>CAKNXH010064169.1:141718-151747 GCA_932178445.1 Andricus quercusramuli
TCAATGAAATTTTTTTTTAATCACTATGATGAATTTTCAACCAAAAATATGAAATTTGGTTCAAATAGTGGTTTTTTTCAACCCAAAAGATGAATTTTATATCAATAAAAAAAAAACGAATTTTTAACTAAACAGTTTTTTTTTCAACAAAAGAAATTAATTCATAACAAAAAATAGAATAGTTAAATTTTCTACTAAATAGATCATTTTTTAACGGAAAAGATTACATTTCTATCATAATAGGTAAATTTTCCACAAAAAATATAGGGTAAGAGCACCAGTTATTGGCACCTTAAGAGGAAATTTAGACTTTAGGAAATAAATAAACACATACAATATTGAATTCTGAAATAGTGATAATTATACCGGCACTCAACATTTTATACAGAATACACTGGAATGTTGAATTATTATTCAAAGTTGAAAAAAACTTGAAAAATTATTAAAAATAAGCATGTAGTCCCAAAATATTAGTGCTTGGCACTGCTAACCCCAGTTATTGGCACCCCTCGTCACCAGTGATTGGCACTACACTCACATAACCTCCTCAAACTTCTGTAATTGCATTAAAACATTGATAAAAACAAATTGTGCATCTGAAAATATGAAATAAATTTTCTATTAATAATTATAAATTTAGTATTTTATCAATTTTGTTTTTGGACAAGCCAACTTCTTTGACAGCAGCTATAAAGCCTAGCCATTTCACATATCTATTCTTCGGCTTATGTTTTTCTTTCCTCAGAGATACTCTCTGACGGGCAAACATATGGCAATAAATAAAATAAAAACCATAAATGTTACTAATTTTCTCATTTTCTACTTCAAACTAGAAAAATTAAGAAACAAATTCAAACATGGATACATAAATATAGTTAAAACAAGTCACCCACCGATTAAATAAAAACTTTGGCTATTTATAATAACATGAATTCCTGCGTAACATTTAAAACATTGTACGACAATATTATTAAACACAATATGTATAAAGATAATAAAATTCTATTCATAATTTAAATAAAACCAATATTTACCTATACCTCGAGGTCTGAAAAGAATAATAAATTAAATGAACAGAACTTTGGAGGTTACGATTACCGGTATCCCGGTATTAAAATGACAGCTTCATTTATTATAATTGTTAGCTACTTTTTCGTCTACCTAGTAAAGACTTTTGTTGTTCCGGCACTTTTAACACTTCATTTTATCAGAAATACGTGAAATGGCTCATGTCAACACAAGGTCTTGAGATTACATAACCTCACTTTTTTCCGGCGAGGCAGGTGTGCCAATGAATGAAATCATTCCCGAATTGCATGGTCTGGTCATTGGCACTGGAGTGCCAACGACTAGAGACCATACTTTTAATATTAATTTCCATTGGCACCCCCCCTAAAATTAATAAATAAATTATTGCCGAGGTTCATTCCTTATTTTGATTATATTGCAAGTATTTCTTTTCAATATTCACAAAAATTGGAACAGATTTACTTGTTCACAACGTTGTTTGAATAAAATTAAAAAATGTTGTCAGCTAAACATTTTCTTTAGAAAACCGGATAAATTCTTGGCACCCTAAGAACTGAAGTGAATTCATTATTTTATAACTAAATTTGACATTATTTTCTATGAATTATATATGTCGGTACACGCAGAAATAATGGTAGAATTAAAATAATACCATCAAAATACGATAAATGTTTGCATTTTCTTAAAATTTAACAAAAATGAGAGAGGGTGCCAATAACTGGCGCAGTGCCAACCACTAGTGCTCTTACCCTAATAGTTAAAGTGAATTTTCAAATAAAGTGATGAGTCTTCAACTGAAAAAAATTTTAAATTTCAACCAAATACATAAATTTCAGACTAAAAAGATAAATTTTCTACCAAAAATAAAGTAGGATCATTTTCAGTCAGTAAAATGAATTTCCAAATAAAAAACAAACGAATTTTTATCCAAAGAAATTGATTTTTAACCAAAAAGATGAAATTTCAACTAACAAGAGTACTCTTTTACAAAAAAGGCAGATTTTCAACAAATTTTCACGGAAAATATATCAATTTTTAACTAAAAATAGAAAATTTCTGTAAAAAAAGATTCATTTTCAGTGAAATTAAAGTAAATCTTCAACGAAGTAGTATAATTTTCAACCAAGAAGATTCAATTTCTATCAGAAAAGATACATTTTCGACAAAAATGGAAGTTATATTTCCAGTTCGAAAAATGAATTTTAAATAAGAAAAATCTCATTTTCAACCAAAAAGATCAATTTTCAATCTATAAGATGAATTTTTAACAAAGCACATGAATTTTCAACCAAATATTTGAGTTTTCAAAGGAATTTTTAACCAAAAGGATTAACTAGTCACCAAGAAGATTAAATATTCTCACACAAAATTCGAGTTTTCAATAAAATACAGGAATTTTAAACCAGATATTTGAATTGTCAACTTAAGGTACATTTTGAACCAAACATGTACGAGTTAAATTTTAAGTTAAAACAATAAATTCTAATCTAGAAAACATTATTTTCAACAAAAGAATTAAATTTTGAACAAAAGAAGGAGGTTTCAACTAAAATGATGAAACTTCCAACTAAGTAGTTGAATTTGCTACCAAAAAAGATGAATTCTCAACGGAAAACGTGATACATTATAATTGAATATTATAATTGATTTTTAACAGAAAATTGAACCATTATATTTTTGGTTGAGAATTGATATTTTTTATTTAGAAATTAAACTAGCTGTTTGAAAATGTATGTACTTTGTGAAAAATTCGCCTTTTTTTAAACTCAACTTCAACTCAAAAATCCAACTATTCCAGTTGAAGATTCCTCAGTTTGGTTGAAAATGAGTTTCTTTAACTGAAAATTTAACTGTCCATTTTTGGTGGAAAATTTATCTTTTCTTGTTCAAAATTCAACAATTTGGATGAAAATTTGTCTTTTTGAATTGAAAATTCAACTTTTTTGTTGAAAAACGATGTATTTAGTTAAAAAATCAATTTTTTGGTAGAAAAATATCTTTTTCTTTGCAAGTTAATCTTCTTGTTAAAAAATTCAAGCATTCTAGTTAAATATTTATCATTTTACTTGAAAATTTATATTTTAGGTTGGAAATAAAACTACTTGGTTGGAAGTTGAAATCTTTTGTGGAAAATTCAATTTTTTCTGAAGATTCATCATTTTAATCAAAAAAATTCATTTCTTTGGTTGAAATTTGTTCTATTTGATTGAGAACTTGTTTTTTCTTTAGATGAAAAATAATTTTTTTTTTCGGAAAATGTAATTATTTTCTGGAAATTTGTTTCTTTTTTGGTTGAAAATTATTATTTATATGAAATGAAAATGCAACTATAATTCCAGTTGAATATTCCATAATTTTAATTAGAAATTTATCTCTGGTTGAACATTAATTTTGTGACTAACAATTCAATTATTTAATTTTTGGTTGAAAAATGATCTTTTTTAGTTGAAAATTTATCTTTTCTGGTAGAAAATTTTCTTGGTTGAAAATTCACCTTTTTGGTAAAAAATTCAATTATTCTAGTTAAGGATTCATCATTTTTGTTGAAAATTCATCTTTCTGGTTTAAAATTCAACTATTCCACTCGAATATTTACAATTTTAGTTGAAAATTCATCACTTTGTTTGAAAATGTAACTATTTTTTTGAAAGTTGATTTTTTGTGTGGAAAGTAATTTTTTTAACTGAAAATTTAACTTATTCCAATTTGATATTCCATAATTTTAGTTGGAAATACATCTGTTTGGTTTAAATTCGACTATTCCAGTTGAAGATTCATCATTTTAGTTGAAAATCCGTCACTTAGGTTGAAAATTGAACTATTTTCTTGAAAATCCTTTATTTTTGGTTGAAATTTAATTTTTTCGACCAGAAGTTTAACTATTCCATTTCTTGGTGAAAATTGATCATTTTCACTGCAAAATTTAAATATTTGTTTCAAAATTAATTTACTTTGCAATTATTTGCTCTGTTGTGTTCCGGGTGTCTACCTGAACGGAAAATCGGGAAATGACCAGGAATTTTTTTAACCAGGAAAATCCCTAGGAATTTGGTTCAGTGGCCGGGTTTTTCTTACGAATGTAGTAATAGGAAAATTAAAAGTTGTTTCATATATTTTATTACTCTAATTATGAATTGAAACAGGCAGTTTTCTAAAAGATTTAAAAATCTGAGTTGGGGCAGAGAATGAATAAAATAGATATTCAAAAAAATGTACGTAAAGAAAAAACATTTAAATTAATTATTTTTGGGACAGGGAATTTCAGTAAAGAAATACAATTTTGAGTTTAAGACAGGGAATTTTCGTAAAGAATGATAATTTTTACTTTGGGACAGGGAATTTTAGTAAAGAATTATAATTTTGAATTTGGGACAGAAAATTTCAATAAAGAAATATTATTTTTACTTTGGGACAGAGAATTTTCTAAAAGAAGTATAATTTTCATTTTAGGTTCACATTAGAATAGGAACTTTCGTTAAAAATTATAATTTTTACTTTAGAACAAGGCGTTTGCGTAAAGAATTATAAATTTGACTTTGAACAGGGAATTGTTGACATGGAACGGGTATTTTAATTCTAATTTAGAAGAAGGGAATTTAAAAAAAAGATAAAGGGGAATTACTGTATTTTTAAATCATAATAAAAAATTTGGTAAATAAATATAATTTTGACTTCGAAACAGGTAATTTCTTGAAGAATCATAATTTTGTCTTGTAACAGGTATTTTCTGACATGGAACGTCAAATTTGAAGAAAAATTGGTTATTTTGATTTATAAAAATGGAATGTACAAAAAAAATCCCTGTTTCAAGTAAAAATTCGTCAAATTTTGAAATAATTTAGACATTGGGACAAGAAATTTTTGTAAAGAATTCTAATTTTGACTTTCGAACAGAAAATTTTGGTAAATAATTATAATTTTCATTTTGGAATAGGGAATTTCCATGAAGAATAGTAATTTAGACTGTAGTAGGTACAAAGAATTTTCGTAACGAATTATTATTTGACTTGGAGCAGAGAATTTTCGACATGGAACGGGAATTTCGAAAAATAATTTTAATTCTGATTTGTAAAAGTGGAATTTACCAAAACAATCCCTGATCCAAGTAAAAATTCATCAGATTAAAAAAATTCCTTAGTCCTAATCAGAATTTATTTGAATTTAAAAATTATTTTTTTTTTTACGAATAATAATTTGATTGATTCTGAAACTTCCCTCTTCCAAATTTTGGAAAAAGGCAGTTACTATATTTTTGATTTATAATATAAAATACTGTAATTGAATATAATTCTGACTCGGAACAGGGAATTTTTGGAAATGAACGTAATTGTGATTTGGAATAGTGATTACAATTTACACTTTGGAACAGGAACGTTCTGTAAATATATATAATTTATGTTAATTATTTATAATTTGAACGGGAATTTTGGAAAATAATTCTCATTTTTTACAAAATTGCCTGTTCCAAATCAGAATTACAATTCTTTTCCAAAATTCCGTATTTCAAATCATAAATCTTTTAAATTTTCTAAAATGTTTAGAAATCTCATGAAATCTTTCAAAATCTTTTGAAATCACTCAAATCTTTTGAGTTCTTTTAAATCGACCATCGGTCAATTAACAATTGACCGGGAATTTAAGATCATTTATTGGGTAGACACCTAGAAAATGATCAAAAATGAAAAGTAATACAGTTTATTTTTTAAATTCCAGGAGTGAAAACCATAGCCGGGTGTTTCCTGTCCCCGATGGCGACAGGGATGAGCCTGGTGCTCTGTATGTTAACTTTCAAGCAAGACAGACCTCGAGCAAAATACGTCCTGTGGTCCAGGATCGATCAAAAGTCGAGTTTCAAATCCATAATCACTGCAGGCCTTGAACCAGTGGTCATCGAAATGCAGATAGTTGGTGATGAACTAAAAACTGACATGCAAAGGCTCGAGGCACAAATGTCAGCTTTAGGCGAAAGTGTGGCTTGTGTTCTCACCACAACAAGTTGCTTTGCACCCAGAGCTTGCGATTCTATCGATTCGATCGCTGCCCTTTGCACTCTCTATAATATTCCACATCTAGTCAACAATGCATACGGGTGAGTCTCAAAATTACACATGGGACCATCCATAATAGCTATTTACTTGACAAGTTTGGAAAGTAGGCAATTCCCGATGAGTGTGAAGTTGGCGTCACGAGCCGAAGGCGAGTGATACCATCACACGAATCGGTGATTGCCTGCTTCTCACATGTTAAGTACAACACTTTTCACAGCGAGTCTAAGGAAAAAGTTCGATTTTCGGAGTGAGATTCTCAATAAATAAGTGAATCTATTTATTTATTTATCTTGATTACCACTAATCATATTAATCGTTGTTACAATTATTCATATTGAATTTAGTTCATATCATATCATTTCATATCATATCATATATCATATATCATACATTATATATTATATATCATATGTTATAAATCATATATCATATCACATATCATATCATATCACATATCATATCATATCATATCATGTATCATATATCATATCATATATAATATCATGTATCATATCATGTTTCATACCATGTATCATATCATACCACATATCATATCACATATCATATATCATATCATATATCGTATCATATATCATTTCATATATCATATCATATATCATATCATATCATATATTATATCATATATCATATACCATATCATATATCATATCATATATCATAGCATATATCATATCATATATCATATCATTTTAGTTTTCATTGTGTTTTACTTTGTGTAACAGAGTGAGGTTAGAAAACGAGGATCAATGTAAGTCGTATTTTCTATACGTCTCATTAGATTGTTCCTTTGGCTGCTTTACAACCTCTAGAGGTGTAAAGTGAGAAGCTCAGAAATCGGCAACTTTCCAGAGTCTACGGAGGCACGGAAAATCGAACTTTCCGCAGACGTGCTGTGAAAACTACTTTACCAATTTCAGGAATCACAGCGCAAAAAGAGCTCAAAAAAGGGGAAATAGGGTAGTTTTCTCACGAAAAATGGGAAAATAGGGGAAAGGTTAAACATTTATTTTCATATGTTGAAAAGAACAAACAATTTTTTTGTAAGAAATTTTACATTTTTAAATAATTTTCAATGATTTCTGCCATTAAAGATTTATTTCTAAAAACTGAATATACTTAGGTCGTTGGAAATCCATCTACAGTGATATAAAAAAGTCTGAGAAAACATAAAATTAGTTAAATAGACAATTTTTATATGTTTAAAATTATTCTCATAAATATTCCTTTCCAAGATTTGTCATTTCATCTTGATACTTTCAATGTAAGTTTAAAAATAAACTCTTCAGTAGAGCGAAGTAAAAATCCTAAAATTAATCAAATCGTTTGAGCTGAGGGATAATAATTTGTGGGTCGACATCCAAAACAAGTGAAAAAAAGTTTTTGAAATCGGTTAATATCTTCTGTTCTCTTTCTTAAATTTACAATCAACAATTTTTTAATTAACAAAAAATTTCGCCTTATTCAAAATTTTTTGAAAATATACAAAAACGTGTTTTTTGGATTGATTCGAATCTGAAATTGCGTCAATTTGCACCAAAGAAACATGTTATTATTTTTTATTCATGGGAAAGTTTTTTTTTCGTGGTGTTTATAACGTTCCAAAATCGCAAAAAAGCTATGAAATCCCAAAATTCCTAATTCTCGACAAACATTTTTTCCGAAATAGCAAAATAAAAAAATGTTTCTTTGGTTCAAGCTGAATAAATTTTAAGTTCGACATATTCAACTTTTTTTTAAATATGTGCATATTTCAACACGAAAATATGAATTTTCAATCCATCGTTGAAATTTTTAGTTAAAAACCCTAATTTTTAACAAACAAAAAAAAACTTTAACTAAAATTGTGAATTTTCAACTAAAAAATGAATTTTTAACAAAGTAGTTCAAAATTTGACCAATTAGTTGAATTCTCTACAAAAATGTTCAATTTTCGGGAAAAAATACAAATTTTCTACTTTTCAGAAAACACGAATTTCCAACAAGAGTTGAGTTTTCAACCAAACAAGATTTTTTCGTCAGTAAAGAAAAAACATTGCATTCAAAATGTCGAATTTTAAAGCAAGAAGATTAATTTTCTAAAAAAAGGACGAATTTTTAACAAATTAAATACATTTTGAACCAAATAGTTGAATTTTCAAAATAAAAAAGATCAACTTTGAACCAAAAATGGAATTGCTACATTTTCATTTCAAGAAACTAATTTTCAAATGTAAAAACCAATTTTCTACCAAAATATTGAATTTTTGAGCCAAAAAAAGGAGTTTTCTACAATACAGTTGAATTTTGAACTCAAAAATATAAACTTTCCATAGAAAAAATAATTTTCAATAAAAAATTGCAATTTTCAGTGTAAAAATTGAATTTTTAACAAACTAGTTTGATTTTCAACCAAAAAAAGAGCGGTTCAGCAAAATAAATATGATTTCAACCAAATAGATCAATTTTCAACCAATCTTCTGTCAAAAAATTTAACTTTTGAACGAAATTCATGAACTTGCAACCAAATAGTTGAATTTCCGACTAAAAAAAATCAATTTTCAAACACAAACGGAATAGTTCAATTGTGAATTAAAAAAAAATAATTTTCAACGAAAAAAAGGTTTCAACAATAGTTAAATTTTTAAGCAAAGATTTAAAACAATTAAAAATTGCTCAAGTTAGAACATTTAAAATTGCAGTTGATGAATTTAGAATATTCCATTTTTTAATTAGGTATTAACTTTGTACATTTCAACTGAAATGTGTTCATCTTTTAATACTTATTTTAAAAGTACTATACATATAATTTGTAACTGTTTCAATTTTATATTGGATAATAACTTCTGTCTCCAGTTTTCACATTTTCAACTTGCTTTAAAATGTTTATTCTTCAAATTTTTTTAAAGAGGGTTTTTTTTTTAATAGTCAGCACTTGAAACGTGTACCTTATTTATCCATAAAGAATTTATTTAAGTACTATAATTTCTTTAATTATTATTCAATATTGGGTACAATTTCAAATATCGGATATTTAAAGAGAAAATGGGAAAAAGGGGAAGTTTTTTGATAATAGGGGGAAAAAGGCAAATGTCAAGAAAAACGGGGAAGACTGTGTACCCTGCAATTTAAAGGGGGGAGGGGGGCAGAAGTAACTTTACAAACTTTGGTAACAATTAGTACATTTTCTGATGATAAATTTGAACAAAGTTTGAGAATTTTGCGAAAGATGGCCCTGCAACGGTACAGTTAAACAATGACTTAATAAGTTTCAAAATCACTTTCATATTTTAGACTTTCCATCGTGTCCCCTATTCCCCTTTTTTGAAGAATTCTTCTTTTTTCCCCTTTTAAAAAAAAATTACCCGTTTTCTCGTTTCTTCGCCTGAATACGAACTGAATTATTAGAACCCAATACAAAAATCCAATTATTTTTGGTTGAAAAAGTCGACTTTTCAACTTTTCCATATTCATTTTTTTGAATTCGTCTTTTTTGGTAGAAAATTATTATTCTTAGTTGAAAATTTAACTACTTTGTTAAAATGTCGTTTTGTTTGTTGAAAATTTTTCTTTTTTGGTCAAAAGTTCAACTACTTGGTTAAAAGTTCAACTAATTTCTTAAAATTTTTTTAAAGATTCATCTCTTTGTTTGAAAATGTAACTATTCCATTTTTGATTGAATATTTATCTTCTTTTTTTTAATTCACTATTTTATTCAAACTTTATCATTTTTAGGTGAAAATTCAACTACTCGGTTGAAAATTCATCTATTTTGTTGAAAATTCGGCTTTTTAGCTAGAAAATTACTCTTCTTGGTCAAAAAATTATCTTTTTGGTTGAATGCTGAACTCTTATATTGAAAATTCAACTATATTTGGTTAAAGTTGAACGACTTTGTCAGAAATACTCTGGTTGAAAATTTAACTATTTTGTTGAAAATTTGTTGTTTTTTCTT
>CAKNXH010064170.1:946-70060 GCA_932178445.1 Andricus quercusramuli
ATGGAATCTTTCATGACCTACTAGTACCCATTTATGAAATTTCAAAAGAATGGTTAATACTGTTTACATGAAAAAAACTTTATTTATATTAGGAATACTACAGTACTGTATTTGATATATTTGTTTGCGTCTTTGAGACGCATCGCCTGACCTATTATGGACTCTTTCATGACCTAATAGTACCCATTTATGAAATTAAAAAAAAAAAAAGGTTTATTCTCTTCACGGAAAGGTAACTTCATTTATATTAGGAATACTACAGTACTGGATTTGCTATAGGGGGCGTTTAAAAAATACGTAACGCTTTTTTAACATTGGCTTAACACTTGCAGTTACCCCCCCCCCCCCTCCTGAAGGTGTTTGGTATTTTTTGAACGGCCCCGCATATTTGTTTGCGTCTTCGAGACGCATCGCTCGACCTGGTATGGAACCCTTCATGACCTAATAATATCGATTTATGAATTAAAAAGAATGGTTTATTCTGTTTATATAGGAGAAAGATGGCTGATATTCGAAATAACACAATACTATACGATATCTATTTGTTCGCGTTTTCGAGACGCATCGATCGACCTATTATGGAACCTTTTATGACCTACTGGAACGATTTATGAATTTTCAAGAAAATTTTCTATACTGTATGTATGAAAAAAACTTTGTAGATATTAGGAATACTACAGTACTGTATTTGATATATTTGTTCGCGTTCTCGAGACGCATCGATCAACCTATTAGGAAACCTTTTGTGAACCACTAGCACAGATTTATAAAGTATCAAGAAAATGATTTTTTCGTTTTATACGAGAAAAACTTTGTTGGTATAAGGCATACTACAGTACTGTATTTAATATATTTGTTCGCATTTTCAAGACGCATCGACCGACTTATTTATGACCTACTAGTGCTACAGTAATGTATTTGATATAATTGTTCGCGTCTTCGAGACACGTCGAATAAACTATTGTCGATTCTTGCATGACCAGCAATACCTATTTGTAAATTTAAATAATATGTTGTTTATCTTATTTATATGGGGATATTTTCCAAATATTGGGAATAAAACAGTACTGTATTTGAAGTATTTATTGACGTATTTGAAACGAATTGATTGCCCTATTGAAGAACCTTTCATGACCTTCCACGACTTGCCAATATCTTTTTAATTTTTAAACGAAATTATTTACCATGTGTATATACAAAAAATGTTCCAATGCCATTGATGTGATCTTAGTATTCGTTTATCAGTATCATTTCGCGAGTGATACCAGGTTAAAAGCTGAAAGATACACTCCATCTAGTACGAGGTTCCCCATCCGAGTATAACCGCGCCAAGCGCTGCTTAACTACTGTGATCGAACGACAAGTCCTTAACAATTCCATTTGTCCAACCAGACCAACGGAATATCACTTGGTCTTGTAGGGCGTAGGCAACATCAGTCAGTGCTCTCTTAAAATCCCTGAAATGACAAACGACCCATTTTTCGGTACCTGGAGGTGTTGATAAGCAAACAGGCAGTCTGTCATTTACCAACCTCGCAATTTGTCTGATTGAGCATGAAATTTTTCTCCCTGATTGTTGCCTCTCAGCACTCAAGCGCAAGGCTATAAGAAAGTTTTGACTTACAGTCGTATATTCTGGAGGCGAAGGTGTGTGAGATTATCGGCTGAGGGCGGATTGCGGAGAGAAAATCCGCCAGTGTGTGTGGATGAGAGTGAAGAAGGTTCGAGGTGAGGTTTCGCTGCAAAATACAAGTTGGTAGGATATCGACCAGCCGGAAGTCTGAGTAGTTGTTGCCATGGAGACGCTCAAGTCAATTTGACCTGGGCCAACAGTCACTGGCATACTGATGCACGAAGTCGTTCGGTTATTCATACATATTACCCTTTGTTTAAACTATAAAAAAATATCTTTGGCCTCAAGTCCTGGAAGTCATCAAGGTTGTTCAGTGCACATACCCGCCTCTGACGTTCGGGCTAAGGACGAACGCGTTTCGACTGATGAAAAAAAGAGAGGCTTGTTCAAGTGATTCGAAAGTGACCGAAATGTTAATGTGACATTTATATTGATAACATTGATATTTCAAGACCGAATTTAAGTAATCTTAGTTCTTAGGTCAAATACTGACGTATTACTAAAATACCATTGGTACTGGTTTGGTACCAGTTGTTGGCCAGAGAGTGTACCAGTAGAGAACATAGTTATCATAAGGGGGGTTTTCAGTACTCGGAGAGTAGTAAATTTCCATCTTGGCAATCACTGAAAAGAATGGTTGGTTAGAGCAATTATGGCACTGCTAATTTGATTAGTTGATACAAACAATTTGCTTTAATTAAATGCATTTCAATTGGAAGATCATTCAGATAATTCTAAATAGAATTAATTGAATGGGTTGATGGCGCTAAGTCAAGAAATTTTCTTGAGAATAAAGACACTATAGTTTCATATGAGAATGTATTCGAGACACTTGCTAACTATATGCCGCATACTGAAGTTGATCTCGGTATCTATACATACGGACGATACTGGATATTTATACGCAACTAGAATGCATGACACATAAGCTTAAAATAGCTTCTGTACGTTCCATTAAACGAGGCATGTGATGAAATGTCGTCCGAATCGAAGGGAAACCAAAGATCTTCTTCAGATTAGCTGAAGAAGGTCAATGATTCTCAAAGAGTTGTCGCTGTAGAGAAAGGGCACAATACGTATCCTGCTTGAAATTTTCCATTCAGATGCATTTAAAGATGAGAAAAATGTTTGGTTCGAACAACAAACATTTTCGTCTTTCAACAAATCTTTTGTTGAACCAATATAAATTTTCTTAATTCTAAAAAGGTTTGTTGAAAGAACTCAAGTTTGTTACAGGACAGGGAATTTCAGAAAGTTAGGAAAAGTCAGGGAATGTCAGGGAAAGTCAGAGAATGTTAGGGAAAGCTAGGGAACGTGAGGGAAAACTTAAGAGAGCAAGGCAATTTTTGATATTCCTAAAAAGTCATTCTTTTTGGTTAAAATGTTGTCATTTTGGGTTTAAAATTCGTCTATTTGGGTAGAAATTGGATCTTATTTGGTTGGAAATCACTACTGTTTGGTTGAAAATTAATTTGTTTTGGTTGCCTATTCCACTATATTATTGAAAATTAGCCTTTTTATTGAATTTAATTGTTTTTAGTTTGGAATTAAATATATTTTTTTAATTGAAATATCAACTATTACACTTTTCGTTGAGAATTCATATTTTTTGGCTAAAAATTCTTCTAAGATAGTTACGAGTTGAACTGCTTGGTTAAAAATGAACATTTTCCGGTTGGTGATTCAATATATAAATTAAAAAACCTTTTTCTTTGTTCAAAATTCAACTATTTTTTTAACAGAAAATTGTACTATTCCATGTTTGATTGAAAATTTATCTTCTTCAGTTGAAAATTCAATGTTTGGTTAAAAAATCCCCGTATTTCGTTTCAAAGTCGTCGTCTGCGGTAGAATACTAATCTTTTGGGTTATTTGTTGGAAGTAATTATTTTTGTTAGAAAATTAATCTTTTCGGTTAAAAATTTATCATTTTGGTTGTAAATTCATTCCTTTGATTGAAAATTAGTTTTTTAAAATTAAAAATTGATGTTTTCAACTGAAAATTAAAATATTCCATTTATCTATCTTATTTTATTTACTTAAAAATTCATGTATTTTCTGAAAATTGGTTTTGTTTGGTACAAAACAAATATTTTTGGTTGAAAATTCAACTAATTGTATAAAAATCATTTTTGGTTGTTGTTGAAGATTTATCATTTTAGTCAAAGATACAATTCTTTAAACAGAACTTCAACTATTACATTTTTTTTGTGAAAAGGGATATTTTTGATAGAAATGTAATCTTTTTGGTTAAAAATTTGTCTTTTTTGGTATACAATTATCTTTTGGCTTGGAAATTCAGGTATTTGGTTGGGAATTGATTTTATTGGTTGAAATTCATTTCTTTGATTGAAAATCCAACGATTTAATTGAAAAATCGTTTTTTTTTGTAATGAAGTTTTATTTTTTTAACTGAAACTTTAACTAGGGTAAGAGCACTAGTGGTTGGCACTGCGCCAGTTATTGGCACCCTCTCTCATTTTTGTTAAATTTCAAGAAAATGCAAACATTTATCGTATTTTGCTGGTATTATTTTTATTCTACCATTATTTGTGCGTGTACCGACATATATAATTCATACAAAATAATGTCAAATTTAGTTATAAAATAATGAATTCACTTCAGTTCTTAGGGTGCCAAGAATTTATCCGGTTTTCTAAAGAAAATGTTTAGCTGACAACATTTTTTAATTTTGTTCAAACAACGTTGTGAACAAGTGAATCTGTTCCAATTTTTGTGAATATTTAAAAGAAATACTTGCAATATAATCAAAATAAGGAATGAACCTCGGCAATAATTTATTTATTAATTTTAGGGGGGGTGCCAATGGAAATTAATATAAAAAGTATGGTCTCTAGTCGTTGGCACCCCAGTGCCAATGACCAGACCATGCAATTCGGGAATGATTTCATTCATTGGCACCCCTGCCTCGCCGGAAAAAAGTAAGGTTATGTAATCTCAAGACCTTGTGTTGACATGAGCCATTTCACGTATTTATGATAAAATGAAGTGTTAAAAGTGCCGGAACAACAAAAGTCGTTACTAGGTAGACGAGAAATTAGCTAATAATTATAATAAATGAAGCTGTCATTTATATACCGGTAATCGTAACCTCCAAAGTTCTGTTCAGATAATTTATCATTCTTTTTAGGCCTCGAGGTATAGGTAAATATTGGTTTCATTTAAATTATAAATGGAATTTTATTATCTTTATACATATTGTGTTTAATAATAATGTCTTACAATTTTTTAAATGTTACGCATGAATTCATGTTATTATAAATAGCCAAAGTTTTTATTTAATCGGTGGGCGATTTATTTTGACTATATTTATTTATCCATGTTTGAATTTGTTTATTCATTTTTCTAGTTTAAAGTAGAAAATGAGTAACATTTATGGTTTTTATTTCATTTATTGCCATACTATTGCCCGTCAGAGAGTATCTCTGAAGAAAGAAAAACATAAGCCGAAAAATAGATATGTGACATGGCTAGGTTTTGTAGCTGCTGTCAAAGATGTTGGCTTGTCCAAAAACAAAATTGATAAAATACTAAATTTAGAATTATTAATAGAAAATTTATTTCATATTTTCAGATGCACAATTTGTTTTTATCAATGTTTTAATGCAATTACAGAAGTTTGAAGAGGTTATGTGAGTGTAGTGCCAATCACTGGTGACGAGGGGTGCCAATAACTGGGGTTAGCAGTGCCAAGCACTAAAATTTTGGGACTACATGCTTATTTTTAATAATTTTTCAAGTTTTTTTCATCTTTGAATAATAATTCAACATTCCAGTGTGTTCTGCATAAAATTTGGAGTGCCGGTATGATTATCACTATTTCAGAATTCAATATTTTATGTGTTTATTTATTTCCTAAAGTCTAAATTTCCTCTTAAGGTGCCAATAACTGGTGCTCTTACCCTATGCTAAATATTTTTGGTTCAAAGTTCATCTTTTCTACTTTAAAATGATGTATCTTGTTGAGAATTGGTCTTGGTAGGTAGAAAACAAATATTCATGGTTGAAAATTAAAATATTCGTTTAATAATCATTTTTCTGTTGTTGAAGATTCATCATTTTGGTCAAAAATACACTCCTTTAAGTGAAAATTTATCTATTTCATTATTGTTTGAAAATGTATCCTTTTTAGTTGAAAATTCATGTATTTTGTTGAAAATTTGTCTTTTTGGTAAAAAATTTATCTTTTGATTTAAAAATTCAATCATTTGGTTAAAATGTACAATCAGTTAAAAATTAATTCATTTGGTTGAAAATGTAACGATTTTGTTGAAAATTGTTGTTTTCAGTTAAAAATTAATTTTCGGGTGACAATGTAACTATTACATTTTGGCTTGACAATTCATCCTTTTTAGTTGAAAATTCATTTATTTCGTTAAAAACTCGTCTTTTGGGTTAGAAATTTAATTATTGTGGTGGAAAATTCGCACTTTTTGGTTGAAAACTCATCTGTTTTCATCAGAAATTTCGTCTTTTTGGCTTGAAAACTCAACATTTTGGATGGGTTTTTTTTTCGTTATTGACTGAACGATCTCTCTGAGTTAAAAATTCAATACCTTTGTTGAAAATTTGGCTTTTATTATTTAATTCAACTGGCTTTGATTAAAAATTGAACTAGTTTTTGGTGGAAATAACAACTATTAGACTTTTTGTTGATAATTTATTTCTTTCTTTAATAAAAAATTCATTGCTTTGACTAAAAAAATATTTTTTACATTTTTGGTTCAGAAATGAACTTTTTGAGTTGAAAACTCAAATGTTTGGTTGAAAATTTATCTATTGTACGTATGTCTCACGTAATTTGTGGATGGCGCCTTGTACAATTCTGTATAAAATAAAATTCTTATAAAATTCCATCGTCACTAAAAGTGATTGAAATTAATTTACAAACAAAAATTTGTCCGCATTAACATTATTATTGCTATTCTAGGACCTAGGTGTAAGGTTGTTTTTATAAAAAAATAAAGTCAGGGAATTTCAAAAGCGGAATTATGTATAGCAACCATCAATGGCCAAAACTTTTTTGGGAAAATAAAAGCATATTGTTGTTTATATAGCAACCAAATTGTTTTGTTGTATGGACCAAAAACACAAAGGTTGCGGTTAATTTTATTTGTAAATAATTCAGATAAGGTCCTTGAAAATTGGTATCGTATAGTTGGGAGAGCATAAATTCACGAATGTTGTGCACCTTACTTCTCAAAAGTAATTCATGGCTTATAATTAATTTCATATTTTTGAAATCCAAACACATTTATACAAATTTTTGAATATCTATTTGAAAATCTATCGTACGAGTATGTTATGAGGAAAGTTTATAACTTCCCAACTTTCATTTTTACGTAATAAAAGCATTTAGTTCCGTCAACTGAGAAGAAGGAAAAAACAGTATTGCATGTTTTGACTGAGTAATATTCATATTTCATAAATAGAGAATGAGAATCTATTATTTTGAAAGAATTGAGATGGCTGCTATCAAATTAAAAAAAAAATTAATCTGGCGCACGATTACCTTTTTCAAGGTGTGAAAAGCTGTTCCTCCCTACAAAAATCGTTAAATTCGATTACGATATTTCAGAAAATGATCTCATTTTGAAGGTTTTTCTCAGGTTTCCCCATTTAAATGTCTTGAAAAATTTGAAACGCGTTGCACCAGTTTTAAATAATGATCGATTTTGATTTTTTTTTGAAAATTATTTTCTAGTAAAAATACACCGATGCCGGGGCTAGCGCATTAACATTTCGAAAATTCGCGCAAAATGAGCCACCCTACTGTTACAGGTGTGTTGAAAATCAATAACTGTTTAATTACAAGTGTATAAATAAAATTGCAATTTAGCACTTGATTTATTATTCAGTTACTGATGCAATTTAGAATTCAATCAATCTCCCTGAAAATCAATAATTTAATTATATTTTTATTTTTCTAAAACTTCACCTAAAGTAGGTAACTGACATTTTAGTAGAATATTTTTATTCTAATGAATTCAATTTGATATGTATTCTTAGACTTCAATAATGTTGAACAATATAATGAGGTATTTTACGGAATTTATAATGATTAAAAAATGTATTTTATAATCTTAGAACAATCATTTTTAAAACTAGCAATTATACTCGCGCTAACTATGATTCCATTTTCAAGTTGTACAATTTAATCACTTAAAAGACAATAATTTGGAAGAAATGCTTTTTATTTTCATGCAAAATTTTTTTACTTTTTCACAGATTATGTGGAAAGCGGCTTTGAAAATTGGAAAGGTACCTCTGAAATATTCAATTCTTGATGCTTTTTCTGCATTTTTTAATTGTGGAGAATTTCAATTTCAATTTATCATACTGTGAAATAATTAAATTTCTAATATGTATGAGAATTAAACCAGTAATTTTGAATTTTTCATTCATTTGTATTTTTTGAACTCTTACTATATGTATTCTTTTTTATTAATTTGAATTGCTTGGAATGCTTCTAAACTCCTTCCAACCATTTAAATTTTGTTATCTTCCTGAAAATCTTCTGAATTCCTCCGAATTTCATGATATATCTGAATTCATCCAAATTTCCTTAATCATATGAATTTCGAGAATTCCCGGAATTTCCTGAATGCTGAGAATGCCCTGAATTCCAAAGACTTCCAAATAATGCGAAGAATTCAGATGAATTTGAGAAATTCGGAGAATTCGGAGTTCAAATGAATAGAAGGAATTCAGGAGTTAAAAATAATTCCGAATATATTTGAAAGGATTCGTGAAAATTAGAGAATTTTAGCCTGAATTCTTCAAACATTCTGAATTCGTGGAACTTAATGAATTCAAAGAATTATATATACTGGAGATTCAGAGACTTTGAGGAATTCAGAATATTTCAGGAATTCAGGGAATTTTTAATATCCAAGGATTTCAGAGAATTCAGGCAATTTTGAATATTGAAAGAATTCAGGATATTCAAACATTTTAAGGAATTTAGAGACCTTCTGTAATTTGCGAGGATAAAGGGAATTCAAGAAATTGAGAGAATTCAAAATATTTAAAGAATTCAGTGAATTCAAGGAAATCAAGGATTTCAAGATACTCGAGGAATTCATGGAATTTCAGGGACTTCTGATCATTCTGGTAATTCAAGAAATTCAGAGAATTCAAAGAAAATTAGGAAATTCCGAACAGTTTAAGAATTTCAGGAATTCAGAACATTTAAAGGATTTCAGGAATTCAGAACATTCAAAGGATTTCAGGAATTCAGAACATTGAAAGAATTTCAGGAATTCAGAACATTCGAAGAATTCTTGGAATTCAGAACATTCGAAGAATTCTTGGAATTCAGAACAGTCTACAAATTCCTGGAATTCAGAAAATTCGAAGAATTCCTGGAATTCAGAACATTCGAAGAATTCAGGAAATTTGAAATATTTGAGGAATTCAGATATATTGAGAAATTTAGAGAAGTCAGGTAACTCAGTATATTCAAGAAATTTGAAGAGTTTAGAATATTCAAGAAATTCAGTGAACATGAAATATTCAAGGAGTTCAGGAAATTCAGAAAATTCAGAAACAAGGAATTCAAGAAATTCTAGGAATGTCAGGAATTGGGAATATTTAAGGAATTTAGAGAATTCACAAATATGCGGAAGTCAGAATATTTAAGGGTCTTAGAGAATTCCTAATATGTAATGAATTTAGGATATTCAATGAATTCAAAGAGTTCAGGAAAGAATTTTAGGAATTCGGAGAATTATAAATATTCAAGAAATTCAGAATATTCATATTGAAAGATTTCGTAGAATTTAATGAATTCAGAGTATTCCGAAAATTCTAGGAATCCAGGATATTCAGGAAAGTCTTTTATTTTAGGCAATTTAACAATTTTCAGGAATTTCAGTCCATTTAGGTAATACAAGGAATTCAGAGAATTCAAATAATTTCAGGGCCTTCTGAGCATTTAGGGAATTTAAGAAATGTAGAGAATTCAAAGAATTCAGAATATTCAAGGAATTCAGAGAATTCAGAGAATTTCAGAACATTGAGATAATTCAGGGAATTCATGTAATTTGAAGAATTGACGGAATTAAAGAAATTGATGGAATTCCAGAAATTTTAGGAATTTAGAATATGCAAGGGATTCATGGAATTCACAATATGCAAAGATTTAATAGAAGTCAATGAATTAAGAGGATTCTCAATATTCATGGAATTCAGGATATTCAAGGAATTCAGGATATTCAGGGAAAAGGATTCCAGGGAAATCAAGGAATTTCTGAGATTTCAGTGCATTTAAGTAATTCAGAGAATTCAAACCATTTTGAGGGAATTTCGGGTATTTCAGGGCATTTAGGAAATTTGAAGAATTTGAAGAATTTAGAGAATTCAAAATATTCAAGAAATTCCGAGAATTTTAGAAATGTTTGAACATTTAGGGATTTAAAGAATTCAAATAATTCCAGGATTTCAGAATGTCCAAAGATTTCTGAAAAGTCGCGAAATTCCGAGGAATCAGAATATTTAAGGATTTTAGAACATTTGAAGAATTCAGGAAATTCTAAATATTGAGAATAATATTTCATAAATAATAAATAAATCTTTGTTTAAAAAATGTGAGTTTTCAATCATTAAGATCATTTTGTTTCACGAGAGTTTCATAATAATTTGATGACAAGTTCTTGAACTTAACTTGATTTTTAAACTCGAATTTTGCATAAAATTGCAATTTAAGTTTGAAATGAAAAAATAATAATTTCATGAGGGGTACACTCAGGATCAGACAGCAACTGTAATCATACCTATGGATTGAAAAATTGTACACCGCTATAAAATAATGATTACTATCCTCAAATTTCCTTTTATCTATAAAATAAGATATAATATTGACTACAATAAAATTTGAAAATTATAAAAAAATTGGAAAAATTGGAAAAATTGATATTAATATTGTATAATTTTAAGTTTCGAATGAAAATTTTAATATTTTTAAGTCTGCTTTCTACGTCAGGATAAGTACCAAATGAACTGGTATCACAAAGCCCTTAGTTGTTTCGTAGCTCTCTCCCCTTTCGATCTCTCGTCAGTCGTCACCCCTGTTCGCCTTTGGTTGTGCAGCAGCATCATCTTGCACCCGGCTAGGGCTCTTTAGTGCTCACGTGATAGTCCCCCATTCAATGGCTTAACCTCCACTCTGTTTGCACTGGGTGACACGATAGTTCATAATTGTTTTATAAATTGCCTAATACATTTAATCACCGTTTATAATCAAAATATTCAATAGATTCTGAAAAATGTTAAATAATTTATTATTTTATCCCTATTTATACCATATTTATATCAAATATTACATTTTGACTGAAATTAATATTTATGTAGGATCGAAATGTAACAAAACCAATCTCAGTCTCTCCTTATTGGTTCTCTGTCTATTTATACTAGTGGAGATCTGCATGTTTCAAACCCAATGTAGACTTCATCAGGGATTATTTATAGGAAAAATATAGGTATGAATAGTAGAAACTTATGCTAATTAAAATTCACACAATGTCTGGAAAAACGTAGTGATTATTATAAAAATTATTCTGGTCTAATTTTTCCATTCCTTTGTGAAAATTGACTTTCCATATATGATTTTATTATTGTCCCATTTCCTTAAATTTCATTTACTTTCGCCACCTTATCGGACGGTAATAGGTATGCAAAAACAATTTTCACCAAAGATCGGATAAAACGGCTACACAAAAAAAATCGTTTTTCGGGCCTGGAGGTCAGACCATGTTGACTATATGTTTTTTGGGTCGCTAAATAAAACCTCATAAAATTTAATTTTCTCAAGTCCGGGGTCAGACCATGTTTATTATACGTTTTTGGGGTCGCTGAATTTGAATCCGAGGTCCACAAAACCCCCAGCACGTCAGATTCGGTTTCAGCGAGCCCAAAAACATATAATAAACATGGTCTGACCCCCAGACTTGAAAACCATAATTTATGAGGTCTTATGAGGTTATGTAAGAACTCTAACGTGCTGAAGTTTTTTGGACCTCTGATTCGGATTCAGCGACCCTAAAAACATATAATAAACATGGTCTGACCCCCAGACTTGAAAACAATAATTTATAAGGTCTTATGAGGTTATGTAAAAACCCTAACGTGCTGGAGTTTATTGGACCTCTGATTCGAATTCAGCGACCCTAAAAAAATATAATAAACACAGTCTGACTCCCGGACAAGGAAAAATAAAATTTTATGAGGTTTTATGAGGTTGTCTCAGAATCCTGATGTGCTGGGGGTTTTTTGGACCTCGGATTCGGATTCAGCGACCCAAAAGACATATGGTATTTATGGTCAGACCTCCAGGCCCGAAAATTTATTTATTTTTTGTATGGC
The DNA here is from genome assembly GCA_932178445.1 of Andricus quercusramuli. Classification (NCBI taxonomy): domain Eukaryota; kingdom Metazoa; phylum Arthropoda; class Insecta; order Hymenoptera; family Cynipidae; genus Andricus; species Andricus quercusramuli. The sequence goes on from CAKNXH010064170.1 coordinate 12,963, forward strand.
TGTGTAATTTAGACATGAATAACTTTTTATATTAATTTTAATGTTTTTGTTTTAAGGCATTATGTGAATTAGCTTCGAAATATGTTGATCCTTTGGTCAAAATTTGTCTCTAATCAGACGAAAAGAAGGTAGTTTGGAAGTCTAATGTTGATTTGTGATTTTTTATGTTCTGATTTCGGTACATAAAATGGTTCATAAGAAAATATTGAAATTGGCAATTTTTAGAAATGAGTGCTTTTTGAGATTATTTCTTTTTCAAATTTGTAATTATAGATTTCCTAATCATTATTAATAAACAAGATTCTACAAAAATTAATTCAATGAACGAAAAGTTTTTATTTATTAAATCATTTTGACATCGTTTGACTTCAAATGCAACTTCACATTCATATGAATAGTGTAATATTTTAACAGTATTAAAAATAAACTTTAATTTCTCTTTAAAACATAGTTCTAATAGTTATTCTTCTTTAGTTTAGATATAAATGATCAAAATTCCTATTTATTTATCGCAGACTTTACAGTCTTATCCCTACTCCCCTCTCCTTCCCTTTTCACGTTTTTATACTCAAATGCGAAATTGAAAATTCATCTTTTTTGGTTGAAAATTTAATTATTTTGTTTAAATTCGACATTTTGACGAAAAAGGCATTTTTTTGCTTGAAAATTCGTCTCTATAGGTTCAGAATCAACTATTTTGGTAAAAAATGTCACAATTCGATCGAAAACGAACTTTTTCATTCGCAATTCATATTTTCAGTTTGAAAATTCAACTGTTTTGTAGAAAAGTCGTATTTTTTACTTAAAAATTCAGGAATTTGCTTGACATTTTTTGCCTTTCTTGATAATAAAATCTTTCTTAGATAAAATTTCACCTTATTTGTTGAAAATTCTTCATTTTTTTGTTTTAAAATTCACCTTTTTTGATTGTTAATCAGTTTTGGTTGAAAATTTGACTATTTGGTTCAAAATTCGTCTTTTTTGGTTTCATTCAACTGTTTTTAATTTCAAACAAAAATATTTTTGGTTGAAATATCAACTAATACATTTTTTATTGAAAATTCATATTTTTTCGGGTTGAAAATTCATCTTCTTTATAGAAAATTCGCCTCTCCTGCTTGGAAATTTAACAATTTGGTAAAAAAAGTTATCTAGTTTGAACTCAACTGTTTGGTTGAGAATAATCTTTTTGGTTGAAAATTATCTTTTTTCTTTAAAATTAACTTTTTTCGAGTTAAAAATTCGTCTTTTTGACTTGAAAATTTAACAATTGGGTTGAAATTTTGTTCTCGCTTGACTGAAAATCTTTGTTGATAAAAAATTCTCCATTTTTATTTGAAGATGCTTTTTTTTTTGTTTAAAAATTTAACGATTTTGTGGGAAATGAATTTATTTTATGAGAATGAATTTTTTTTAACTGAAAATTTAGCTATTACATTTTTCGTTGAAAATTAATCTTTTTTAAATTGAAAATTCCACTGCTTGGTTCAAAATTCGTCCTTTATAGTTCAAAATGCAACTGTTTTGTTGAAAATTCCTGCATTACATTGAAAAGTCGTCTTTTTTGTAGAAAATTAATATTTTTGTTAGGAAAATGTAATTATTTGGTAGAAAGTTGAACTAATTTGTTCAAAATTAATTTCTTTTGTTAAAGATTTATCATCTCAGTTGAAAATTCATCTCTTTTGGTAGAAATATCATATCTTGATTGAAAATTAAACTATTTTTTATAGAAAGTTAAATATTTCTCGTTAAGAATTGAAGTATTTGGTAAAAATTAATCTTCTTGTTCAAAAACTCATCCATATAGTTAAAAATGTATGTATTTTGTTGAGTACTCGCTTCTTTTAGCAAAAAATTAATTTTCCTGCTTTGTTTGAAAATTAAACTTTTTTTTAATTCGTCTTTTTGGGTTAAAAATTCATCTATCTTGGAAGAAAATTCAACTATATAATTGATGAAGAATATATATATATTCTTTTTTTTTATTCATATTTGCGTGTTGAAATTTCAATTGTTTCATAGAAAATTCGCATTTCTTGCTTGAAAATTTAACAATTTGTTTGAAATTTTTTCTCTCTCTTGACTGGAGAATTTTTTTGGTTCAAAATTTAAATCTTTCGATCAAAACTGGTCTATTTTGTTTGAAAATTGATCACTATGGTTGAAGATTATTATTTTTTAAACTGTGAACTTAAATGTTCAACTTTAATTTGGAACTTTATCTTCTTAAGCGCAAAATTTAACTGTTTGGTGGAAAATTGATATTTCCTAGCTGAAAAATTTAAATATATTGTGAAAAATGTATGTTTTCTGTAGACAATTCATTTTAATTTTTAGATTCATAGAGATTTAAAGTCCAATACAGGAAAATTGGCATTTTTCTCCCAACTTAAAGTTTAAGATTTTGCCAGACATTCCTTGTCTTAGAAGTATTATATCGATCTTGACTAACCTACGCATTTCCATAAAAAATACAGCAAATACCACTCGACATATGTCAACAATGTTGTGTTTATAATAAATTTGGATCTGCCAAAGTGGAACATTTTTATCTAGAGTTCATAATCAGAATGATATTCAGGGATTTGATGAACTCGGAAAACGATTCAGTTTAATCAAAAAAATGTTTTTTCAGCCTCAAAATATGGCTATTATATGAAAAAAAATATTTGGTAGACCCAACCACATTTTTTACTTGTTTAAAAAAAATGTATAAGATATAGTATTTGGATGATTCAACCAACAAATTCAGTTAGGTTAAATAAATATTTTGTTGAATTAACCAAAATTTGTTTGATTCAACCAAATTTTCAAGTACACTGAAACTTGTTTTTAATCAGTCCGGATTTACTGCGTTCCGAGAATTGATGCCGCGGCGGTTTCGTGATGAAAGGAGCCGCGGAGCCGAAAGAGAGGATGAAGCGTGACAAGCAGCTCGAGGGCCTCACTCTTAGCGCGTTTATCAGGTTGCGTCTAGAGTCAAAATCCAACAGAAATCGTTCACGCGGCCTTGACTGTTTACGTTTGGACCGTCTGGATTTAGTTTCAAGACGACTGCAAGCTATGCCCAAAAGTGTGATTAAATCCAGGTTCCAGTGTATATTCAAGAAAACAGGTTCTTCGGTTCGAAAATTTTGTTTTCTAATTGTAACCCGGGGTTTACCGTGCTACGGTTCATTGACGATTTTTAAAATTTCATAAATTTCGTTTAATTTATCGACGGAATCCTCAATTTTTTTAGAAAATGATAACTCATAATTTGGTTCTTAGACAAAAACAGATCTTAGAAAATCTTTAATATTAGGACACCGTGTAAATCTTGTTGTGACAACTCCGCACCCCATTGTCGATCGAATGATTATATTACGTCACCCATCTGGTTAGCCCGCCCACGTGTATGGGTGTATATGTATTTAATTCTTACGCAGTACTCTCAAATATGGACAGGGGTCGCATTGTGCGTAAGCCGCGTATTTGTGTGCGTTGAACCCCTAAACAAGGATTGGTTCGATGCGTAGAAGCTGGAAGAGATTTCTTTGTTCGACATCCTACCGAAAGATCGAGTCTACAAAAAGCACAATTTACAACCATGCGTAATTTTAATCATTAGAAACCTCTCGCAATTGAATAATCACTTCGTGATGCTAAACCTTTAACACTCAGGAATGCCACTTCACTTCAATTGAGCAACAAATTAATACTTTTAACAGACAATTTCAATACGTAATTGATTTGAATTTCACAGTAAGAAAGAATGCCTCAAATTGTTAGGCATTAGCAAAAAATATCAGAAAATGTGATCATCATGAATTTTCTTAATATTCTTTTTATGAGGAGATGTTTGTAATAATTCGATTAAAAACGAGTTTTTGCGACTTCCTTAAAAATAATATTGCTGAATTATTAAAGGGCATAGGAGGATAAGTATGTGTGTTCCGCCCCAGCAAGAATTCGGTCCAGATTTTCAGAATAAGTTGGCAATAAGGAAGGGTTGAATTTCTCAAAAGATTATATCTTTTTTAAAAAATTTGATATAAGTTATAGGGGTTTTATAAATAAAAATAAAACATATTATGGGCCAGTATACGTTCGAATCATCAGTATCTACAAGTGGTCATTAGATTTTGATAAAATTTTAGTGTGATACAAGAGACATTTTTTGCCCAAAGGATTTTGAAATTTTTTTTTAATTACGCGAGTTACGCTATTTTTAATTTTGGCGTCACATTTTTTTTTAATAATCGATGTTTCTGAAAGTGTAATTCCAATTTTAATGAAAATTGGAGATATTATAGACAAAATGATACGCATAAATATCATAGGATAGCATTTTTTTAAATTTCGACTAAAAAAATCCAAAAAATTGTTTAATGCAACATTGACCTTCTTTGGACAACAATTTCAAACTCATTCAAACCGGTCATAATCAACGTAATAACTATTTAAAAATAATTTTCAGTGTATTAGAGTAAGAAATAAAATTGTTCTTAGTATGTAAACAACTTAACGAACGAAAATAGTTTACAGGATTATCACAAAATTAAAAAAAAAATTATTTCAATAATATGAGAGTTTATTATATTTTAGGTATGTACATCATTTTCGATAGCTCTCACGAAGCAATTTGTTAACATACGAATTGGATCTAGATTTTTCTTGCTTTTTTCAACTACTGCGTTAAGTCTATTAAATTGGTTAAGAATTGGTGCAGTATGGGGAGTGTTTTGCCATTTTTTATGAACAAATACGCATTTTGGAAATTTTTTTCATGAATAGGCTTACGTTTTTTTTCGGAATCAACTAGAAAGCCTTTTGATGAAAAAGTGTCAGTATTTGAATTTGTCTAGCAAAGTTGTTCATGTAATGGAATATTTTTGGCAATTTGAAAATGTGACAGAAAGGAGTCCTTGGCCAGACATTTCTAGTTGTTTCCGCAAAAAATTAGGCCTATTCATGAGAAAGTGGTCAAAATTTTCATTTGCTTCTCAAAATTGTTTAAATATTCAACAATTTCTTGCAATATGAGAAATATGTTACAACAAGCATTGTTTAGCAAGACATTTCTCATTACTAATTGTAATCGCACATTAATGTCTGTCATATTTCATATAAAAGCTGTAGATTTCAAAGAACTAATAATTGCGAATCACGAAAAAGCGACTTTCGTTCATTAATTTATATTTAATATTATAAGAAATTGTTTATCTTACTTACACTGGGAAATATTTTCAGTATGTTATTACATTGAATTATGATCGGTTTAAATGAATTTGAAAGTTGTAAAACAAACGGTGTCTCTTAAAATTGAGACAAAAAAAGTTAAAATTTTGTTATTAAATAACAAATTTTGCTTTGGTTGTAGTAGTGTTTTAGTTGTTGTGTAGTGGTTTCCTACAAAAATGAAATGAACCGAAAGTTTCTGTAGTTACAATAAAAATTATGAAAATTATTTCAAAAATTCTTGGAAATTTATTAATATTCCCAGCGGTTCATCAACAAGTAAAAATTACGAAATTAAAAAAAAATTTATTTTGCAATCTACTATTTGAAAATAAAATATTTGAAATCTGCATCTTTTTAAAATTGCACGTGTATGTAATTTGAATGACAACTATATAGGTAAAGCCCAAAAATTAAATCTTACAGAAGAAACAGCAAGCGTTTTCTTTAATAGAATTAAAAATAGAAAATTCTCGAAAAATTGTAAGAGCAAGTAATCTTTATGAGCTATATTTTCAAGATTTTGAAAAAAAAAAGTTAAGAGTGGAGTAGAGAAAAAACGAAATAGGCTTTACTTACTTGTCATTTTCGAATATTCAAAAGTACTCTTTTCATGTTTTAAATTTATAAAAAACTTCAAAAGTGTTGAAAGTAATTTTTTAATAAAAAAAATCACAGGAAATGAAAAACATAAGTTCAGTTCTCCTTATTATTTCTCTCAGTAAGGAACTGAAACTTTTTAGCTTCAAAAGAATCGAAAGCTTAAATTCGAAACTATTATGTTTAGAATTTGTTAAGTTTTTCATTTTAATATTAAATTATAATTTTTAATGTCATGACAATTTGAAATTCTAGAATGTTATAGAAGGTTTGATTTTGCAACATTCAACCTAATATTAGATTTCAAGCTGTCAAATTTTAATCACTTCGAGTACAAAATTATTTAAATTCAAAAGTTTTCATTTTTGAAATATTTAATTTTTGGACCTTCTGACTTACAAATATTACATTTCCGATTCCTTTAAATTTGAAATGATCCAATTTTCCGGATTCTCATATAAAATTATTCAATAATATCCTATTTTCGAAATTTTAATCTGTAATCATTTCATTTCGTGGTTCTTTAATTGAAATAAAATGTTTAATTTTGAACGCTTTGAATGATAAATGATACAATTTTAACTTCTTTCGGATAAAATGATCTAATTCCATCAATTTTTATATGAGATTGTTCAATTTTGAGAGCTTCTGATAACAAAGTTTCCAATTTTCAACACTTCCAATTTCAAATTATTCAGTTTTAAGCGCTTTGAATTAAATATGTATTTTGCATTTAGAAAAGTAATATTTGTTAATTTAATTAATTTAATTATGTAAATATTTTCAACATTTGCATATTGTTTAAATAATCAACAGCTGAGTTCAATTTGTAATATATTATAACAAAGATTCTTCCAAAAGACATTTTTTTCTGTGATTCTGTGAACAAAATTGTGCCTATTCATTGAAAAATAGTCAAACTGAATTAGTTATTAATTATTGTTAGTTAATTTCATGAAAAATTGAGCGAATTGATTCAGAAAAAAAGTCAAACTGTTCATTTGTTTATAAAAGTTTTTTGATGATTACCAGTTGATGTCAATTGGCAAAAAATCATAGGAAGCAGTCAGTGACACCAAATTTTTACTTTATTCCATGAAGAAAAATTAGGCCATTCATTGTTTATAATTTTTTTTTAATAATTGCCAAATCGTATTTATCTGCAGTTAGTCGTAATCAAACATTAATTTCTCTCACACTTTACATTAAAAATATGGATTGTATTTAGTTGAACCCTGCAAATCCCCAAAAAATGACTTCTGTTCATTAATTTGTTCATTACTGGCATGAAAATTGTTTATTCAAATATTCTTGCCCATTGTAAATCATCATCAGATAGTTCGTTCACTGATTTAAGATTTTTTTAAATATTCTAATACTATAGGTCACAATTTGGTTTGTCTAAAAGTACGTTGTTTGCCTCACTGTACAGTGCCCAGAAAAACACACTTGGTGGATCAAAATAATTAACTTTTTGACTATGAATTACCGTTCTAATAGTTTTGGAAATTGAGAATGTTACAATAGTTTAGTCAAAGATTTTTTTAGTCAAACTTGCTGGTATCTCAAGTACATCCCATACAAGAAAATTCGTGAAAATTTTGAAAATTTGGTTGTACCGGTTTCTTCAACAACAGAAATTCGATAATTATTTCCTAGTGTTTTTCCATTGTGAACCACGACATATTTCTTGGACATCAAAATCGGTTAGGCCGTTTTTGAAAATTCAACCTTACATGATTCCTATCTTATTCGAAAAATCTGGACCAAACCCGTGCAGGGTCAGCTCACACATACTTATCATTTTGTCTTTTTATTTATTTATAGTTGAATTCAGAAAGAAAGAAAAAAACTATTAATAAAAATATACAATTGCACATATTTTCTTTGTTCAGCAAGTGGATTATTAATAGCTCAAGTGCGTGAACTATGTTGGTATTGCAATTAGAATTCTTGTGAAAGTAACGCCTAAATATATAATCGTTCATAATTGATGCAATAGTTGTGAAATCATTTCGGCATCTTTTTTCCCCTGGAATGCAATTTAGAAAGGCACAGTAAAGTTCGAAGCTAATACTAAAGGTGATTGCAATTTTATTATTGAATGTATAGAATGCTATTATAAATATATAGAGTTCGAGAATATTAATATAAGGTTTCGATGCTAAATTGGTGTCAAAACGACCATATTTTCATGGTCAAAAGTGGAATATTCACAAGGCAGTTGCTCAAGGCCGAAGAAGCTTGCTTCATAGTGTCTCAAAGTTAGAAAGTCGTTAATAAAAAGAGCACACTTAATTGAAGTGGCCTGATGTGGTACAAAATTGAATTAACGATGAACTCAGCCAATTGCCTCGATGTTAAGGATTAGTTTGAAATTCTCCGGGCTGGAAAGATAAGACAAGATGAATCTAAAGGTATGAGCAGCAAAAGGTTCAAGACTAGATCAACATCTGCACAAGGAATTGTTATTTAAGAAGGGAGACTGAACACAAATGTTGGAAATCAACTATAAAGTTATTGTACCTTATTATAAATCATGAATTTGCGCAGAATTTGTACAAAGCACCATATGACTAGATAAATTATAGATAATTATTAAAGTTTAATAAGTCTCTTTATAATTTCGATTGCAAGTTTGATGTGCCGCACCACGGTATTCAGATACAAGATGACAGTGATCATGATCTTTGAAAGGTTTCAAAAATATGTCAATGTACTGCTTTAAACTCTTGGACCAAACCCTGCACAAGGTGGATAATGCAGTTACCTGCACCTGACTGTCCAGTAGTCTGAGATTCGGCTGACAATGAGATCTGATCGATTGATGTGCTTTAAGGATGCAGAGAAAGAAAATCAAGTGGTGTGGTTCACGGGGATTGTTGGCAATCTCATACCGACGCCCTATTTCCATCTACCCTATGGTAGCCCATAATCGTTTCTCTCGCTCTGCTCTATGTTCAACATGGCAAGAGGCAAGAGCGCGAGGAGAAGTTCTAGCTAGTGGCGTCCCTATTCCATCCCTCGTACCCCAATCGCCATTCTCATTCCCATCCCATGCCCGACCACCCTCACCCACCAGGGCACAACCACCCACCTATCCAGCCCACCAACCAGCCATACCACGCAGTAACACCCGACCGACAGATCAATACGTACCAACTACCAAGCTTCCTTCAGATTATCATTCTATCCGTCCACTTTGAGGGACCCGAAATCAAATGGACAACCTGGAGGCCATTTACAGAGAGCCGACATTCCTATTTTAAAGTCAAAGCACCAGCAATACCCTTTGTGGTCAAAGATCCCATATTCTCATCCTTTAGATCTCGACATTCAAAGATGCTCCCTCGCAATAGGGTCAAACTGATTCACCTTTTGCTGAATTCGGATATTCAAAATCTGGATTTCCTTAAATTAGGAGAAAGGAAGTATAGTTCAAAATTTTTGTTCCATTTTTTTAAGTTTGTTTCATTACAAACAATCATTTTGTTATATATTCTAGTGAACTTTAGACCGTGCGAACTGATGCGTAGATCGATTTTTTATATGGAACACATACAGCTTTTCCTGTAGTGTTAATACAGAGGAGTGAGATTTTTAGTGAGATGGAGGTCACGTGCCTTTCGTGTGTAGGGGACTTCAGTTCCAATCGCTTTAATGACAGGGCTACTTTCCTATAGGAGTCTATAGCCCACGTCGTAATTTTATATATAATGCAATTAATAGTTTATTCATGCTATGGCTAGTACGCTCATCGTTTAGTGGAAAAATAGACTACACACTTGACCGATTCCGTTACTTGTAGGAAGTACTCTTGAAGTGCATGTTGGAACATTAAGTAGTTTCCGCAGAGGCATTTACTTATTCACTTAGCTGGACAGAAAATTCTATAAATTATATTAGCTCGAGAAAATCGTTTCTTAATAATTAATTTAAATATCATTGAGTGTATGGAGATTGAAGTTTACTTTGAATTAAAGAGCAACAGGTGCCTCTTGATCATCGAACGTGCTCAGCCATACAACAAAATACTGCTGACATCAGGTGCAAGCATATTCTACTTAGTTAATGGAAAAGAGCGAATTCCTGAACTTCTGTGGGTTTTGCATAAAATTTATTTAAGGACTTTACATTTATATTTTATACCTTATTTATGGATCAGCTTCTTCTGTAATATTTTATCGAAAATTTTGAAAATATCCATTACCGGTGGAACTTATCTACACGCTTGTTTTTTAACTGTTTCTATAACTCCTTAATTTGTACAATATTAATAATCATAACCTTTTTTACAATATCGTAAATCGTAACGTTTCCATTTGTTAGAAGGATTGGAATAACTCTAGAAATATTCAACATTCCTCAAAGTTCTTGAGCTCGTTTCAAAGGATAGTCTCAAAAGTATTTTTCTAAATTGTTAAGAAATTTTTCGAATTTTTTCCCGAGATTCTGCCCCAGGGTCAGCTTGATGCAAAAAAGTTGAAGAATTTCAAAATGTGCATATACTTAACGAATTTTTAAAAATAATTATTCATCATATTTTAATACATTTTAGTGATAATAATTGCTGGGAGATTACAGTGATCCTTATTGATCGTAGAAAATGTTGAAATACGTTGTTGGTTTCTGGGTCAGGTGAATTAAAAACCATTAAATTGCTTCCAACTTTTCCAACAATCTTATATAATTTCACGACTGAGATATTAACCAAAGAAGAAAGGTGAAGGCCACCATTATGTGCCGAAACGTTTGATGCAATTTAATTGTTTTCGATTCACTTGATCCTAAAGCCAACAACGTAAGTACATCCAGATTTTCTACGACGTTTTAGTACTATTCACAAAAATATTATTTTTTGAAATTTGTAAAATGATTTGGTGAGTGCAATCATTATTTAATATTTTACGACTTTTTTACACCAACAGAATCTCTACTACATGGAAAAACCGGAAATTAAAATAAAACCGGGAAAACCCGAGGATCAACTGGAAATACGAATTCGAGCCGGAAATCACATTTGAAGTTTTGGAAAATGTGACCTAATCGTTTCTGAAAACGTGACTTTTAGTGGTTATTCTCAGTTTGCTGATCTTTTAATAAAGAGCACGAATGTTCTGCAACATCAATAGTTTATACGAAAAATTAAAAAAAAAGTAATTTTATTTCTTTATCAAATTTATTTCTAAATGTTCCTAAATATTATAAATGGAAGAGGAAATTTTAATTGTAAATCAATTTTCAATAATAGGAATTAATTCTGCTTTTTTTAAAGGCCTAATGACAAGTTTGGGATGTTTTGATCTTTTAATCTTGAGAAGATTTTAAAACATTCGAAAAAAATGTAGATTTTGGAAAATTTCGAAAAAAGAAGCTTTTCAAGAATTTGGAAGGTTTCAAGAGAATTCATAAATTTTCTTAAGATTTCTGGGAAAATTTTTTATTATTTTGTATTTAAAAAATTTATTTTATGATAATAGTTATAATAGATATTTTGAAGGTTTTGCAGTTTATGCGATGAATTATTTATTAATTTTTGAAGAGTTATTACAAAAGAACCATTATAAAAATTATTTACTTTATCACTATGTGAATTTTACATGAAATATGTTATAAAAACATGTAATTATAATTAAACTGACATAATTAAAAGTTAAAAATAGTTTTTTGTAATAATCATCAATAAATTAATCATTATTCAATCGCTACTACCAGAAACATTACAAATGATATCTAAGAACTATTTACCAATTAGAATACAAAAAATAATTTACCAAAGATATGTTTCTAAAATATAACAACTGTCTTGTTGACCAAATTTGCACAAATTTACTCGACACCCAAAATTACAAAATATTATTTTGGTTTAATGTAATAATATTCCACATTGCGTGAAATTGCACATAGCCAAAACATTAGCGAATACTATGGACACTTATATTTTGAATTCACTAAAGAAAATTAAGTGATGTCAATTATTTCCAGAGTTATTCCAATTTTTCAAAAACATAGAAATTTGACGTTTTTCGCAATATATTTTTATTAAGGGTTCGTTCATATATTACGGTTTAAAATTTTGCAGTGATCGCAGCCCCCCCCCCCCCCCCCCCCCCCCATTAAGGCCCCCTTCATCAACAGCTCAAAAAAGAAGCTAATTCAAAACTTGATTCTGTTTTGCAGACTCTAATAGATATAAATGAATCTGAAATTTATTATATTTGATTAAATTATGTCACCCAGGTTTGAAAATGCTGGCACTAAATGATAAAAAAAGAGTATTACTGCTTTATTCTGGACTTAAGGGTTCAAAGTAAATTTGCGTGGGTGCAAAAATGCGTACTTCACATTTCAAGGTAGCCGCAAAATGCGTCACTTCGCGTTGGAGTAGCTCTACGTCACGAGGGGCTCTATGACGTCAGTAGCGTTGCGAGATTAGCTTAACAGGGGTGTTTTCGCTCAGTTTTTGATACAAAGAAAGCAAACTGACATTTCGTGATTCCCTTTCAAAGGTCAAAAGGTAGGATGAAAGACAATAACGAACAATATTTCAATATATTTTATGTCAATATTTCAAATGAAATTTCAAAAATGAAAAAGGATTTTATGTTTTTGTATTTAACATAAGTAACTTTTAAAATTGATGATATTTTAGAAAGTTATTTCAAGCACATGTATCATTTGAATTAAACAAAAATAAGAGCGCCCAAAATATTTTTTTACCTTTGTATATTCTTGTCTGTATGCTATAGAAACAACGCATTGTACATTAGATGATTTCATTCCTGAAAATATTACAAATTGAACTTTTCAAACTCAAAAGAGTAATGGTTAGATATGTTTGGTTCAACCTGTTGAAAATCTAGAAAAATGTGTAATAAAGTAGTACAATATGATAGCGATGATAATAAAATAACTATTTTTAAAATGTCAGTGTACCCCAAATTTACGACGGTTGAGTATGCATCAGAAAAAAATATTCACACTATGACGATAAATGGTTTTGCGTCTAACCTTGTGTTATATGAAGGCCTGGAGGAAGGAGGGTGCGTTGACTTGAAATGGAATTTCCCACACATTGATCCAAAATTATCCGCTTGCGCCTTTCTTTCTTGAAAGAGAAAGCTTTTTTAGGCACATTCTCTGCCTTTATTTTCCGTTTATTCATAATACTTTTCATATAATTTTTTTGTCATTCATGATCAATTGAAGTTTGGAGATATGATTTGACAAATATGACTGGTGTGATTGAATATCTCATTTTGCAAAAAATTTGATACGCAATAAATTGCAAACACAAGGTGTTACAAAAATGGACTACTCATCTATTTCACCAATAAAATTATTTTCAGATAACCCATAACATCATATATCATATAAAATTCGATACAATTCGGGATCTTGACCCATTTAGCATCAAAAAATTAGATACCTCAAATCTGTCGTCTAAGTTTTCGACTGATTGACCTGGAAAATTGCTGAATCAACCTTCCTGTTTATCAATTTACTCCTTTTCTCTCTAAATCTAGATGGAATCTAAATACCCTCCAGACAAAGAATTTAATGGCTTCGCGCGAGCATTGCTTACCCTTCAATAAATTGTTTCCCTTGAAAGTTCGACGAGAACAGGGCGAACAATAAGGCGCGTTAAGCGGAATGTACCCACCATGAGAATTGAGAATGGGGTTCTACTCAGCAGCGAATAAGACGCAGAAATAAGTTTTTTCGTCTCCTTTCTCCTTTCTCCCTCTTCTTCTCTTTCTTCGAGGCTGGGCAGCTAGAATGAGAGCATAAATCGACGGTGAAAACTTTTTGGGAACAGTTACCAGTCGGTAACACATACAAACGTGTATGGGATTTTATCTGACGGTACTCGGGGATGTTGCGGGTTGATTTATCGCTTGTAGTTGCCATGGAAACCTCGGCGTGACTGGCTTGCGCGACACCCTCATATCCGAGTCGACTCTCTGGTTTGCTCTATCCCTTTCTAGTCTCTTCCCCGTTCCAACAAATTCTCCTCAACCCCCTTCGGCCTATCCATCTACGCTTCTACGCTACGCCACCCTCGACTCCATCCATACCGACCACACCAACGCCACGAACTTCTACATTCTACACCCGATTCACCCTCCCAACTTCTCCGTCTTCCTCCTTCGGATATGCACCCCACGCCACTCGCAGCCCTACTCCCACACGAGCTTCAACCCCCTGAGAAACGTCGAGGAGGCGACTTAGTACCGACGCGACGCGACGGAGTTCCCTACCCACCAAACAGAATTTCCCGTATCACCCACGCAAGCGCCGTATACGCCTCGTGACCCTTTAAAGGTTACCGATTCTTCGGAAGGATAAAGATCAACAGATCTAAAGAAAACACTGCCTATTGTATAGCACAGAGATTCCTTTTCTAAGCTTTTGTAGAATGTAGGCTACAGGAAACCCCTTATACCGAGATTATGACGTCTCGTTGAACAATTATGAAGGAAAAGGATTGGAGATAATAGATATGATCCACCTTCTGCATCAAGTATTACATCATCTATCTACAGCTTTAGACCAGAGAACGGGCACCAGATTTCCGGTCCAAAGACTTAAAATTTTATCGAAAATGGGTCACCCCTTGAGAATCATTGACAAAGTATACAGAAATCTCCTTAGAAACTGGTCATAAAAAGTTTGTCGGCTAACAAACAGTCTATGAAAAACTTCCCAGCAGCGAACTGCGCAATATCTGTAAACTGCGCAATTTCTTACTGCGTATTAGACAACTAGCCACGCAGAAGCTTCCTAACAAAATAATAAAACAAATTGTTCTAGCATAGGGTGATAAGAAGATCGATATTAGAGGACCTTAAAAAATTCATAACAATGGCCCCTTAAAAATGTCTATCAACATACATTACCAATCACCTGAATATTTAGATGTAATAAAGTCGAAGCAATGGAACTAAGCACACTGCTGAAGATGACCATTGACAGCCTCCCCGCAACAAACTGGAGCAAAGTCCTCACCCTTGGAGCATAAAAAAGATTAACCCAATTAGAGCTCACAAAATCCCTGACTATGATCTCAAGATATCCGTAGCATAGACGATACCTAATATCCCAATAACGACCCGAGACGAAAGTTCCCAATAAAGAAAAATGTTGACGAAGGATTTACATTTTTTCTTCCAAACGATAATAACAAAATCTTTACAGAAGGACGCTAACAAGATAACAGTTCTTAATTCTAACCAAATCGATGGAAGCTGTCCCAAAGATCATCGTAACAAATGAAAATACCTAGTAATGGGCCTAAAAATCTTTAAAAATTGTATCAAAAGTCTATAGTCTAAGCAATCGCCTGGGACAAATTTCATGTCAAAGGATAATAACAAGATTCTTAAGCTTTGACAACTTGTATCCTAACTAAGTCGATAAAATCAAAAAAACTTCATAACAATGGTCCAAGGATATTAACAAAATGCTCACTGAAGGACGCTAAAAAGATCAACAGTACTGAACTCTAACAAAAATCATAGAAGCAGTCCCAAATATCATCATAGTAACTGAAAATGCCAACATTTGCAGGAAAGGTTAACGAGAACTCTAGTCATGGGCCTGAACATTTTTAAACATTGTATCAATCATCTAAGCAACTGCCAGAGAGAATCATCATACCAAAAGATAATAACATAATTATCAAGCTGAGAAAACTTGATCCCTAAGTCAATAACAACAACAACAACAAAACTTCATAATAATGCACAAAGGATAATAACAAAATGTTTATGAAAGACAGGATCAACATTATTTAATAATAGCAAAGCCACAGGAGTTGTCCCAAATATTATCATAGCAACTGACAATACCAACATCATCAGCAAAGGATAACAAGAACCCCAGTAAAGAACCGAAAAATCTTCAGACACTGTATGAATATTCTGGGCAATCGTCAGGGACCAAACTCTTAAGCTTTGACAACTTGAACCCTAACTCAGTCAATTAACTTCATAACAATGGCCATATGATAATAACAATATGCTTATTGAAGAACGCTCAAAGGATCAAAGTACTCGCTTCTAACAAAATCCATAGAAGCTGTTCCAAATACCATCATAGCAACTGACAATACCAACATCATGAGCAAAAAATAACAAGAACCCTAGTAATGGAGCCAAAATCTTTAAACACTATATCAATAGTCTGAGCAACCGCCAAGGAAAAACTTCATACCAGAGGATAATAACAGAATTCTTAAGCTTCAACAGCATGAACCCTAACTAAGTCAATAACAACAAAAAAAACTTCATAAAAAAAGTCAAAGGATAATAAGAAAATGCTTACTGAAGAGCGCTAACAAATTCACCAGTACTCAATTCTAACAAAGTCCATAGAAGCTGTTCCGTATATTTTCGCAGCTACTGATATTACCAACATCCTTCGGAAAGGAAAACAAGAACCCTTATTAATGGGCCTAAAAAATGTTTCAAAATTGTATCAATAATCTGAGCAACCGCCAGGAACAAACTACATGCCAAAAGATAGTAACGGAATTCTTATGCTTTGACAACTTGAACCCTAAGTCAACAAAAACAAAATTTCATAACAACGGTCAAGGATAATTACAAAATGCTTGCCTACACGTATCTTAATATAGTCAAAAGCAATTAATCATAACAAAACTGCTAGAAGCAGAAAAAATGGTATCTTCGTCAGTACCGGAATTTATTGTAAAAAATAGAAACCTTCAGAAATGGATCCAAAAGTATTCAGGCCGCAGTCTGCATTACAATTTTTAAGAATGGCATAGTAATCGTCTATTTCGCGATATTCCAGCAATATCCTCGTGTTATCACTCTGTGAATGATGCTTGAAAACTACCGCTCACAGTTTACACAGTCAAAAAATTATTCCTTTGCTGTAGATTCTAATTACCTCATTGAAAATAGACTCTAAAAAAGTGCCTGGTAACAATAGTCTAGTAAGTCTAGAAAGAAACTGTTTATCTAGTTTATGAAGATTGGAAAGTTACTGGTCGGATCAGTGTCCGTTCACCATCAGTTATCATTGTAATTATCTAGTTTATAAAAACATACATTTCTGCTAAAGCTCTAAAAATAATAATTGATAAAATAATTAATTATAAAGTTAATTAAATTAAAACACAATACGTTTGAATAGATTATTACTATAATTTAATCATCTCAGAATGTTTAGTATTTAGTATTTTATCCACGAAATTTTTTACTTTCTTCATGCATGTAATTTTTGTTTGTTATGTCATTATATTTCAGCACAAGATAATGCTTAGGAGATTTTGCACCTCTGCAAAGTGCGCAATGATCCTTGAGTTGAAGGATCTACCTATTACTGCCCGCACATGTGCAGAAGGAGTCTCCAACGACATCGATCGTCGAGAGTAGATAAGATAAATAAGCTCAAAGTTTAAGTATCTGCATTACCTTCTGCAGATACGATATTTTTTCCTCAAAATATCGCAAGTGGGAAGGAATGAAACCTGCATGACCTGTTACTATACTTTTCTCATATCAATAAATCAATAAATGTTTAAATTTGAATATTTTATGAACGAATATATTTCCAACCACTAAACTTTTACACATTCAAGCCTGATGTTTTATTTCAAATCCTAAAAAAAATTTCTATTCATCCCCTGGAAAAATTCTCAGTAATAACTTACGGAAAATCCTCTCAAATGATCGATTATTCATTATTTTATAATTAGTTAAATAGCTTCAAGTTAAAAATTTGATACATTTTCCTATTAGTTACAAATTCGATTTTTAAATCTATTCAGTGAGGCTTCTGTAAAAAAGAGTTTTAAGGTCATGTGAAACTTATCCAATTCCTACCTTACCGACATTTTTTTGGACCAACCAATTCTACACGGAATGAGATATCGAGCTAAAAAATTTGGGAAAATAAAGAAAAGGGACTATGGAACGTTTGTGTGCTAATAATTTTTAAAAATCACAAAAAAAGGCTGAAAATTTTTTGTTGGTAAAAATGTATTTCATAAACGTTAATTAGTCCTTTTCTCTTTATTTTGCCAAACTTTCAATAGAATTGGTATGGTCCAAAAAAAATGTCTGTAAGGTAAGAATCGGATAAGTGTCACTTGCCCTTAATATCGATATATGAAAGCTAATTGTATTATTAGTACGATAAATAAAAAGGAATCGGTAAAAACTTATAATAGGTAGGAAAATTGTTACAAAAGGGTAGAACGCAAAAAATTTGTGGACGATCTCATTGTTATCGACCCGCTTGTATTCTGTAGCGTCATTGGTAGCAGAATCCCTGAACGCCTCACGATAGGCCATCAACATAACGCCAGTGAAGAACCGCGTGAAAGGTCATAGGCGCAATCCTGCACAGCCACTTTACCTCCGACCTTGACGATAATTTTTAGTTGGCCTTTTCACACTTCACTTTTTAATAACCTCGTGACTTTCATTTACTTAATAAATCGATTGGGATCTAATTTCAGCAAATTATTAAGGCGGTTCAGGTCGTACACTCTGACTCAAAATTAATCAATCCTTTGTAAAGGACCGTAGTACCGTTACACTGGTAAACGGTAGATTTTAATTTCTTGATGTTTATTGATTTGAGGCTTCGTTAACTAATTTCAATTAGGGCCAAAAAGACACCTAAAAATAGTCAATAAAAACCCGATATAGACAATAAAAATAATATTGAAGAACGGGTAGTAGCAAAATTAACAAAACCCAGAATGACAAATGTCAATGACAAATGTTTCACAATAGATTGAATTCAATTGAAAACACTCAAAATTTCCAATATTTCAAGTGAAAATACTGCATTTTCAACAAAATAGATTAAGGCCATGTGAGGAGTGGTTCACGTGACCGGATTCCTATCTTACGGACACTTTTTTTATTAGTAAACTTATGTTCACATGAATAGCCACATCGAGTCGAAAATTCGGAATAATGAATAAGAAGCAGTAAGAAATGCGGCTCTGATGGTCCTGCATTTTTATAATTACGAAAAAAGTTTTTTTTGTAAATAATTTTTTTTTGCTTTTTTCATAATTATTAAAATTCAGGACCAGAGCCGGATTTCTCAGTGCTTTTTATTTATTATCCCAAATTTTCAATTCTATGTGGCTATTCGTGTGAACATAAGTTTACAAATAAGAAAAGTGTCGGTAAGGTAGGAATCCGTTCACGTGACCCACTCGTCACATGGCCTTAATTTTAAACCAAATAGTTGAACATTCAACAATAAAGATACATTTTCACCAGAAGAGATAAATTTCTAACTAAAATTATGAATCTTCAATCGAAATAATGAATTTTTGAAAAAGTAGTTAATCTTTTAGCTAATTTTCAACTGACAAAGTCAGTTTTCAACGAAAAATGTAATAGTTGATATGTAAACAAAAAAGACTCTTATTTTAATTAAAAAACAGTTGAAATCCAGTAAAGTAGACGATTTTTCAATCGAATAGTTGAATCCTAAAACAGAACTGATTCATTTTCAAATCTGTACCTATACATTTGAATCGCAGTAAAAATTCTTACTGATTTCAATCGGTGAAGAATTTCAGCTGTCAATAAATTATTTTCACTAATAAGTTAGACAGTTTCACTTATATATCTTTGAGAAATAACAAATTCAAAGCTAAAATTCATTCAATAATTGATATCAGTTAAAAATACACTGTTTAAAATTTATAGAGAACCTAGCAGTTGCATTTTTAACAGAAAAATTAAATTTGAACCAAAAGATAATAATTTTAAAACCAAAGAGACGAATTTGATACAAAACAGTCGAAGTTTCTACCAAAAATTATAATTTAAAAAAAAAGGTAATTTTCAATCAAATAGAAGAATAAGATTAGAAATAGGAGATAAGCTACATTTTCGACCAAAGAAATACATTTTCAAATTTTGAAATTATATTAGGAATCTTTAACTGGAATAGTTGAATTTTTATAGTCAAAAACATTAATTTCGAACAAAAAAAGCAAAGTTTTGACAAAATATTTGATACGATGAATGTATGATGAATCCCCATCTGGAATAAATAAATTTTCAGTGGGAAATGTACATTTTAACAAAAAGGAAAAGGAATTTTTAAACAAAATAGTTACATTGTCAAACAAAAAGATGAATTTTCAATTAAAATGATGAATCCTCCACCAACAAAATTAATTGGTCATAGTTAATATTTCAATCAGAAAAAACTTTTTTTTATTTCAAATCAAAAACATTTATATTTATCCAGAAAAATGAATTTTCAAAAAACTGTTTGAATCCTAACGCAGATAGATTAATTTTCAACCAAAAATTTGCAATTTTAATCGAAAAAGATTGAGATTCTACGAAAAGATATGTATTTTGAAGAAAAAGATTTGTTTATCAAGAGAGTAAAAAAAGGTCTACCAAATTGTTGAAGTTTTAAGTTAAGAACCCGAATTTTCTACAGATGAGTTAAATTTTCTTACACAGAAATAAATTTTTAAGTTATATGATGAATCTTTACCTGAAGAAGTTAAATTTTCAACACAAAAAAATGATTATTTAACAAAACAGTGAGTATTCAACAGAAAGGATGATTTTTAAAAAAAATTGTAGAATTTTCCGAAGAATAATCACCAAATAATTATATTTTTAACCAAAAAAAATAAATGCTTAACCAGAAAGATGTGATAAGAAACTTTTTAACAAAAAGGAATAAACTTTCAAAGAAAAATAGTTGGATTTTCTTATCGGGTTATAATTCAGTTCGAGAAACTTAAAAAGAGGGGTAAATGGTAAAGACTGTAAAGCCTGCGATGAATAAATAGGAATTTTTTATTGTTTTTAATTCTTTAAAGATATTAGCTAAGAAAACAAGAAATTTTTCCTGGAAAATAAAGTTTATTTTCCACTTCGCATTTTTTCCTTTCGAAAAGTGTATCGGGCTGCGTAACATTTTAGGCCTTGTGATTGCGCCGTATTGATACACGATTCAATATTTATATTAATTTATATTAATAATCATGTCACATTACATTAATGTTCATATCAACATCACTATGATATTATTATATATTAATACAGAATTGAATGTTTAAATTTATTACTACATAGCATTTTTTATATTTTTAAAATGTTCCCGCCTTAATATTTGGAACTTTCAATTTGGTCAAAGTTTCATGAAATTGTACAACCCTACACAATCCATAAATACCAGAGTAACAGACAAAAAGCTCCAACTGTCTGCAATCACCAAAAATAAAAAAACATTGAAAACCCATAACATAGGTCAGTGACAACCCTTTTTCCACTCTCTATAACCACTCTTTATAATAGATAATAACAACCTCCAACAAAACTTAATAGCAACCGCAATGAATATATAATCAATATGGATAAGCCCCAGAAATGGGCAATATAACAACCTCTAGTAAAAGTCAACAACAGTCATCAGAAACAGTAAATATAATAACTTTTAGCAAAGGACATTAAGAAAAATTTCTTAACCAGGAATAAAAAACCCTAGAAATGGTCAATAAAATCTGTAACTCGAGCAATTTAGAGTATGATAACTCCTAAAGGTTGACATAAAAAAAAAACATCGAAATGGCAAATACTAACCCCTATAACAAACATAATGATGAGCCCTATAGTAATGGAGAATATAACAGCCCCGAGCAACGGACATTCAAAAAACCACACAATGGGCAATACAAGCAAGAATGAGTACATCCTACAACAATCCCTCCAAACAGTCAATATATCAACTCTTAGCAATGGACATTAGAAAATCCCCTTGAATGGTAATAACAACCCCTAGAAATGGTCAATATCAATCCTAACATAAAGCACTAGTAATGGACAGTATAACAACTTTTAGCAAAAGATATTTAAAAAACCCTCTTTGCGGGCAATTATGTCAAACCCTAGCAATGTAGAGTATGAGAACATACAATAAAAACCACTAGGAATAGGCAATCACAACTTTTAGCGATGGAAAATATAAAAAATTATTAACAGCCTTTGAAAATAGCAATAATGACACCAAACAAGAAACAATGTAAGCCCCTAGCAACAGTGAAACAGTTTATACAAACAATTAATAACGACCCCTATGGAAGGGTCAAGAACAGCTAACTGATGTTTATAGCTTTTGACTAGAAGTGAAGAATCAAGAACAACCCCTAGCAACAGTGAAACAGTTTATACAAACTATCAATAACGACCCGCTATGAACAACTAACTGATGTTTATAGCTTTTGACCAGAAGTCAAGAATCAAGAACAACCCCTAGCAATGGACAATATGAACGAACCAGCCATTATCAATAACAACCCTTAGAACGCTCAAGAATGTTAGAAATGATTCAAAAGTGTGTTTGATTTTGTTTATAGTATCCGCACGAAAATCCAAAATAGGCTATCTAAAAAGATGCACTTTTAATTTTTGAAACTCTGCTGAGAATGATAAAATCTATGCCGGTTTCATTAATTCTGGCACTTTCTATCCATAGCTGTGATAAAAGTCTTCAAGAAAATTTGTTCAGAGTTGCGAACGACTTAATTTGTTCAAAAAATGAAACTTTATAGTTATTTGTTTTCTTTAGATTCAAGAGTGTATTTAATAAGGTTTTTTAGAATTTGATTCATTTTGCATTGGAATTTACTTGGGCTTATTCAGCATATTTTTTATATTCAAAATATTTTCCAAATTCAACATTTGTTTTCATGTTATCATATTGATAACCCTTTTCTTCTTTGAAGTTTCTTAATTTAATTACTCACTTCTACGTAGACGGAATGTTCTCATCAAACTATACGTCATATTCCATCTAAAGTGTAATTTGTTTGCTTCAACTGCATTGCAAATGACACAGCTGTCATTTGTTACAATAGTGGATTAGCAATTGTCATACTAATAAATGCTTCTAAGTACTTAAAAAAATATATGAATGTCAATGATAATTAATGACAATAAAACATGTGTATCCGAAGTCATTCGAACGAAGTATATAAGCATGCAGCAAAAGTAGTGTTTAATCGTTCAAAAAATTCGCAGTATATTTCCACTCTAATATTTTGTATTAGAAGCTTGTATTCTCAAAACAGTCTGACTATGGGTATGTTCAATTTCAAGTCTTCGCTTGTCATCCTCTTCTTGGTTTTTGGCGTATCTCAGGTAAGAATTGAATCCCTTCGAATACTTTTTTTCTGTTAATTTTCCTCATCGCTTGATTATATCGTTTTGCAAAAATTGTAGAAGATGATTTTTTATTATCAGGAATATGTTCCTGAACAACAAATCTATGAACTTTCCTATAATTCACCGAGTCATTCTATTTTGTAATTAACCAATAATAATCTATGCTGTTTTAGGCGTTCTTTCTCGGAAACTGGCAGGAAATACATTTGAGAAAACATGGCCTTTCGCAAGAGACCATCAGTGCTATACATAGGGAAATCTGCGCTCAGAAATGTGGAAACGGATTTGGATTATTTTTCTTGAAAACTCAATTTTATTGCGCTACAGTATGTAGAGATGTATTAAACGAAAGTTCGACTACTTCGACCTCAACATCTTCCTCAACAACATCAACATCGACTACATCGTCCCCAACAACATCATCAACATCATCAACAACATCGTCTTCAACACCATCATCAGAAACGTCCACAACATCGTCCTCCACATCAGCTTCAACACCATCATCAACATCGGACACAACAACAACTACAACACAATCTGTTTGAAAGTAATTATTTTCAAAAGTGCTGATAGTTGCGAGTATTTACAAAAGTTTCGTTATTTTCGTATACGACAAAAAGTCATACAGATAATAAAAAGTGTCTAAAATTATTCGTGATTTCAAGAAGTAGTTAAAAAGTAGAAAAGTGCAAGTAGTGACCAATAATAAATTTATGTGACTTTCTGCTTGATTAAATAAATACACTTAGCTTCACATTTATTCATCTAAATTATATAATGATGTAAAACTGATAAATTGTGGTTGTTATTGTTGCGATTATGGTAAATAAGTCAAAAGAGAACGCAACCTGATACATCCACTTGTGTTACTTGCTTCATATTTAGAAAATGATGCATATTAAAATTTTGATCGACTTTTTAATTAGAGAAATTTGCGTGGAGTTAGCCAATTGCCCAATTTTGTTTAAGTAAATACATGTTTAACTCATTAAAACCATTATACGTGAACCATATTAACCATTAGCCATTATGCCGGCTTGCAGGTCAGGTAATTCTGAAAATTCAGGTAAAGTTAGGGAATTTAAAACTGTTTTGGTTGAAAATTCATATATTTTGGTTCAAATTTCAACAATTAAATTTTTCCTCGAGAATTAGTCTTTTTTGGATGATGATGTATCATTTTAGTTGTAACCCATTATTTAAAATTATTTTTTCTACTGAAAATTGGACTATTCCACGTTAGGAATGTATCTTCTTTAGTTCAAAATTGAACTATTTGTTACAGAATTCATGTATTCTGTTGAAAATTCAACCTTGGAGTCGTATAAGGGGAATTATTTATATTTATTGGTTTACAATTGAACTCTTTTGTTGAGAATTCGCTTTTTGGTTTAAAAATTCAACTCTTATCATAGAAACTTGATCTTTTTTTAATGTAAGCTTATTTTTTATCTGAAAATTTACTTATTCTATTTATGGTTAAAAATTTATCTTTTTTAGTTGAAAATCCATGTATTTTGTTAAAATTCTTCTTTTTTAGTTGAAAGTTTTTTTTTGACTGAAAATGTAACTATTCCATTTTTGTTTGCAAATTGATGTTTTTTAGTTTAAAATTCATTCATATGATTGAAAACTCTCTTTTCTGGGTTGCACATTCAACTATTTGGTAGAAAATTCATATTTTTGGGTTGAAAATTGAATTTCTTGTGAAAAATTCATATTTTTGCGTTAGAAACTGGACTCTTTTGTAGAAAATTCGTCTTTTTGGCTTGGAAATTCAACATTTCGAATGAAATTTTTTTTCATTATTGACTGAGAAGTCTTTCTCGGTTAAAAATTACACGCTTTTGCCGAAATTTTTTCTGTTTAGTTTGAAAACTATTCTTTTGTTGTTGTTAAAGATTTATCTCTTTGGTTGCAAATTGAACTATTAATTGAAAAGTCTTTCCTTTTTGGTGGAAAAAATCATGAATTTTGTCGAAAAGTCGTATTTTTGTTAGACCATTAATCTGGTTCAATAGTAAAATTAGCCAACCAGTTTTGTGCGGTAAGAAATCGTCATTAGTTAAAATTTAATTCTTTTTGTTAAAAACTCGACTAGTTTATTAAACAAGCGTTTTTTTGGGTTGAAAATTCAACTTATTCAGTAGAAAATGCAGCTATTCGGTTTAAAATTAACTTTTTTGGTTGGAAATTCTAATATTTTGTTTAAAATTTATCTTTCTTAGTTTGAAATGAACTTTTCTGTTGAAAATTCAGCTGTCTTCGAACAAATTCATTTTGTCGGCTCCAGAGTTTATCTGTTTGGTTCAAACTTAAATTATTCAGTATAAAATTTTTCTTTTGGTTAGAAAATTGACCTTGTTATCTGAAAATTCATCTTCTTGGCTAAGGATTCAACTCCTTGATTAAAAATTCGTCTTTTTTGTTTGAATTTAACTGCTTGGAAATTTCTTTTTTTTTTCTTAAAAATTAATTTTTCAACTAAAAATTCAACCATTCTTCTTTTATTCAAAAAATATTTTTGTTTAGTTGAAAATTCACCTGTTTTATTCAAAATTCAGCTTTCATCATTGAAAATTCATCTATTTGGTTGAGAATTGAACAATTTTGTTAAAAAATCGTTTCTCTTCTCGTTTCATATAACTTGTGGTAAATTCGTCTCTTGGTGAAAAATTTATCCGCTTTTTGTTCAATTTTAATCTTTTTTGTTTGAAAATTCGACCATTTGCTTGAAAATGCATCTTTTTTCATCGCGCCTCTATTGAAACTTCGAGTTTCAACCCGCTCTACAGGTGCCAAAAAATTCAACTGTCTGACGAAAAAAATTACTTTTTTTGGTTTCAAAATTCGAATATTTGGTTGTTAGTTCAACATGTTTGTTGGAAACTTGTCTTTTTAGATAGAAAATTGATTTCGTTTGTAGAAAATTCATCTTTTTGATTGAGATTTCAACTATTTGATTAAAAATTCGTCTTTGTTGGTTGAATTAAACTGGCTGAAAATCGAGTTTTTTCAAATAAATTTTTTTAGCTAAACTTTTGACCATTCTTTTTTGTTAAAAAATGTATTGTTTGTTTGTTAGAAATTAAACTATTTTGTTTGAAATTTATCTTTCATAATTGAAAATTCATCTATTTGGTTAAGGATTCAAATATTTGGTTAAAAAATCGTTTTTTTCCTCGTTTACTTCAACAGGTTGAAACTGGTCTTTCGGTAGAAAATTAATCTTCTGTGCTGAAAAAGTCATCTTTCTTGTTTGCAAATAGATTTTTTTGTTGAAAATTCAACTGTTTTCAAAGAAATTCATCTTTTCGGCTTCACAGTTGATCTATCTTCTTAAAAGTTCAACTATTTGGTTGTTAATGCAACTTTTTAGTTGGGAATAAATTGGTTTATGTTGAAAATTTGTCTTTTCAATATGGAAATGTGTTGTTTTGTGTTGAAAAATTATATCTGTTGGTAGAAAATTTTAGGAATTTAAAGTTTCAGATTGAATCCAATATGGTATTTACATTGATTTTATTGGGAAGAATTTATTCTCCTATTTTCTCCCTTTTTTCTAAAAATGTCAAAAATAGCCCAAAATATTTCTGTTGAGGACATTCGATATTTTGCAGATTTGCTGGAGGTGTTTGGAAGATCATATTCGTCCAACCGAAATATTGGATTCAGGCATGATAATTTTCGATCCTGAATATAAGGTTTTGCAAGTTGAGTTCCCTGGAAATTCCCGGATATGTTATACGTTACATATATACGTACATATATGTCCTAAGGCATCTTTTACTATTTGAATTGGAAACTGGGTCGGAATGCGCAAGACGCAGACATATGTGCATGTACACATCTCTGAGCCTGTCTGGCCACTCTCATTTGTGGACTCCCAGATTTGCTCGGTATACGGAGCACATACTTATACTTTCGAGACAAAAACGGGTTTCTTATGTCACACGTTGAGTCTCGTGGTTCGTTGACAAATGTTCCTCGAAGTCATCGATATTGGTGATTGTCGACCCCCGATACCGATAGGAAACAAAGTAGTCTGGAGCCTTAGAAAAAGGACGAAAATGCGGATGTAGATTCTTGAAGGTCCAGACTTTAGATTGGACTACATGATGTCGTAACTGACCAACAGGATGTTGTATTTAAATGCGCGTAATCATCCTAATTCAATTTGATCAATAATCAATATGGGTATCACGTAGTAATTTTTTTATGGAGAGAATAAATTCTTCTGATTAAGAACAAACCGGAGGTGTAACTTATCTGCAATCATGGACCGGACCACAGCAGGTACAGTATTTACGTCCCTTTTGTTCTAAAATGTTTTAGAATAATCTACCATTTCTGAAAATTTTTCGAATGATCTGGAAGTTTCTGGAATTTTCTTACATTTTTTGGATTATTCTGAATAATCTAGAATGGTTGAGAATGTTCCAGAATGTTTCTTAGATAAAATAATTTTGTTTAGTTGAAAATTCACCTGTTTTATTCAAAATTCAGCTTTCACGATTGAAAATTCATCTATTTGGTTGAGAATTCAACAATTTTGTTAAAAAATCGTTTCTTTTCTCGTTTCATATAACTTGAGGAAAATTCTTCTTTTGGTGGAAAATTCAACCGCTTTTTTTCAATTTTAATCTTTTTTGTTTGAACTTAGAGGAAAGTCCAGCAGAAATTCGATATGCACAAACAAGTACTGCATTTTTAACATAATACTTGAATTTTTAACAGAATAGTTAAATTTTCAATAGAAAAATATAATTTTTTACCAAAAATGAAATAGTGCAATTTTCAGTTGAAAAAATAAAATATCTTTTCGACAAACACGATACATTTTTAAACTAGAAAGATTAATTTTATGCCTAAAAGATGATTTTTCAACAAAATATATGAATTTTCATCCAAATCGTTGAATTCTTAAGTCAAAAAGATACATTTTCCCCAAAAAACAAATAGTTCAAATTTAAGTGAAAAACAATATATTTTGAAGCAGCAAGATGAATGATTGAGCGAAGAATATTCATTTTCTACATATCTAAAACAATAGTTCATTTTTCAGTTAAAAAAATATATTTTCAACGAAAAAGATGAATTTTTAAACCAAAAAGAATAATTTTCTACCTGAAAGTCAAATTTTTAGTTTAAAAAATTAATTTTTAAAGAAGAAATAACAAATTTTTAACAAAATAGTTCAATGTTCAACTAAAGAAATATATGTTGAATTGAAGTGATGAATCTTGGACCAAAAAAATGAATTTCTACCCAATGGTTGCAATTTCAACAAAAAAGATACATTTTTAACCGTCACAATTATTCATCTACCAAAAAGACAAATATAAAGAAAATACATGAATTTTCAACCAAATTGTTGGATTTTTAATCAAAAAAGATTAATTTTTACCAAAAATGAAGCAGTTAAATCTTCAATTAAAAAAATATATTTTTAACCAACAAGATGCATTTTTGAAACAGATAGTTTTTAATCCAGATAGTTGAATTTTTATTTAAAAGAGATAAATTTAGACCAATAATAGAATAGTAAATATTCAATTAAAAAAATTAATTTTTATCAAAGAAAAAAAGAATTTTAAAAATACATGAATTTTCAACGAAATAGTTCAATATTCAATTCGAAAAGACAAATCTCTACCAAGAATGGAATAGTTTAATTTGAAGTAAGAAAAAATGCATTTTTAAGCTAAATGATGAATTTTCAATCAAGAATATTAATTTTCTACGAAAGAGGAAGGATTTTTATATAAAATACATGGATTTCCAACTGAATATTTGAAATTTTCAACTAAAAATACATTTTACAGTTACATTTTCAATCTAAAAAAAATAATTTTCTAGCAAGAAAGAAACGAATTTTCAACCAGTAAAAAAATTCCTTCGGAGATGTAGAATTTTCAGGCTAGAAAGACAAATTTTCTGCGAAATAATAGACTTTTCAACACAAAAACATGAATTTCCAACAAAAAGTCACTCTTTAACCGAACAGTTGAATTTTTAAGCCAAAAAGATTAATTTTTACCAAAAATGAAGTAGTTAAATCTTCAATTAAAAAAATATATTTTCAACCAACAAGATGCATTTTTGATACAGATAGTTTTTCATCCAAATAGTTGAATCTTTATCTAGAAAACATAAATTTAGACCAATAATAGAATAGTAAATATTCAATTTCAAAAATTAATTTTCATCCAAGAAAAAAAGAATTTTGAAAATACATGAATTTTCAACGAAATAGTTCAATATTCAATTCCATAAGACAAATCTCTACCAAGAATGGAATAGTTTAATTTCAAGTTAAAAAAAATGAATTTCCAACAAAATACTTAAGTTTTCTATCAAAGAAATGAATTTTCAAGCAAAATGATGAATTTTCAATCAAGAATATTAATTTTCTAGGAAAAAGGAACGATTTTTATATAAAATACATGAATTTCCAACTGAATATTTGAAATTGTCAACTAAAAATACATTTTAAGTTAAATTTTCAGTCTGAAAAAATAATTTTCTACCAAGAAAGAAACGAATTTTCAACCAGTAAAGATTTTGTCATCAATGAAGAAAAAAAAATTCCTTCAAAGATTTAGAATTTTCAGGCTAGAAAGACGAATTTTCTGCTAAATAATAGAATTTTCAACACAAAAATATGAATTTCCAACAAGAAAGTTAATTTATAACCGAATAGTTAAAATTTTAAGCCGAAAAGACGATCTTTTTGCCTAAATGACGAATTTTCAACTAAAAAAACGAATTTTGAACAAAATAATATACATAATAAACATAGTAATTAAATGTTTGCCCACAAAAGATGAATGCTCTACCAAAAGTAGTTGAATTTTCTTATTGGATTCTATTAATTCAGTTAGTATTTAAGTGGACCTAAGATTGTTGGAAATTGGGAATCTTGATGATGTTTTTAAATAAAAATGCTAATTTTCGGTGAAGAAACGAGTACAATATTGTACAAATTTTAAGTCTTCTTCAAAACTTCATGATTTTGCATAATAATTCTTGTAAAAAATGATAATTTAAAGCGAAAAGCACTAACATAAAACATGTATAATATTTCCAATAATTTATTAGATAATTTGAAAATTTTGATTCAACCGCACAAGTGTATTAAAAATTACTCAAAGCAGGCGACATGCACCTAAAAAAGGGATTTCGTAGCCCATTTAAAACAGTATCCTGTCCTATCCTGCTCTGTCCTATCTAGCCATATCCTATTCTATCCTACCCTCCCCTGTCCTATCCTATCCTACCCGGTCATGTGCTGTCCTATCGTAAACTGTCTTATCCTATCCCAGCCTGTCCTGCACTCCTGGTATGTCCTATTCTGTCCTAACGTCTCCTAACCTATCATATCCCATCATATCGTATCCTACCACACTCTTTCCTATCCTGCCCTGTCCTACCCTGTCCTACCCTGTCATGTTCTGTCCTATCCTAGACTGTCATGTCCTATACTATCCTGTCCTAAACTGTCCTGTACTGTTATGTCCTATGCTGCCCTATTCTATCATATCCCATCCAATTCTATCCTACCATACCTTATCCTATCATTTCCTGCCCTTTTCTATCCTCTCCTGTTATGTGCTGTCCTATCCTAGCCTGTCCTACCCTATCCTATTCCATTCTGTCCTACCCTGTTCTTCCCTGTTTTTTTCCTATCCTATCATGTCATATCCTATCATATTCTATTTTATTCTATCCTACCCTGTCGTATTCTGCCCTGCCCTATCCTATCCTACCCTCTCATGTGCTGTCCTATCCTAGACTGTCCCTTTCTATTCTACCTTATCCTAGTCTGTATTGTCCTGTTGTGTCCTATCCCGTCCTATTCTATCGTATCCCGTTGTATCCTATCCTACCCTATCCTGCCCTAATCTATCCTACCTTTTCACGTGCTCTCCTATCCCAGACTGTCATGTGCTGTTCTGTGCTAGACTGTCTTGTCCTATCTTATCCTGCCTTAATCTATCCTACCCTGCATGTGCTGTCCTATCCTAAACTGTGTTGTCCTATCCTATCCTATCATATCCTGTCCTATCCTATCCTATCCTGTCCTATCCTGTCATGCTCTCTCCTCTCTTCTCCTATACTTTCCTATCGTATCATATCCTGTCCTATCCTATCCTATCTTAGGGTACCTTACATTTGAGAAGCGGGCGTTGAATACTTTGAAAAAACACATAACGTCATTTCTGGAAAAATCCTTTGTTCACAAGACTGACATATATATATCCGATTTGGATAATAATGAATTGGATAATCGTATTTTGTGTTTTTCTTCTGATGAACGTATTATTTATTGGATTATACTTTGACTCGATTTTCTATCGAGAAGAATCTACCCTTGCAATGCTTATAGGTTGCTTTGTTCACACTCCTCAACTGTTTCTTCTGCAACCATCGACCTCAAATGCTCCTATTTACATCCATTTTTCCACGAGGATTGCTACGGTACCGTTCAATAATTTCCAGTGATGTAATCTGCTCGTAACGAATTAACGATCCTCGTCTACAAGACTACGAGAGTATCAGCTAACCGACCCTGATCGTACCATCAGTGACTGCATTCTGACTTGCAAAGATCAACTTTCGCTTCGTCACATGCGTTTTGCGCAATGAATCCCGATGTTGGAGATACCTCCCAGAGAAAATCTTTATGCTTCTAAGTAGTAACACTTTTGTTTATACCATCCGGAACGCGTAGAGCACGTGATGCGATTTGCTGTTGCAACGCATCAGAGTAATCGATACTAGGGAAAGGTAACTTAGGGGCCGTCCACGAAATACGTTACCAATCTTGCGCTTTTCTTGACTCAGCCATTTCCCTCTTTGATGATCATAGTTTGCCCCCCCCCCCCCCTTACTCCGAATGTGACGTAGCCGTTTCTAGTAAGTTCAGTTGCCTAAAATGCTCCCAAAACGGGGAAAATAGGTTGATTTTTTACGAAAATAGGGGAATAAAGAGAAATAGTTTCTTGTGAATAATATTTGAGGAATTTTCAAGATTTTAAATTAAAATATTCAACAGAATAGTAGAATTTTCAACCAAAAAATATTTGTGAATAAAAGAGATGAATTTTCAACAAAACAAAGAAAGATGCCTTTACTACCAAAAAAAGACGAATTTCTCCAAAAAACAGTTAAATTTTCAACTCTATGACTATGGAATTTATTGTTTTCGCCTTGAAGAAGTGTTCCTTTAGATTCACCTAGTTTAAATATTCCTTGCAAACTTATAACGATTATCCGTTTGGAAAATGCTGCTACTTATGAAAATTCATTTCAGGCTATTGATTTTCAGAATCAGATATAATTTTGATCAAATTTCATGATCGAATTGATCAACCACCACTTATTGTGTATTGATAATAATATTTATAAAATTTCTTATAATATACATGGAAAAAAAGTATAGCCAAACCAGCAATATTTATCCTTGATGTAGCTACAAATATTGTCAGAAACGAACCCACGATATTGGTAAAAGTTTTGAAAGCAAATATTTGCAGCATAATTTATTGTAACGTATTATTGTTATTATTATCAGTATTATTAATGACTCACACCAATGATCTTTGAAACAAAGATATCATATAGCTGAATTAAGAATGTCGGAACACTGGATATGGCGCTAATGAAACATGATAATTTTGATAGAGGTCAGGATTACACCGACTATAACGGCTTATATTTGGAATTAAAATAAGTGGAATTAATAACAGAACTAGTTTTTAAGTTTTTGTACATAATTTCTCAAAACTTGGATTAAAAATGGTTTCATTTTTCCGTATTTCTCACTAACCAAAATGTCTTCACTTGAAGTTTCGATGTTGTATGACATCTGAAATGACATCGTGAACCGCGGTTACAACTGGCTGTTTCAAAAACAAAAATACGGCTGCGAAGTACTATGGACGTATTCACTATGGGTGTACTTATTTGTGCTTATGTTATGAGAATATTGCTTCCTCATAAGTATCAAATATCAACAAGATGAACATATTTTTTCAATTTATAAATCGGTATTGCTAGATCATAAGAGGTTATAGAAGGTTTGTCAATAGGTCATTCGACGTGTCTCGAAGACGCAATCATACATGTCAGATACAATACTATAGTACTCATAGTATGATTAGAGTTTTTCACATATAAACAAAATACACACATTTTTTTTAAACTTCATAAATCGGTAATGGTCGGTCATAAAAGGTTCGACAATAGGTCAAATTATGCGTCTCAAGGAAGCGAACAAATACTCTACTTGCAATGTAGTCGTATTTTGAATATCAAACAAGTTTTTCTTATATAAACAGAATAAACCATTCTTTGAAACTTCATAAATCAGTACTAGTGGGTCATAAAAGGTTTATCAATAAGTCAATCGATGCGTCTCGAAGACGCGAACAAATACTCTAGATGTAATATTGTTGTATTTTGAATACTAGAAAAGTTTCTCTTATATAAACAGAATAAAGCATTTTTTGAAACTTCATAAATCGGTACGGGTGGGTCATAAAAATTTCATCAATAGGTAAATCGATATTGTTGTATTTTGAATATTAAAAAAGTTCTTCTTATAGAAACAGAATAAGCCATTTTTTGAAACTTCATAAATCGGTACTGGTAGGTCATAAAAGTTTCATCTCGATCGATGAGTCTCAGAGACGCGAACAAATGCGCTAGATATCGCATTGTTGTACTGTGAATATCAAAAAAGTTTTTCTTATATAAGCAAGGTAAAATTTTTCTTCTTAAATCTCCAAACGCAAGAAAAAAACTACTTCTAAATGACCGATCTAGCTCAAAATTCTATCAGACCTGGATATCAATCGGAGCTACACTTCATTCAAATTTCATGATCATAGCTCTTTTACTTTTCGAGGTACGGTGAACAGAAAAAAGTTACACATACACACGGACATTTAAAAAAAATTGATTTTCGAGCTCCCATGGTCTAATTATATCAAAATGTGTCGAAAAAGTATATTTGAAAATGTAGATCATTACAAACCTCCCTCTATATATATTTGAGTTTTATTGATTCGATTGTTAGTATTTTTCTGGTTGAACTACACATTCTTTTCCATTTACACTCAGAAAAACGGTTTGGTTGAATCAACAATATTTTTGCTGGTCCAACCATAGAATATTTTTTTTATATGGACAACAAAATATTTGGTTGACCCAACTAAATTTTTTCGTTATTCTAACTCAATCTTTCGGTAGATGGAGTATACAGTAGATTTAACAGCAATATTTGGTTGAGTTAATCAAATATTTGGTTGAATCAACCGAAATTTTTTCGATTCAACTAAATTTTCATGCACATCCAAGAGAACAGTTTGTTTGGTTCAAAAAAATCGGAACCTGTCTGAATTTGGTGCACAAATTTTCGTACTTTTCCCCTCGAAATAAATCTAATAATGAAAGTAAATGGTGAATTTGAGGTACATGGGCGTGTTCCACATCGAGGTCACAATTACCAAGAATGCCAAGGTTCCCTACAGCTTTCGGCAGAAACATTTCTTTTTTAGCATTTCACTGTGTAACCAAAGAGCCAAACTATGGCGTGAATGGTGAACGCCCAAAGGGTCTATCCTATACGTACGTATATGCAGGTGATCGAGTTTCGATGCTGTAATCAGCCTTACGCAATTAGGTAGGCGTACTTGAGGATAAACGAACGCCATACGCTTTTACATAACAATACACCTGGGACCTTTCTTTTCAAATCTTATCCCTAATATCTTGACCATTCAAAAGAGGTGCTTCATTTTTATAATCCAATCAACTCTCGGATCTTGCGTATGCCAAAACAATTTTTAAGACTAAATAAGTGCATAGGTACTCTCTAGGCAAATTTCTCACCAAATTATATATTTCTGAGTGATGCATAGACAAGGTTACATCCTCTTTTCTTTTACATCCTGCTGTTCTACTCTGTATAGTAGCTGTTAGCTACTATCTGTCCTAAAAAATTATATACCTCAATTTTTGCACAGATTACCAGTGGAAATCTAAGCTGAAATTATACTCTAAAAATATGTGACGAAGAACATGTTACAGATGAAGGTTTTCCCTATACTGATACAGAGTTTAAAAATTCTTAGTCGATTAGCGATTATTTCCTGGCGAGTGAAAGGTGAAAAAGTACCATCATCGTCCGATCATGTCAGATTACTCAATTTCAAAGGGCTGTGAGTCCCTGAGAATGAATTACAAAAACTCTGGAAAAATATATGCAGTTCTTCAATTCTTTTTGAGCACAATAGTGAAATTTAGAGTCGTAGATAAAAATTTGTTATTAGGTTAATAACAAAAGGGTAGTGAGGTATCATCTCGGAAACTAAAGACTGTACGGAGATAATTCTTGAAGCAAATTGCACACTTACTCGTTTGTGAGTTCCGTTCTGCCAATAATTGATAAGCCCTTTGTAATTTCCGAAGAAGGAAATAACTTTTTGAATATTGAAGCACAATTTTTTGCTCATTGACACTACATACACTATTTTCAGAAGCCAGAAATGTGCAATTTGCTCTAAGAATTATCTCCGTACGTTCTTTAGTTTCGGATATGACACCTCACAACTGTTTTGTTATCAACCTAATAACAAATGATTATTTCTGACTCTAAATTTGAATAGTGTGACATTAAAAGTTAGATATTCTGGAATGATCGGAAGATCATGGTACTTTTTCACTAATTAAAAAAAAAAATTTTTTCACTAAACTTTTTCGCTAATCGACTGGAAACTTAAAAGCTCTGTATCAGTATAGGAAAAACCTTCATCTGCAACATGTAATTTGTCTCATATTTGTTTAGTAACCTCCTCAAATTGATAATGTAGTTCAGAGGACGTTCATAAACTATTTTACCAATTTTTTGCTTTTTTATACTTTATTAATGTAAATACCATATTGCATTCAATATAAAACACTTTAAATTTCTAAGATTCTGAGATTTTATACCAAAAAGATAAATTTCTCACCCAAAAAGTAAACTTTTTACCAAAAAGACGAATTTTCAACAAAATAGTTGAAGTTCTAACCTAATATTTAAATTTTCAATCCAAAAAGACGGATCGAAAACCGTTGAACTGTAAACTGCTCGACAAAATGCTTACATTTTTTCCAAATAGTTGAATTTTTATGAAGATAGTTTCATTTTCAACCAAATGTTTGAATTTCAAACAAAAAAGTTTATTTTTAGTAGAATTGTTAAAGTTTTGAGCCAAAAGATCAAATTCTCTACAAAACGGCTCAATTTACAACCCGAAAATATGAATTTTCAACTTTAATTATGAATCTTCAGCCACAACAAAATCAAATTTCAACGAAGTAGTTCATAATTCAACAAGGTAGTTGCATTTCTAACCATTAAAGATATGAATTCCCAACAAAAAATGTATTAGATAGTACTTCTACTAAAAAATATTTTAATTAAAAAAAAACTATACAAGTAGAATTTTCACCATAAAAGTTCCATCTCGAACCCAAACAGATTGATTTTTAATCAAACAGTTGCATTTTTAATTGAAAAGGATGATTTTTCAACCATAAAGATTAGTTTTCTAAAAATGGAATAGTTAAATTTTTAATGGAATAGATGAATTTCCAACCATATAAATGATTTTCCAACAAAGTAGTGAAAGTTTCAATCAAGTATTTGAATTTTTGATAAAAAAAGATGATTTTTGATCGAATAGTTTCAGTTTCAACGAAGTCAATATATTTTTTTACTAATAAATTTATTAATACATTTTCAAACAAAGATTAATTTTTTAAACTGAAAATGTAACTTTTTAATTTTTGGTTGAAAACTTATATTTTTTATTTCAAAATCCAACTAAATGGTTGAAAATTCATCTCTCCTGATTCAAATGTACAGTCCTATCGAAAGTTCGTCTTTTTAGATCTAAAATTCAACGTTTTTGTTGAGTCATATTTATTGTTTGAAAATTCATTTTTCTGTCTATCGAATTTAAAATGTAAATCTTGGTGCTTTGAAATATGAAATGTAAAATATTTTGTTGAAAATTCATATGTCTTCTTTGATAAATAAACAATACTATTCACTATAGAATAACTTATTAGAAACGCGAAAAACCTAAATAATCGTCAAATACGTGTATAGCCAATGGCTTCGTTACTTCCGCGAGGGGGGGGGGGGGGGTGAAACTACGGTTGTATCGATGATTCTTGTACTTAATAAAATACACTGGAACTTGGATTTGATGCCGGTTTCGCCCAAGGCTTGCAGCATCCTTGAAGGTAAATTCAGACCGTAAACAGTAAACAGTCAGGACCGCATGAAAGATTTCTGTTAGATTTCGACGCATGACGCAACCTGATACAACTAACGGGCTGAGAGTGCGGCCCTCGAGCTGTTTATCACGCTTGACTAAGCACATCCTCTTTTTCGTCTACTGGGGAGGCCATCAGTTCGCGGAACGAAGTAAAATCGAACTGATTAAATCCAAGTTCCAGTGCAGGATAGACTGTAATTCAATAATAAGATATCTAGGATAGAATTGTCTATCCTTTTCTTCAAATAGAAACTGATCTAAATTATTTTTAAAAGTCGTTCGCGAAAGTCGAGCGATCCAGAAACGGTCAGTCGATTATTGAGGTGCGGAACTCCCCCATTCAGGAGAACCCAAGGTCGATTATTACGACTCAGTCTTCATTGCCTTTCTTTATTTAACAATGTCGTAACCCTTGCCTGATAATATACATATGCAAAAACAGTACTTTGAAATGATAACCGAGTTTGTTTTAATTTAACCCTCTTTTCTGAAACATCTTCAATTCCGCTTCCAACTTGCACTCTTGGAAATTACAAGCCTGAACTGAATTTTTTGTATCCTCTTCACGCATTTTTAATAATTGGTTGGACAAAGGCCGCAGACATTTTACTTGCACTTTAGTGGCTTAAGGAGCAATTCTATTGGCTAATGGAGGCTTCAGCTTACACTTAAATTTTGAATAACGATCGTCATAAAACCTGGAGCGTTGCAGACGCTGTTCCCATTTTTGCATTCACATTCAAAAAGGTGTTCTTGTTTTTCATTTACGGATCTGAAGAATGTATTCAAAGAAACTTCTGCTATGGAAAGTCAAAAAGAAATTGATAAAAATTTAAAAAAAAGAGTATTTGTTTGTTGAATATCTACATACCTAGTTTTGAGTGTCAGCCCATTATGGCCGTAGCTTAGGCAAAATCCGGAAATCAGGGAAAAGTCAGGGCATTTTATTCGTCAGGGATTTTCCATAAGAGGCCCCTAAAATTACTGTCAAGGATGATGAATATGAAATTCGTTTTTTCTAATTTGAAATCGTCTTACTCTGTTTATAAAAGATTCTATATTAAAAATATTATAAGATTAAGATTCTGGTGGGAAGACTGAACAATTCTGAAAAATAGTTATCTCGACCCTGTACAATTTCCGAAAAAGAAAATCCTTGTAACACAAATTGTGGAAATTATAAAATGACCAAAATATAAGAAACTCAACTTGGAAAAATCTCGAATACTAAAATTCCTGAACAATTTACAATATTACCAAATTTGAAAATTCTAGATATTGAAAAACTCGACAGTTTACAATATTACCGGTTTTGGAAATTGCCAAATAAAAAAAAATTTGACTGGAAATTGCCGAATTATTCAATATTCGATACTGCAAAATTCCGATACTAGAAAATTATTTAATAGAAAATTTAAGAAAATGGGTTTTCAATAAATCATATTTGTTCATTTATTCATTGGATGTTCAATGTATTTTTTATAAAGTATTGTTTGAATTCGAATTAACAATAATTTAAGAAAAAAATTCTCAACGCTGAAGAACAAGTGCAATAATTAAAAAAAAATGCCATGCACATTCAAAAAAAATAAGACATGAATTCGGAAATTCATTTTTAATTATTGTTATTTCAAATTTGAAAAAATGTTAACAAAATAAATTGAACATTAAAACAACATTTTTTCTTTGATCCTCGATTCCTCGCTTTGATAGAGATATTTCATCATTCTATTATCAATAAATCAATCAATTTCAATAGAAAATAATTTTTTTATTTTTTAAATTCGGGAATTTTCTAGTATCCGCAATTTGACAGTGTGGGATATTTCATAATTCGAAAATTTTCTGTCGCGAGTTTCATAAATTTTCATGATCATTATTATCATCTGATAATATTCACAGAAAAAACTAAGAATAAAATTTGTTGCAGGAAATTTTTTAGAGCGATAAAGTTTTTTTCAGCCAACTTCGCGTCTTTCAAAATACATGTGTTTGTCATGGAATAAAAAATAAAGTTTAACCAATATTTGTGTAAAGTTTATCCTGTGAAGTTAATTTTTGTTGCAGAGAATCTTTCGTCGGAAATCGATGTAAAGTTTATCTTCTGTTTTTTCTGTGTTATAAAGTATTTAGGAATTTTAATGTTTCGGTAATTTTATTTCGGGAATTTTATATTTCAAATATATATATATTTTATTTTACAGTATCGGGAATTTTATTTTTCGGGATCCTTTTAGTCGTCCCATTCTGGTCCTTGAATACTTCTGATGAGGAAAAATGAAAAATCGGCCAGGGGAAAAAGGGAATTTCAAAATCGAAGTTTCTCGGCCACCCTGATATAATATTCTTGTCAGTGATTTATTTGCCTTGTATTTCCATTTTTATTACTTTTTTTTGCAGTTCCTTCCTTCCAGCTTCATCTTCTATTGCACAAAAGTGAATTTTTGATCGAAATAAATAAAGAACGCAATATTTACATTTCAATCTGAAATATTGTTTCATTCCACTTGTGAAAGATTCTCTGTTAAATATTTCACAAGAATAAAATGCCGATCCTTGATTTTGTATGGTCAGAGAAAATGGAAAATTGGTTAGAGAAAAATCAGATAACAGTCAGGGAATATTCAAAATTGAGTTTTGCATATGTTAAAAATAATTTGCAGGAATCTTTCGAACCGGGAAATAATTGTACCTAAATGAAGTTACTATAATGGAGAGATGAGATATTTTTTGATACATTCATGGGAGAGAATTTTAAAAAAATAGGCAATTTTCACGAAAAACGGTCCAATTAACAATTGAAGGAATATACGAGTTGTTCAATTTCGTGAGAGGAACAAACAGTCGGAAATCCGTTTGATCAGAGATCGCATCCTGAATCTAGAACAAGGATACACTCTGAGAGAAAGGAGCCGTTTTAATCACGACTACCATATGGTTACCGATCAAAGACCAGCGCCAGCATCGTTAATATAACCAAATGTCTTCACGCTTGAATTGCTAAATTAATGACTATTATCTCATTAGAAGGTCTTCAGAGGTAACCGATATCAGTAACAATAAGTAAAAGCTGATTTTATAATTAATAGAGAAAAAACTATCATTGGAATTGTAATATTTAGTTATTATTGTTATTGTCTTGTTAGGCTGGACAAATAGTCTAAATCTATCTGGCCTAAATAAGGCTCCATAGCACTTCGGCTAAAACCCTATTGTACTATGCCTTAATTTTAAAACCCCGATGGAACAGATCTCTATACATGGGTCACCCTCGCTGCTAAAGTATTTTTTAAGTCCTTTAGCATCAGTACATATATCGCCAGACGACTTTACATCACAAGGTATGCCTGTAAAAATCTTCTTTTACTAAAGTGGGCCTAGAATCACTGTATGCATTTAAACACAACCAATGATAACCCGTGGCTGCATTCGACTTTATTATAAGCACTCGCATATGCCCAGAAGTTTGGCCAGGGGAGAGGAAAACTTTAGAAAACCACCTCCTGTGTTCAGCCAGTGTTTTGACAGTCGAGTTTGAAGGCAGATATTCGATCCTACCCATCGCAACGAATGCACACAATCATCATTCAACGCCTATAAAACTTTATCTTTTCTTTCTCCTTTTATAACTCTTAAGATTGTCCACTCACAGGTGTTCAGATTTTTTTGTTCAGAATTTCCTAACTTTTGACTTCCTAAATTATGTGTTATCCATTTCTACTGCTTTTCCTTTTTTCAGTAATCTTGTCTCAATTTTTACCTCTTCATTTCTCAATTATCCCTCTACATCAGGGCTCACCAGAATGAAGCCATTGGCTGTCTTGGCTGCCAGCGGCAGTCAAAATACTAGGTCTAACAGGCCCCAATACATTTTCGTCGAACTTGTCTTTAGACTGGTTCTTAGTCCTTCGCGGTGAATTAAAATTTGAAATGGAATGTATTGTAAATTCAAGTAGAAAAAATGCAGACCCTTCGGTGTGAACAATCAGCCGTAACGAGCCGTGACCGAATTGACCGTAACCCTTCGTAGGATTTCTGGAAACCGAAGAAAAAAATGACAGAAAAACTTTCTGGCAGCCAAACACTTGTTGTAGCAGCCAACACCTACTGAAAGTGGTGATCCCTGCTATACATCAATCCCGTTCTTTATTCACCATTTAGTCACTTTCCTTTCCTGAATTTTTAAAGGATTCATTCCATCTTTCCACCTCTCCTTTCTTTTTTCCAGTTTCTTTTCATTTTTATTTATTTTTCCTATCATTAACGATAACAATTGAAAAATTTGTCATTTATAACCCTCTTTTCCTTATGAAAGTACCCTTTATTCTTAATCATACCTGTGCTTATACTCATTCGTCAATCATTTTCCCTTCCTTCCTCCTTATTTCCTCTTTTTTCAGTTCATTTTTTGAATTCCCATTCTGGTAGTTTCCTTCCACGTAATTCTTCATTTCCCATTTTTGTATATCCAATGTGTGTTTTATGGAGTGGGAGGGGGGGGGGTTGTTATAGAGTATAAGAAGTGGCAGGAGGTTGAGGACCAGAATAATTG
The DNA here is from genome assembly GCA_932178445.1 of Andricus quercusramuli. NCBI lineage: Eukaryota > Metazoa > Arthropoda > Insecta > Hymenoptera > Cynipidae > Andricus > Andricus quercusramuli. The sequence continues at coordinate 54,872 of CAKNXH010064170.1, forward strand.
AAGAGAATATGATATAGAGGAAAAGTATGGGAATTATAAGTGAAAAAAGAAAATAAAAGTGATGAAAGAATGAAGAGAGAGGTGAAAGAGATAGTGGGAGAGGGATAGAGTTAAAATGAAGAATATTGAGGCAAAAAGGAACTGTATGTTAGAAGGAATTTAGAAGAGAAACCTACCAGGGTTGCAGTTTAAGAAAAATTGAGGAGAAGGGTCAACAATATCAAAAATGGTTAAAAAAAAGGGAGGAGATATAAGAAGACGCATTCTTAGACACTTTGAATGATACAATCGGGACTTGCGAACATGGGGAAATAATCATTCTACTAGAAGATATAAAGGGATGGGTTAGATTCCAACGCGAGGGTACGGAAAGGGTGCTAGGTAATTTTGGTGATCCAAAAACGAATGGTAACGGAGACAGATGATTACCTTATGCTTAGAAAAGGGATCATTTCTAACGAATACTTGGATCAGGCATAAAATGATACACTTGTACAGCTGGTGCAGAGGCGATAGCCGCAGTAATATTGACTTTGTTATTGCAGATGGGAGACTAAGAGAGCTAGAGAAGGGCCGTTAGGCCTAGCTAGGGCCGTTCCAAAAATACGTAACGCTTTTTTTCTGAAAATCTTGACCCCCCCCCCCACGTAACGCTTCTTTTATAGTAAGTTTATGTAACTTTAACGTTAGCATAACGCTTGAGGTGACCCCCCCCCCCCCTTAAGCCGTTACATATTTTTTGAACGGCCCCTAAGAGATAGATGAATGCCTAGATAGGATAATTTGGAAGACTCGAATTGAAAAAAAGGTATAGATATCACATGTACAGTGTTCCAGGAAATCACTGTTAGGAGTTCAACTGAAATGTGTGGCACTGCGGTCGTAGAAAGAATGACTGGTGATGCGTGGTGAAATGATGAAATCAGCGTAGCCATTAACGAAAAGATGCAAGCATATTTATGAAAATTGTATATTACAGGCCTCAGCAATAAGCAGAAAATTAAAGTAGACAATTATTATAGGGAAAAGAACAGAAAAGTAAAAATCTTTGTTAAAGGTAGCAAGAATAAAATCAAAGCGGAGGAAGAGAAGAAAATGGAAAACGCTTTCGAAGGTGATCTGAAATTATTTTATTGGCTGATAGTAAACATTTAAAGGGTTGGTCCGAGTGCAGCCTTCGAAGTTCCGCAATTTCGTACTTTTTTGACACTATTTGAAGCAAGACTATTTTTTAAGGCAATGCTACTTTTTTGCTAATTTTTTCAGTAAAGTGTTATAAAAAATTGATCGAGCCCACAAATTCCAGTTTTTTTAATACAAGAAAGGTATGCCTAAGGAAAATACTCTACTTAAAAAAAGTAAATAAGAATAGAACAGTGGATGGATATCAAAAGAAATTTTAAAATAAGAAGGCGAATGTTTTAAAGTTTAAAACATTCTTATATCCATAGCTTTTATATTTTCTTGTAATGACACAATGAAAATGTGTTAAGACGTCCTAAACGTCTCCACATTTTTAAAGCTTTTTAATTAACATTCTCTAGGCGCTTACTTTTTTTTAATGGACGCCAGTTAAAAAAAAAGAATTTTAAAGTCTATAGAAATGGAACAAGAATTTTATCAGGCATTTTTTAGACTTTTGTACCGATGCAAATGCATTAGAAACAAATTTTTTAAGTCTGAGAAATCATAAATATAAACAGTTTTTCTAAAATTTATTGTGTTTACATTTATTATTTCTCAGACTTATGATTTGTTCTTGGTGCATTATTACCGGTAAAAAAGCTTCAAATACCTGATCAAATACTTTCTTCATTCTTGTCGATTTTAAAATTGTTTTTTGAAAGTGGTCCATTAAATATTTATTATTGCCTAGAGAACATTCAAGAGGAAGATTAAAAACCTTGGAGAAACTCTTAAGACCCCTATAAATATAAAAAATTGTCACACACAAAAATGTAAAAACTATGAAAATAAGAATTTCTTAAAGAACATTTTGCTAACGTGCAAGTTGAAGGCGTTGCCATTCATCTCCTTCTCCAGATGCAGTATTGATAAATCAAAAACTGATAACAGTTTGTGTAATTAAGCTTTTTGTATATCAGGAAATGGTTTCCTGTCAGTAAGGTTATTAAACCGTTTCAGCACTCGATTTTTCTTTATTGTTTATCGCTTTTGGATAGTTTTCAAACGTTTTAAAAATTAAAAGAAAAAATGTAATGAACCATTTTTGAAATAAGTGAAATACAATTCTTTGCAATGCATGTTTCAATTTATTGATTAAAAAATGTTAGTCCTCAGTATAAATTGAGTTTAAAAGTACAATAAAAAAATATGATGAATTAAAAACTGTGCGGCTAATGGAGATTTTTGTTTAGCAGAAAATAGTTTCTTTCATTAAGTTTATTGAAGCGTTTTTGCACTCGTCTGTTTATTATAGTTCATTTGTTTTGAATATTTGTTCACTTTAAATACTTAAAAAAAGCATAAGTATAGAGCCCTTCTTGAATCGATAAGTTAAAAACTGTGTGTCTCGAGGAGGTTTTTGTAAAGCAGAAAATGGTATTTTGTCATTAAGGGTAATAAAGCATGTAATAAATGTAATTTTTTAATCCAATTTCCTGTCAGATGTAGCACTAAAAAACAAAATTAATAAAATCTTTACAAGAGTTCACAATATTTTGTAAATATTTTTATTTTGTAGTTAAGACTCCGCAAGATTTTAAATTTGCCTTTCAACTACTCATAAGTGATCAGAAAGATGCTTTCTATAGCGAAAGATCGAGTTCAATGACTTTAAGGTTAGAGAAGGTTACACTCACAGCGAAATTATAGCGAAAAAATATTTTTCAATTAAAGTATTAATTTTATAAACGGTTAGTCATTTTAATTTTTCCTCAATGCATAGTTGAAATGTTTCAGTTACAAATGAATAGAAAAAGGAACTCGTTTTGCACACGTGTTTATTACTTCATAATTTTCACTAATTTTGAAGGAAAACTAAATTTTGAAATGTCTAATGGCAAGTAATATAATTATTTCTGCATTATAAATGTCTTGTTTTTTCAATTAAATGGAAAGCTGCTTTTATCTAAACAATTGTAATTTCCTCTGACTTGAAATATTACAATTTCAAATTTCGTTAATAGAACAAAAGAGAAAGTTCAAATAATCCTTAAAAATAAATATATTGCAATCATAGAAAACACGTGCCTTCTTTGATCTGATGTCGAAACCATCTTTATTGTGCACTGTCGACTGCGAAGATAGATTTTCCGACACTGTATGGGACTTCGTGCAATATCAGCGCACTAGTTTTCAGTTTAGGAATTTTTAAATACTTTTTTAAACCTAATGAGAAATATTAAGAAATTTTCTGCAATTTATCGTGGACTGAATTTAGTATCTTCCTTAAATTCATTATACTAAATACAAAACTGTTTGCCCCAGACTGTTATCGATAATTACAAGACGCGATTGCATTTAGTATTTGAAAAGATAAAATCTTTTACTAAAAGTCATTAAAGATTTACAACATTTTTGTACCAGCCCAAGATTCCATGACTCTTTCTACACTCTTTACAAGACAAATTTTTTCCGTGTATTGCTTTTATTTGAATAGCAGGGTAACTTACGAAATTAAGTCGTTTTCTAAAAAAATTACCTGAGTTGAGTCAGGTTTTCGCACGAAATTGCTAGAGAAACTTTCAAAAATGTGTTTTCACAAACCAAAAAATACATGTTTCACATTGTGCAATCTTCTTGAAAACCATAACATATCCCTTTTGGTTTGTAAAAATACATGTTGAGAAGTTTCTTCAGCAACTTTGTGCCAAAACCTAAATCGACTTGGGTGATTTTTTCAGAGAACGGATTAATTTCAGTTATATCAACATATTATTATGTGATCAACTCAGATATAAATCAAATAGTTCCATGTAGTAGACAATAAGTTATTGCCAATCCGAAATTAGGCTGCGATCTCAGACACCGTAAAGATCAAGAACATGAACAGTTTTGAGAGGCTTTTGGGACTAAAAGTATTTAAAAGTCTTTTCTTGAGTTGAATTTGTGCATGACATGGTAAGTACATTTGTATAATGTGTGTTTGTGAAACAGTAGTTTGGGTCACTGCAGTGAACAAATGAACATAGTCGCTTGATACTTACTGTGACACCAGAAACATCGAGTTACTTTCGCAGCTTTGTGAGTGGAGGAGAAAGTATCTTCACTTTGATCTCTGTAACCTGGGAACCAGGCTTGATAAGCTATACATGGCTAGACAGCGATCTTGATCCAAATCTTGACGGTGAGCTATCAATATTATTTTTTTAAACTCACAATGGCTTAACCACTAATAATTTTCATGAAGATATACCTAAATTCATGCGGGAAGAAATTTGTCCTACAGAATTTGTTATTCAAATTATAAAAAATGATTCGAAGTGAAAGCATCATTTGAATAAAAAAATAAAAAAATCACTTGTGTCCTAAACAATGAACCAAGACAGATTTATGTGTAAATATCTTCAGTAGACGTTAACTAAAATTGAAATCTTACACAAAGCAAATAATAACTCATTCGTATGTAGGAGTATCAAAATTTATTTTCTCTTATATGTAATATCGTGCAAAAGTTTCTGGACATATATTTTCCAATAGGTTGAACAACCACCCTAGTTTTAATAAGAATAAAATGTAGATTATCTCTCAATTATTGCATAAAAGGTGATAAAAGTACCCGTTTTATCGGCATAAGTGAAATCCAGTATGTGTTAATTTTATTAGAAGTTGTTTGAAAAAATGTCAGACGTTAATGTTTCCGGGAAATATCAATAAATTCGGAAATAACCAATTTTTTATTGTTTTTCGGCTAATTTTGAAGATAATTTTCTGCAAGTCTGTTAAAATACTGTCCTATTAATTTGTTTTAATTCAGTTATGAAAACCTGACTTTATACTAATATTGATAAGTTCTTCAAATTAAGCTTAGGTTTTGATTGCATTGAAGGAACAATTCTAGAAATATCTTATCAAATCACTAAAATAATTAAGAAAATTATATTTAAAACTAGTTCAAAGAGATTAAAAAACATTAATCGCTTTTGATTTATTAACATTTTTCGGAAACATTGAAATTTATATATTTTTTAAATAACTTCTAATAAAATTAATATATTGCTTTCAATTTAAGAACATCAGGCGTAAAATTTTATCAGGTTTCGTGTAGTAATTGGAAGTAAAAGAGTTGAATATTTTTAAAACTAGAGTGCTTTTATAAAGTATTGAAAAAGGTAGGTCCAGAAACTTTTGCATAATAGTGTATTACATTCTCTTATAAACTATCCAATGTAGGTACATTCTATTTCTGTAAAATTGAAATCTATCACTTAAGGTAAACGTCCCAGTAATCGTGACCTTAGTCCCAGTAATCGTGATGCCAATTTTCTTACATTTTATTTTATTTGAATGAATGTAATTTCTATTTGCTATTATAAAATACTAAAAATAAGTGAGTTTTATCATTAAATGTTACTTCTAACACATTTTTGTAACAATATATTCAAACTATAACCAAGTTTCACGATTACTGGGACCGTCACGATTACTGGGACATTTACCTTATATCCCGAAAACAATCATTTTCCACGATTTTAAGAAAAATATAATTCTTAAACAAATAATATTGTTTGAATAATTGAAAATTATTTACAAAATACTTGCAAACTCGTCCCTTAACAATTGAAAATAATAATTGTCAAAAAAATCCGAAGAATACCGTTTTTAGTATGAATTTAATAGAAAACTGCTAATTTGCAGTTTTTGGGTCACATTCCAAGCACAGTAACAATGGCTTGAAAGGGGGCTGGGGAGTCAAAATTAAAACTAACTGGTTGGAAATTATTCTTTGAACATGTGTTAAGAGGTTTTAATACTTCAATTCACAAAAAGTTTATAACAAGTAAGCTCTTTTTTCCATTTTTTTGAAAATCAAGCTTTTCACATTTAAAACCCGATGTTAATTTCAAAGGCTCGGGGGCACGGGTTAACTTTGACAAAAAAAGAAAACAAGAAAAATGTTGAGTTGATAAACTGTGAATATAAATTAAGTATTTATTTTTAAAATTGAATTATAGTTCGACTCTTAACAAATGTAATAATAATAAAATTGATTGCATAAGACGATTATGAATCTGTTCATAATTAAATAATTTATAGATTTTTACGTTGAAAATTGAAATATTTTAATTTGAAAGCCTTAGTTATTAATGAAATCTTTGTATCTGATTGAAACTTCAAAATATTTTTTCAATTTTCAAAAACATTTTGATTAATATATTCATAATTAAATGCTTTTATTCGATTTCAAATCCTATTAAAATATTATTGCATTCTAAAATACTCCATTTTTTAAGCATTCAGTTTGAACATTTTTAATCAAATAATTGTTTCAATATTTAACAAGATTTGACTGTTTATGTAAAATAAGAAATTATAAATCAAACATTCAAAAATAAACTAAATAAAATTGAATTATTCAAAATGAAATAAAACTCGAATCGTTCGAATTTCAGGGTGCTGAATGTAAACTTTAAAATTTGCATTGTTTCATTTTTTTAAATTTTGAATTCGTGAATGACATTTTTCAATTGAGACTTTTCAAGAAACAACTTATAATCACTAAATTGTACTGCTTTTAAGTTAAAATAGTTTGAAAATGATATAATTTTGAATACTTACAAATTTCTCTGGAAAAACTCTAGGCACGCTTTGAGGTTTGCCATATCTGTTATAATAAATTAAAAATAAGATAGTGAAAATGAAATATTCAAAAATAAACAAATTAAAATTGAATTTTTAAAAAAATTAAATAAGCCTTAATCATTAAAATTTCAGAGTGCTGAATGCAAACTTAACAATTTGCATTGTTTATTTTTTTTTTAATTTTTAATTTATAAGTGACATTTTTGAATTTGAATGCTTCAAAGACGATGTAAAATCCTTTAATTGTAGTGTTTCAACCTAAAATTGTGTAAAAATTATATAATTTTGAACACTTAAAAAATTTATTGATTCATTCTTCAAACTATTTTATTTCCTAAAACGCATTCTCTCCTTTGCCTGCTTAGTCAAGCTTTCTTTATAAAATACCGATGCGGACCGATATCAGTTCTCTGAAAGAAAAGATTGTGGCGCACTTATGTTACGCATCTACATTTAGAATTAGGCTTATTATATTTCATGAGAAAGAATATGAAAAATTGCAATTTCATTATGAAAAATTCATTATTATGACACTTATCATTATTATTACACATCTAGGTACTCAGAACTTATAAGAAAAATATTGAAAATTGTTTCTTTTTTTCAAATTAGACACAGCATATTTCCCTCCTGTTTGTAAATAATTTAGAATTGTTTGAACAATTATTATTTGTTTGTGAGAGAGGGGAAGGGGGGGGAGCCTCCGTTCTGTGATATGAGGCACAGCGCGTGTGTCAGAAGCCTGCGTTACACTTTCTAGTCATGGTTTCATTTGAATCAGGCGCGACTCCCCATATCGAGGTCTAAGATGTTTACAAATCAGAAATCCTTTCTTCGCGTGAGGAATCTGAATTGCTGCACCACTAAGATAGCTTTGAAAATGTATTCATCGCGATTGTCTAAAGTTTAACACCAATAATTTCTGAATTTAAAGAAATAAAATTTTCATTAATTTATGAAAACGTTATATCCATTTCAGAGGATGTGAAAATTTTTAAATAAAAATACAGTTCTTTATTTTAGTTATGTTTTGTCAATACGTATAATAATCTGCTGGTATCGATAGACAGCTTACATTATTTCATCCGTGCAAGAATTTAAAGAATACAAAGAATTTAATAGAATTCAGAATAATTCAAACACTGTGGGCTTCGATTGAGTTTAACCAAAAAGGAATTGCACCTCTCCTCTTCCTTCTGAAATAATTTCAGTGATGCAACACGATTATTTTGATACCAAAAAGACTAATTCGCGAGATAAATTGTTGAATAAACTTAATTTTTTCAGATTATCATGTATATTTTCGTAAAAATAACTTCAAATCGGTGCTTTTGTAGCTTGAACTTTATGATTCACAATAGAAAAACGGTATGTCAACGTTAAATATCTTTGGATATCCGGGACACATCACAATTTTGAAAAAATGAAATTGCAGTTTTTCTCAGGTTTTGAAAATATTTCTTTACTCCAAAGCATCCAACTCTAAAATCATTCAAAAAAGAAATTATCTAATGATATCTATAATACAATAATATAGTTTAGATTCTTTTCTTAGATTTTCTTTTCACTGAGATTACTACAACTAATATTCTATTTTTGCCTACAGTGCACAGGAAATATGCTATTTTACAAAAACTAAAACTATGAATTATCATTTTGACAAACCTTTCAAAAAAATAAAAATTCAAGGCCGTATCGCCTGAACAATATGAAATAAAAAATCTTTTTTTTAGTTCTACTTGAAAAGGCTTTCAAGGAAATTATAAATAATTCAATGCAATTTTTGAAAATCCATTAGAACTCAAAATAATTCCAAAAAATTAAGAAGTATTCCAACGAACTAAAAAAAATGAAAATAATTCATTAGATTTGAAAAGAATGAAAAAATGCAAGGGAATTCAAGTTGAATTAAGAAACCTCAGGAAAATTGAAAGAAAATCAAGGTGACTTGAAAAGACTTTCGAGAAAATTACGTAGAATTTAATGAAATTATAACAAATTCATTGGAATTCAAAACAATTTAGATAAATTGAAGAAAGTTCATGTAGGATAGAATAAGAAAACCCGTGAAAAAAATGAACATAAATTGCATAGAAACACGTAGAGTAGGATTTGAAAAATTATGATAACAATTATTTATCAAATTAATAAGTATTCAAAGCGATAGAATGAAGAAGAAATAAAGATTTGAAACAGTATGAGAAAGCAATATCCCTTTATATAATTTCTTTTTTATTCATACGATAAAGATAATAAGATATTCGCCACATAAAAAAATATTATTGCTATTTCTTAAAGCTATATTAAGACATCAAAAATGTAAAAGCTATAACATTCTATTAACTTGCACGATATAGACTCTTGAACTTGTAGATTCCATTCTCTTCATAAATATAAGTCTTTGACAACTGACTGAGAATTTGCTCGAATTAATCTTTAGATAGCCAATAAAATTATAATTACTGCAATAAACATTTTTCATTTTGACATTCTTGGCATTAACATGTTATTTTAATTTTAAGTAAACTGTTACCGTTTACGACTGTGTTTGTGAACTCTTGATAATAATAAAATCCAGCGGTTTTCGCGAAACTCGTAAAATCGCAATAATTACGGTACCCATTGCACAACTGGCACTTATTACTTTCGATGAACTTGTCAAAACCTTTCGTCTCATTTCACGTCTTAGCATGCAAAATTGGGCAAGTGCATAATCATTTTCACGCAAATAACCAAACTTTTGATGTGAGAGGAAGAAATTTGAATTGACATGATAATTGAACCTTACACGAATATAAAGTACATACTAATTTTATTTGATTGCAGACTGCATATATATTTTTCTGTGAACTACTCTCTTTTCCAGTTTAACTCAGATCGAAAGAAATTGAGGTGTCCTTCATATAAAAGTAATTTCTTATTCTTTAACAAAAAACTTAAATAATTTAATTCTATTTAGGTCCATTTAAAATAGATTTCAATTTTTGTTGCTTTCAGCTAGAAATAGGAAAAGCAATTGAATTCATTTTTATATTAAAACATATTTTGATGATTTCAAGCAATTTTTAAGAAATTTCTAATATTTTCAAAGAAATTTTAGAAGATATGAAAGATTTCAAGATGTATACGAGATTTTAAGGAATTTCTAGGGATTTCGCAAGATTTAAAAGATTTTTATATTTTCAAATGATTTCAATGAATATAGTATATTTTGAAAAATTCCGAGGGATTTAAGACTATAAAAAATGTTAAGGCATTTTTATATGGGATTTAATCATCAAAGGATTTGGAAGAATATGGCTATTTTGGAAAATTCCGAAGAATTTAGTGAGTATTCAATGAATAGTGTAGGATTCTAAAAAATTTCAAGCAATCTTAGAGAAATTTTAGAGGATTTTGTGGATTTCAATGAATGAAAAAATAATTTTCTAACATTTTTTGAGAAATTTTGCAGGACATTAAGGATTTCAAGATGCTATATGGAATTTCAAGGCTTGTTAGGTATTTCACAACATTGAAGAGATCTTCACATCTTCAGAACACTTTTGACAATATAATATATCAAATTTATGGTAAGTTTTTCGGTTTTTTGGTCAGTATGTTTTCTTCGTGTAAAAAACGACGTTCCGTCCACTAGACTTAGGGCCTCATCAGGTTGATGCGAATTTACCAAGTCACATATGTAAAAAAAAAAATAATAGAGATGTGTCTATAAAATTTTACTGCTTATAAAGCTAACATTGTAACATATAAAAACTTCATTTAGAATATAAATATTTTATAGCTACAATCTGTGACTTGTGAAATTCGCATCAACCTGATGAGGCCCTACGTCAGTGGCCGAAATGTCTTTTTTTCATAACACGAAAAATAGACTAACTAAAAAACCAAAAAAACTTACCATCAATTTATTACTACAGCCCTGGTCGAAAACCATAACATCAACTTAAATATAATATATTTTTGAAAATTCCGTGGAATTTAGCGGAATCTTAAACAATTTTATAGGATTATGGAAACTTCCAAAGGAATTTCAAAATTATACAAAATGGTTCTAAAGATGTATCAGCAGAGAGGGTACTTGTATAAAACATAGTTTTGCCCAAATCGTTTATTTTTGAAGAGACTAGCAACGAAGGCTGTCTGTTTAAAATTCACTCAAAACCCTATCAGTTTTTTTAACGTGTATCCTTGTCAAATTGCGAACATTTTCAGTATTTTTGGATTTTTGCATTACCGATTAACATTAAGATAAGCACTTTTTCAAAATTCTATTGATTTATTTAATTTACGTTTGGTTTGAAATCCAATTTCCAGTTTAAAGAAGAGAGAACGAAAAAGAATAGAACTAGGAAAAATATTTAGGTCCATTTAAATTAGATTTCATTGTTTTTTCTTTCAACAAGATGTAAATGGTGGCGTGCCCAGAGGCGATTCGAGAATGGACGGATGAAAACATATGAAATTCAGGAAATTTGCGGAAACTTTGGAGAAATGTACTTATTATCTCATCTTTTGCTAAACTGCAGAAGGCTGGTGCCATCCTCAGTATCTAACACAAGCCAACAATGACTTTTCCAATTCTAGTTGTGTCCCTATGCTCCCCGTCCATTGACCGAAGTTAGGTGGGACTGGCGCTATAACTGGACTCTCCACATTTTGACTTGGCTAATTATTCTGGACATGAATTTTACTCGCAAAATACATTTCTCGCAGCAAGTTGGTATTTGGGCGTGTACTTGAACAATGAATAATACAAACAATAGAGTAGCCTCAGAATAGATTGAAACTTTGGCTGACGAAAGGCATACATCAGGTAAAGTTTCAGACGTTGAATAGAGACTGGGTGCTTGGAATGCCAGAGGGTTAATGATTTTAAGGAAACACAATTACGAGAAACAATGTATGTGAGGAAGCTAGATATTGTATGTGTATCTAAAACAAAGAAAAAATGATAGGAGAGAGTAATAGATAATGGTGAGTTAAAGCACGGACTCGAACTATGGTCAGGAGTGGATAATGAATCATATGGTAGCCAAGGAGTCGGTCTCATTATAAATGAGAGAGCAAAACAGCATGTCAAAGGGCATAAATTTGTATCGCCTAGCTTTTTGTGGATTAGAATGATTGACACTTTAAATGATACTATAGGGACTTGCGATCATAAGGAAAGAATCATTCTTCTAGGAGATATGAATAGGCGGCTTGGAGTCCAACGCGAGGGTACGGAACGAGTGCCAGGTAATTTTTGTTGAGAAATGGGCTTTTTAATTAAAAATATTAGGCTCAGCCATGAAATTATTCACTTGTACACCTGGTGCAGAGACGATAGCCACCGCATGATTGACTTTTGTTATTGTGGATCTGAGACTGAGAGACCAGGTAAGAGATACAAGGGTTATGAGAAGTTCTGAATGATGAACGAATAATTACCTCTTAGTTTTAAAAATCAACTTGAATCAAAGATGGAGAAAAAAGAGAACAGAAAATACGAAACAGACGCAAATCAAGATGGAGAATTTGCAGAAACCAGAAGAGCGAATAGAACTTACAGATAAAATAAACAAAAGCCTATAGGACAACGTGGGAGACGCTAATACACCATAAAGATATAGAGGGCTCATGTGCAATGTTCCAGGAAGTCATTATTAGGAGTACAACTGAAGTGTATGGTACTGCAGTTGTAGGTAGAATGACTGGGGATGCCTGGTGAACTGCTACAATCTGAATAGCCACTACCTACGCTAGAAAAAATGTGGTGTAGATGAGATACTCTTTGACTAGAGTGAAAGAAATTGCTTAAGATGATTTCGGCATATTAAGAGAATGAAAGAAGGAAGACTGACGCAACGATTATATTTAGGTAAAGTGAATAGTAGCGTGCCCAGAGGCAGAATGAGAAAAAAATGGTGGAAATGTGTAAATGAGAACCTGAATCAAAAAGATATGAAAAGCCACAGCCTCTCAAGAGCTTGCATGAGAAAATGCATGGACGTAAAGGAAGCTAAAGAGGTATGCCAGGACAGGAAAGTGTGGCGACAACTAGCTTATAAGAAATGCATGATGGAGAGTGTCAGCGGCGTGGAATATGCCTGAAATGAAAGACTTTGGATGCTCATGAGCCCGCGTGGAGAGCTTTTACATGATAACTCAGTGACTTATGCCTGGGGTGCTTGTTAGAGAGTAGATCAGTGATCAGTGATCTGGATCTAAAAATCTACCTCCCCTTTTTACCACCTGGTATTTAATTTCGAACTGAATGGAAAAAATTTATTTAAGATTAACATGAAACGCCTTTTTTCTATTCATACTAATTATAATAAGTGCAAAAATGATGATTTGCAAGATTAACAAGTACGCTCTTATTTTATAATTATAACTTATTGCATTCAATGATAATCTTTTGAAGTAAAACACTTATGACATTTTGTGACTAAAAATAACACTTAGATCTGCTTTTCGAGGCTTGAATTATGAAAATTAAAATTTGCAGCTAGCGAGAATAGAATCTTACCTTCCGGCTGTGACGCTGAAGCGCTACTGCCTGAGCTGCCAGCCGATAGAAATTGTTTTTCACCGACCTCTGTATGTCCTTTGGCGAATATTTCAAAGTCGATTTTCTCGAAAACGACGCAAAAATTTATATTGCTGCTTCGGCAAATTAATACTCAGGTAATGAGCTTTCATTGAAAAAAATGATGAACCAACACTAAAATTCCCAACTGGTGGTCTCTCTTTCTTAATAAAATCCTTTAATGAAAAATTATATTCCTCCACAAAAGTATCATATTTCAAGGACATGATATTTTTAACCTTTCAATTTTCAAAAATATATAATTAATGTTAAGATATGGTTTCATTAAAGTATTAAAGAACTTAGTGATTATATAATTTAGAGGCCTCCTATCCGGAAAACTTTGGCAAACAATAATTTGAATCAAATAGTAGGATACGTAATGTGCAATGAAGAATAGTAATTTCACCTTCGATTACACGGGAGAATGAATACAAAAAAAATTTTATACTTTCCAGACAAGTCTAGATTTGTCTACAGAAGCAGAGTAGCGTGACGGAACTCAGTCAGCACTTGCGGAACAGATTCAATACAAATTGATCGACAATCAACGAAAGAAAACTCGACTTACCTAAAAGGAATTCGATACCAACTTTTCTTTCAAACAAAAATAGTTGATGAGAATTTCTCAATTTCATCAGTGATATCGGCAACAATTAGTCAACAAAATTTCAGATTCATCTATACATAGATATGGAAGTACAACAATTAAAATTTTAGGCATAAAAGTCTATCTCTAGTGTCAAAAAGTTTTTTGAACTATATGGAATCATAGCTGCATAAATTAAAATTTTTCTTACCAATTTAGGACACGCTACTTTATTTGCTTCTGAACGCAAAATGGTGGCGGTTTTGAAATATTTGTAAGGACAGTAGTTTGGAAACACCCCACTTCAATTGTTATTCCAATTGCGTTATTCAAAAAAGTTTGCATTTCTAAATTTTCTAGGTACCTTAGACTAAGAACACGGAAATGGAAAGTATCTTTGAAATTGAGATACTTAATTCAATTCAAATTTAAATCTGTTAAAATTTGGTCACCATCATGTTAAGATAGTTCTGCCAAAAATCAGATCTTTGAAAAATAGGTTTTCTGTGATTTCAAGAATTATGGCAATTTCACAGATGATGTTATGTAAATAAAAAACATTATTTTCGATGAAAATATTTTTAAACTTACAAAAAAAAATTTTTCACAATTTTTTTGCAATTAAATTTTTTCTTACTATTGCTTCTTAACAATTGTTGAAAAATGGTTTAGTTTCAATGAATGATGACTCATTCTTTGAAGAAAACATTCTCTACATCTCTACTGTTTTTAGTTTTGAAAGTAATTTTTTATATGCCTTAAACTGTTAAAAGAATTTCTCAAACTTTTTTTTAAAATAAATATACTGAAAGTTTATTTATTCATTTTAAAAACTGGAAATAGTAGAATTGTGGGAAATGTTTTCTTTACAAAAAAGGTAATTTTTAAAACCTTTTTTATGATAAAAACATGTCTTTTCTCTTATAACAAATGACTGATCATATTATTTCATTTCTTAAAATTATAGAAAACTTTTTCCAGATACCTGATTTTTGGTGCGATAATTGCCCCAAGCAACAAAACTTTCAAAACTATTTTTATACGCCGCAGGCATGATTCGGGCGTATTACGTGCCTGTTTTCAGGAACTTAAGTAGCCCTTTATGGGTCAGTGGTGGGAGCAGTACAATAATGGCCTCATTATTGTACTGCACAATAATGGGGCCATTATTGTACTGCTCTCACCACTATCCACCATCCATTATAGTCCGCGTATCATTGGAGCATTGAAGAAATACTTATCGTACATGATAAACCTACAG
>CAKNXH010064170.1:70160-140930 GCA_932178445.1 Andricus quercusramuli
CAGATAAAGGGGGAGGTACAGAGGGGTGTCGGGGGTGGGTTGGGGGTGTGGAGGGGGGCAGGTAAATTTTGGAAATTTTTTTAAAATTTGAGAATTTTAAATTTTGTTTGAAAATTTCGGATATTTTCGAAAATGTTTGAAAATTTTTTTAAATGTTGAAAATTTGTAAATATCGAAAATTTTTGAAAATTATAGAATTTTTTACAATTTTTGAAAATTTAAGAAATTTTTGAAAATTTTGAAAATTTTTGCAAATTTTTGAAAATTCAAGAAATTTTTGAAAATTATAGATATTTTCAAAAATTACACAATTCCCCCAAAAAATTTCAAATTTTCAAAAATATCCAAAATTTTCATATTTTTCAAAAATTTTGAGACAAGCAAATATCAACCGGCTCAGTAAAAATCTTGTTAACCGGCGCTAAAAGTGAATTGTACCGATTCGAACCGCCACTTCAGACCTCCCCTGTGATACATGATAATCGGGGGAAAAAAACTTGCAAATCATGCCCTTGGTGTATAAAGTATAATGTGCACCATGGAACTACGTCGGTCATTACGCCTTGTGTGTTTGCAATACTCGTCTTCGCCTCGCGCTTCGCGCTCGTCTACGACTTGTATTGCAAACGCACACGCGCCGTATAATGACCGACTTAAGTTCCTTGGCGCACAATGTACTATTAAACTTATTTCTTGTTTTTATGAGTTTTAATTTTAATATCTCTTTTCAAATAAATATTTCTAATTAGATTTCTTTAAAAAAATTTTATTCAAAAAAAATTGTCGCAAATTAAGAATATTGTATTTGGAACTGCATGTCTTTAATTTCGGATTAATTTAAAAATGGAAACTGTTGAGCATTTGATTATTCTTCAAAATGGTAGGCTGTAAATTTATTTTTTATCCAATGTATTATTATACCGTCATATTATTAGAAATATTAAAAATGAATAATAATTTAAAACGGGAATCTCTGAAAAAAATTCGAGCGTATTGATAAATTTGCTGACATCAGGAATTTCATCTTTTAAATGAACTTTTATAATAATTTTTCGATGTTTTCGATTTGATAAACATTAATTAAAAACAAATTTGGATGCATTAACATTTTGGGGTACTAAAAATTAGAATAAATCAATTTTATTTGTTGAATTAAACCATTTTTTAAGACAATTTAAAATTCAGCCAAATTTGTAATCTCATCAAATTTCTAATTAAGTAATTTAAAAAACCCTAAAAGTATTGCAATTTCTGAAATTATAGGAAAAAATTTGGGCCGGCCTTTGTTTTTTTTCAAAGTAACATAGTAGAGAATATGTAGACATATTATACATATATTATTCGATATGTTTTTGGATAATGTAGTTGGACGGGCTTCAATCCGACTATAACCGAACTGTGCGCTGCTTAACTTCGTTGATCGAACAAGAAGTCTTAAACAATTCCATTCGTCTAAGCGGATACATTATTATTATCAAATTTTAAAAAATTAGGTACAACTCGAATAAATATATTGGTTTTTAAGTATATTTAAAAATTATTATTTTTGTTGTCAAAAACATTACAGTTGAAAGATTGATTCTCTTAGGGAACCCTAGAATGTTTTAATTTTTTTTAATTCTTCAAAACATAACACAGCAAGTGATCCTGAATGTACCATTCTCATTTTCGCAAAACCTATTGACCAATTGCATTTAAAATGAGGCAGAATCGTTTGGAATTTAGATATATCATTCTATGGTGGAAATAAATTAATACGTATTTTACAATTCGATCAACAAATTTATTTCTCATTTTTTACAATCACTCAAAGATTACATGCGAAGTTTAAAAAATAACAGAAATTTTGTTCAAAATGCTTTATTTACTGAACGGGCGTAGAAATTCGGGATTTTTTATCCGCCGTGGGAATTTTCGCTCTTAAAACTGAGTACCGACAAAATTTTAAAAATTTAGAAAAATGTCAAAATTGCGGATGTTTCATTGAATTTTTCTAGTTGGATTTTCTCTAAAACCCCCTTTTTTAAAAGTTGTATTTTCTAATGAAGAAAATGGTATTTTTCACTACATACCTGTCAAGTTTTTTTCATGGTAAACCACTGTTTTACATTGAAAAAAAATTCTTTCTGAAAAATCGAATATTCACATTTTCTCAGAAACAACGAAATGTACAAAATAATGTTCAGATAAAGCTGGCATATATAGAAAAGTTGTATAAAAATACTTCTTGCTCTTTTGTGATATTTTGCATCGTTTACGTGAAAAAAATATAAAATAACATCTAACAAAATTTTTGTGGCTTTAAAAAATGGTTTAGCCCGCATAAAACTGATAGGATCCTTTTTTTTACATTATCAAAAACATTTGAAGAATATTGCAAAAAAAAAGATAGGGTGTTTCTAAAAATCTTCTTCTCATTTTTTCGAAATTCGAAGAAAAATTAAAGAACATTTTCCTGAAAGCCCCACCTTTCTTATATTCTTCTATATTTGCTTATTCTTTTCTGGAGGCGTAAGCATTTATTTGAAAATTTTTTCGAACGTTTCGTTTTTTTCGAGAACAATTCGAAAATCTGAAGCAGGGGTTTACCAAAAACAAAACTCAAAGATATGTAGTAAATCTCAATATTTATTTGGAAAAAATAAATAAATTTCAAATTGGGGTTTTTGAAAAAATCCACAGTTAAAAATTTTAGAATAGAAGCCACCGTTTGTTCATTTTCCGGGTTTAAAAATGTTAATGCGATCAGTTGAAAGGGAAAGAATTTCCACATTGAGTAAAAAAATTCAAAATATTTACACTCATTCAAAAAGTAATCCATTAAAAAAAATTTATAATTTTTTGAGAATTCGCAGGTAATCTTCAAATGACTGTACAAAATAAAAAAAATATTGTGGGCAAACTGTTAAATATGTGTCCCTTCACTTTCACTCAAGAAGGGTATATACAAATAAAAAATCATTCTTAAACCATGACCTAGACTTTTTTTGAAATTTTTCCTGATTTGAAATTTTTCTATTAATTCAAGATTTTTCAAATATCTGTAAAAAATGTATAAAAAGTTTACCTCCAGCTTTTGAGATACTTTTTGGTTTGTAAGTCCTAAGATAATTTTCTTAATGGAAGCTCATTAGCTGAGTAATAATTTGCCAAATCAGTAATCAGGGTTTTCCGCCGTTTTCGACAAAATCGATTTTGAAATATTCGCCTTAGAACAGTTCAGAGTTTGACGAAAAAAAATTTCAGTCATTTGGCAGCCCAGGCAGTAGCTCTTCGGCTTCATATCCGGAAGGTTGCTTATTTGATTCTCGCTGCCTGCACTTTTTTATTCATTTTTTATTTATTAAAGTGTTTACAAATATGATTTCCTTCAATAATCTTAACAAATTATGCAAGTAATATTTTTGTAATGTATTTTTTCACGGAAAAACTGACTTATTTTTAACTCCATCGTGTTTTTCGCAAACAAAAATTATTTTCCATAGATGTTATTTATTTTGTTCATAACTTCTGATTGATTGGAAACTACATGCGAGCCTAAAAGTAGACCGTAAATAAATTGTACACATTTAAATGTTATTTTTAATATCCAGTTTTATTTGTAGTTATTTGCATAAAAAACTTTTGAAAATATCATATTCTATTATAGGAAGAAAATATTTCTTTGATAAGTCACTTCTAATTTTGAATGTAATTGTTCAATATCATAAAAAAATTGATGAAATTTACAGAAAATAAATTTGTTTTCAAAAAACATGATAAGGTTTCAAATAAGTCAGTTTTTCCCTGAAGAAAGGCATTAAAAAAGGTTATTTGCATAATTTTGGAAGATTATTAAAGAAAATTATATTCCTAAACAATTTCATAAATAAAAATATATTTAAAAACTGTGCAGGTAACGAGAATCGAGCACGCAACCTTTCACGTATGAAGCCGAAGCACCTCTGCCTGAGCTGCCGGCTGATTGAAATTGTATTTCGCCAAACTTTATGTATGGCCTATAGCGAATATTTCAAAGTCGATTTTCTCAAAAACGGCGAAGACACGTATGTTGCTGATTTGACAAATTATACTCAGGTAATAAGTGTTCATTAACAAAATTATGAATCGAAAATAAAATTAACAATTGGCAGTCTCCCCTTGTAAGTCTAAAAATCCAAAATACTCATATTTAGATTCAAATATCCTCCTTCACTCAATTACTTTAATTTTATAAATCTTAGAAATATATAAATGTAAATTTCCAACTCTACTCTTCAAATACTTCAGTTACTTCTTGTAGAGACAGCTCCAGGCGGAAGTGGTAAGGCTCGAAGGACACGTAACCCTGAGCATGTAACCAAGGTGCAAGAAAGAAGAAAACTGTCGATATTGATTTTCGTTTTTTATCTTTCTTATAACCCCTTATTTTCGAGACATTTGAAACTTCATTGCAAAGGAGGATGGTGGGTGGGTTGGGGGGGGGGCACTTATATAGAGAAAGGAGAAGCGTATGTAGCTCCTTACGACCACTTTTAGTTTCTCGACTCTTCTGAGTTCTCCAGGTTCTCCAGTGAGGACCAGGCAAAGCACAGAAAAGTGGGTCTGTGGTCTCCCAGACACTGGGACGTTTAGGATTCCCCCTCCCTCCCATTCTTGACAGACCTCCCCATTCGCTGACGGTCACTTTTACTTTTACGGTTACTTTTGGGGCTCTCTTTTGCGTCCCACCCCAGGACACTCTTTCGATAAAGAACTATGTTGAGGTACACCAGCTAGGATACGGGGGTCGACTTTAAACAGTTGAACAGTGAGTCCGTAACTACCGGTACTGACTGGTCGGGAGAAAGACTCTTATGATAGATTGTGGTAAATTTTAACTTGTGTGTGTTGTGATATAGATTATTTTACTCTTCCGCTTTTTATTAACTGTGGTTCAAGAAGTTTAAACAGAAAAGAAGAATTTTGTGAGAATGATTGACAGGTGAGTCCCAAGTTCTCCATTATCAAAGAACAAACAATAAATCGATTTTAAATCTCAAATTTATAAATTAACATTATTGAAAATGATTGATTAAATTAAGGAAAATATTCCAATCCTTAATTGTAACAAATTTCGGAAGATAACTGACGACGAAAAAAAAAATATTTTAGTTAAAAATGGTTTATTTAACAATAGTTATTTAGAGTTCTATGTATTTATTTTCTCATTACGTAGAAGCTGCAATTCTTACTTAATTCTTATCTTGTAGGGCTCATTTTATTACTTGAAAGATTATATGCAAATCTCTGCTGTACGTTTTTATCTGAAAAAAATGTATTAAAAAATATGTTTATGGCAAAAATATGTAACTGTAAATAACTATTGTAAAATAATCAATTTTAACCTGAAATAATTTGTTGTAAAGTTCGCTTTTGTTATTTTCCAAAATTAATTACGATTAAGTATAACAATATTTTTCTCAATTTTATAAAACATTTTTAGCAATGCTAATTTTGGACTTTCAGATTATTAAGGAACATAATTAAGTTGCCTGATAGACTATAGCTATATATATTATTTTATTACAAAAAAAAAATGTCGAATAGCTATTCCTGTTTTTGAGTTCGTTCGTTGATTTGTTTTTAAATTTATATAAGTATAATTTTCCCGAGATTCTTGAGAAAATTCTGAAAGACTTCAATATTTCAGATATGTCAAATCGAAATTTCAACAAAAAAGTTAATTTCTAACTAAATAGTTGAATTTTCAACCAAAAAACATAAATTCTCACAAAAAATTGTAATGCTCAATAGATATTTCAACCAAACAGTATTATAATTTAAAATATAAAACAGTTGAACTCTACAAAAAGACGAATTTTCAACAAAATGGTTACATTTTCAATCAAAGAGATGGATTTTTAACTACAGTGACAACTCTGCAAACAAAAAATGAATTTTAACGAAAGTAATTCAACTTTTAACGAAGTAATTCAATTTTCAACCGAAAAAGGTGAATTTTCAACGAAAAATGTAATGATTGATTTTCAAATCAAAGAATATTTTCATTTGAAATGATAAATAGTTGAATTTGTAATAGTTGAATCCTCAAAAAAAAAACAAATTAATTTTCAACAAAACAGTTGAATTTTTAATAAAAAAAAACATGAAATTTCTAGAAAAAAATAAGTTTTCAAACAGATTTCAAACTAATTCCAATTATTCCTATAATTTTGAAAAATCTATTAAAATTTGAAAAATTTTCTTTGAAATCATCCTTATCTTTTGGCATGTTTAGAAATCTTTTGAAACTTTCTTCAAAAATAGATTTTTCATTATACTAAAACTTTCAAAATCCTTAAAAATCTGTCAAATTTTATTTCGAAGTCTCCAAAAATCTGAATTATGTTCGACATTTTTTAAAATATTTTAAAATTTTCTATTATTTGTGAAATTAAAACTTCTGAAGATCTTAATTTCTGTATTATATTTTCAAAACTTTCCAGATTCTTTTTCGAAATTCCAGGAAATCCTTTGAAATGTTTTGAAACGTTTTTCTATTGTCTCTTAAAATCAATTGTCCAAATTAAAAATAATTTGAAATTTTCAGAAAAGCTGTGAGAAAATTTTGTATTTACTTTAAACCCTTCAAAAATCTTTAAAAGCTTAGTTATTTGGAAATTTTTAGAAAAGTAATTTTTTTAAATCTTCTCAAGAATTAAATTATTCTCGAATCTTTCCAAAACTTCTGAAACCTTGATATATTTTTTGAAATTATTTCAAGGTTTTTCTAAAATATTTTAAAATCCTGAAAAATTAAATAAATTGTCTTAGAATCTTCAAGATTTTTTCAAAATATTTTGAAATCCTTAAAACTCTGAATTTTGCCTTTAAAATAAAACCTAATTCATTTAAAATTTAGTCAGAAATCTTATTGTCGGTATCAGTAATTTTTTGCTTACCGGTACTAACAATTTCTGTATACCAGTACAGGTTTGGACATTCTGATTTACTGAATTAATGGTGCGGAAAATTCGTATTCTTTATTCATAAATAAATACATATAACCTGACTTAATATGCACGAAAAGTTAAGAGCAAACTGAAAACAGCCACTAAAAGTCATATTCTGACAACAAGACGAGATCTCGTAACTAAAACTTTTCAATAAAAGGATAAAATAATCAAAATTTACAATTGAATTCTATAATGAATAACAAATTTTTTTCGAAGACGATCTTACTCCAGGTATCAAGATTTCATTCTTGATTTTTATTTCTCGATAACATTTTTTTCTATGAATTCATATTAAAAAAAAACAATACCTACTTCATATTAAGGCTAAAGATACCTAAACTTCGCTGATTCTTCTTTGAATTATGCTTACTTCAATATTTAATAATTTATATTGGCTCATATTTATTATATGATTGTTAATTTAAATAGAAATGAATAATTTTGGTTTCAATGAAATAAGAAATTGCTAACTTCCTAAAAGCATTAGAGGCTTTTGTTTGTTTTCTTTTGTTCACTTGCATTCAACTTTATAAATTGAATATGTATTCCACCATTTACAACATTTTCAAAATATTCACACTTTTTTGACGTATTTTGAAAACGCCTCATAAGAGGCACAAATAAATTTCGAAATGCTCTCTGACGATACTTTTTTTTAAGAGAAAAAAGGAACAATCTTAAGGTAGCTGTTATACTCACAAATGCTTTGAAAATGTCCTAAAAGTACATTTTTTACTGGACATACATCTCAATATAAATATTTTTTCAAATAATAAATATTAGTGGAAATCTTTACTAATGTGATTCGGTAACATACTTCTCACGGATTTAAAGTAAGAGTGTAACTCTAGTCTATATCTTAAAGTTATTCTCTTCATATTATAAATTATTTATGAATCACTCTCTGTTACAGTAACTTGTGCCTTTAGGGCGAAAATGATTAGAAACCCCCGCAGATTCATTAAGTTATTAATCATAGCTCTAGAAAACTGACACAAATTTATATTTTCTCACACATGCAAAACGTTCTCATTTTCTGCACACCTAAAGTCTTACGTGTGTCCTCAATATTTATATCATTTATGAAAAATGGTTGCAAATCGAAAACCTTGGAATTATTGTCAAATAACATATATAAATACATATATCAATACTCAATAAAGTATGAATAACTTGTATATTGCCGAAAATTGGTCAGCAATTTGTCTGGAATTTATCTCTGAATTGCAAGTAGTAATGTATTTCATGGACAGCCATAACGTCTGGCTATAATGGATATTATCTACTTATTAGAAAAACGTACCCTCAGCTTTGAGTAACTTTGAATTCTATGAATTTAAAATCATCCTGGAATTTAAAAATCGAAACACAAACGTAAAATATTTGTATCAGAGTTGCTTTTATTCTAATTTTATATAGAAAGCGACCAGTTACACAAATTTCCCTGAATTTAAAAATTGAAATTATGAATAAATATATAAAATTAATAATTTAATTGGAAAAACTAAATTACAAAAACTGTTGTTGATATAATTATTTGTTGTAAACATCAAATATTTTCCAGAAAAAATAATGTTTTTTCTGTGATAAGATATGACTGATGATATAATTTTCATTTTTAAAATCGAAGCAAACTTTTTGTTCTCATAAACCTGATTTTTGGCACTTTCATATGAGCTCATATTCCTCAAATTAATCAGTCATCATAATAATTTACAAATCCAAGGAAAATAGGTCCATTGTTAATTATAAATTATATGATTTCCTTCATTATCATAACGACTTGATTAATTTTTAGGTCTAGCGTATACTGTACAAATTAACCTTCTTCCAATGATAATTCAACTGCTTAGTTGAAAATGGAACTACTTCGATAAAAATTCATAATTTTGGTTGCAGATTCATTATTTTAGTTGAAAACCCCTTTTTTCTAAATTAACTATTTTGTTCAAAATTATTTACTTAATTTCAGCTTTTTTAGTGGAAAATTCAACTATTTGGTTGAAAATGCTGTTGTTTTGTTGAAACTCATCTTTTGTTGTAAAAATTTATCTTCTTCGTTCAAAATTGATTCTTCTGGTTGCAAATTAATTTTTCAGTTGAAAATTATATTTTTCATTGAAAATAATTTTTTTATTGAAAATTTAATCATTTCATTTTTAGTCGAAAACGTATAATTTTCATAGAAATTCAATCCTCTTGGTAGAAAATTCATCTCTTTAGTTGAAGATTGAACGACTCCTTTGAATTTTTTTTTTAGTTCATTTTTGGTCTGAAAATTTAACTATATTATTTAGCCGTGACTGCGTTTACCAAAATTTCGGTAACAATAGCTAGATTTTTTCTTCACAAATAAGGGGAGCTGGAGAAGGGTCTATTTGCGCCAAAATTTGGGTACATATAGCTGGATTTTTTTGGTACGCGTAGACACTTCCATATTTTATTATGTTGAAAATTATCTCTTTTAGTTGAGAATTCAATTATTTTGTTGAAAATTCATCTTTTTTGTAGAAAAGGAGTCTTATTGGTTGAAACTTGATCTTTCTGCTGGAAATTTCATTTCTGTGTTGGAAAATACAAATATTTGGTTGAAAATTCGATTTTTTGTTGTTGAAAAATTATTTTTCTAGTTGAAGATTCAACTGAAGGGCAGCAGTACAGAAACCAGCGTTTTAACCTAATATGAGTTTACTGTATAGAAAAATGTTTGAAATTCTAATACGCATTGTGCTAAAAAAAATTTCTCAAAATCCCATTTTTTGATGGAACAATTAAATTTTTTTTTAATTTCAGTTCAAATTTAAGCGTAGTGATAATTTCTTGGAATAGGTTTTTTTATTGAACATCCTTAATTTTTATTTAGCATCCCAATATCTAAAGAATAAGATTTTTTTCGAAAAATTTTTTATTCGATCGTCAATCGCTACCCAAAGCCGATTTTTGAAAACCCATGAAATTTTAATCTTAAAATTCTCGTCGATTTTCTTGGAATTGGCTAATTTTTTTACATCAAACTTTATTTACCTATATTCAAACACTTAAAATCTCGGAAGCATGTATGGATTTTTTATTTCAACCGAAAATTGAATGTTTTATCGCAATCCGAATGAGAGCATGCTCGAATTTTAGGTTAGTTCCACTTTGGGATTGTCAAATTACACATTTAATTTCTTGAACCTAGACAGCTCTTTTCAATCAAACTTTTTTGGCTTCAATTCAGTCATACTCCAGCTTGGGACTGAACTTTTGTTTCGTTTTTAAATAGTGGTTTTGATTTTACAAAATACTTTATCGCTATACTCTTGCTTTTTAGTTGAAAATTCATTTCCTTTTACACTGAAAATTTAACTTACCTATTTTTTGTGGAAAATTGATGTTTTTTGGATAGAAATTTGATATCCTTGGTTGAAAATGAGATTTGTTTTATTTGTTGACTAAAAAATTGTTCTTTTTCCAAAATTCAATTCTCTAGTTGAGAAATTGTCTTCACGGTTTGAAGATTATTCTGTTTTGGTTGAAGATTCAACTAATTTGTTGTAAATTCGCATTTTTTGGATTAATTTAACCGCTTTTGATTGCAAATTAAAACATTTTTTTGGTGAAACAGTTCCAACACTATTCATCGAAAATTATTCTTTCTTGATTGAAAAGTCAGTGAATTCCGAAATTGGGATTTTGCAACAGCCCTGATAATATGTAAAGTGAAGTAACTTTTACATCATCTACCCTGAGCCACAATTTCGATAACAGTATTAGTCTGAAAATTATCATTGCCTTTGGTCAGCAGAAACCCCCATAAAATCTGGAGTGAAGCCTTTACGCAATATTGAATATAATTGGGTTGACCGCATTTCCGGTAACAAGAGCCCTGATAATATGAGATTCGATACTCGACAACCCGGTCCCTTTAGGGACACAAAAAGTGAAAAATGTCTCAATATTGGACCTTTATGTTTGCGTATCCTCATTTCAGTAAATTGTTCGTTAGGGATCCTGTGAAAAGTGAAAGGAGAATCAAGAATGAAGGCAACAACGAGAAAGTACTCCGTACTTTATTTCGAGCATTCTATCAGTCCGCATCTTGTGGTCATTACGCATCGCATTATTCCGAGTTCATGATCCTTCCAGACAATTGAGTTTATGCGAGCAAAAGAGAGAAAGAAATGATAAAAAGAGAAAGAAATTAGCTAAAGAGAGAGAGAAAGCATTGTATCTTGCAACATACTTATAAAGAAGAAAATCGTTGGTGATGACTGACTGTGGTTGGATAAATGGATAAATGGATAATTGGACACGCATGATCAGATGATTCGGACACATTTTTTGGACACGCAACTTTCAATTGTTCAATTTATCTCACCTGGCGATCTACTTTCTATGATGATATTTTAGATTAGGTAGCTTTAAGTCAGTCATGTCATCATAGTTCCTCCATTTAATTTGATTCTAGATAATTAAAGCATTATATTAATAAATGACTAACAAAATAAAAATATGTTCATTGGATCAAAGTATTGAATTTTATATTTCATTATATAAAACTTTTTGAATAGTTTAGATTTGGGAATTTCTCTGTTTTGGATATTTCATAATATAGACAATTTTATTTCGGTAATTCCGAACTTGCTATTATTATATAGTGATCTTGCTGTAATGATAATGCTGTGCTAAGTAGCAAACGGAATTTTTAAAGAACTTTCGAAATTTATATAAAATAAAAAAAATTCTTCCACATTGGCAACTAGCATAGAGCATTGTCCTGTTACGAAAGAAGAAAAAACTGACGAAATCTCGATCGATCAATCAGTTGTCGAAAATGTCTCAGGTCTATCGGAAACAGTAATTATACTCTCTTATATGGATCAGAGAAAAGTAAACAGCAATCTCTCATAAATATTCCGATTACGTATAAAACGACACTTGTACACGTTAATGGGACACTAATGCTTCACTAGCAGGAAAAAGTTGTTTTTTTAAAAACTAAATCAAGATTCGCGGTAGCGAAATGCCGCAAGTACAAAAAAAAGCTACCAAGGATCCTTATCTGGAATAATCAAATATTTTGGACCTTCTGTGTATTGTCTGTAACTCTTAAACCGATTTGCAATGAAATTTGGCGGCTGACTGACCCAATATTAAAAAATAATTTTAGATGTCATTTTATGTTAATTCCTTAGAAACTCTGAGATTAAAATATAAAAACCGTAAAAACAACCAATTTCTGACCAGTACTCAGTATAGGTATACGTCCTAATCCATCGAACCGAATAGTTTTTATAAAACTTTTTTCCTAATATTTGACCTAGAAATCTGTAGTATGATGTTCCAGACATTTCAAGACATACTAAATTAAATTAAATGTGTACGATTTTCAAATCTGAACATCGAAAAAAATGTTATTTCATTAATAGGTGAAGTGCTAGATTGCATTGGTTAACAGTAACCTTTTTAGTAATTTCAGTAATTATTTATGAATATTATAATCCTAAATAAAGTTTAGTGTACCTCCCAGTGGTGCACTTTGGAAACAAATGTATGTAATAAAAAAATGATTGATAATAATTTTTAATAACAAGACCACATTCATGGTTGAATATAAAATAATTGAAATGGATTTCAATTAATTTGGCGAAAAATCTATATGAATAGAAAATGAATAATATAAATATGTGCTAACTTTTATAATTATTCAAGGGAAAATGTTCATCTGTCAGAAGTATCGGTTAAGTTAGTTGAACCTGGCCACCCTTACACTAGATAGTGGTCCCATTAAATAATGACACCATTAAATTGAATTGAAGAATAAACCAATTATTGAAATTCATTAAATCAGTAATTTATTTGAACAAAATTAATGGAACATGAAGCATGAAAATCACACCAAAAACATCTGCCATGTGAAAAGTCTGCCCGGTAAAAACTACATACATTTTTAAAATCAAAGTTGACTTTTTGAAATTCACTTTAAAAATGTTTATAGGGTTCTTTATAGAAAAAGATGCTGAATATATTTTATTATGAAGTAGTAGCATATGAACGCGTGCGAATCGTTCGTTCACGTCCCTAGGTTTTTATATTTTTTCGCTAGGGAAACATTAAAAAAATAAAAAAAACTGTCTAGATGAATTGTGTCAAAAATGGACATATTAGCATTAATCAGCTTGATATTTTCAGAGATTAAATAACTTCCAGAAGAGAAAAGGTCTACATTTTGACCGTTTTATCAACATGCTCAAATTAAATAACCAGTATGAAAGAATTAGCTTAATCATGCTTAATTTCTGTTCATTTCAGCACTAATGTTGTTAAATCTCACATAATAGTATTTTGTTTATTATTGTAGCATATTTATTGTATGAATTTCAAGAAATATTGTAAAATATGAGTTTGATAATTCATCTCTTCAATTCAGAATTTGAATATTATTTTGTAGAAAAAGTTCATTCTTTGGTTGAAAATTAATATTTCAAAATAAAAATTCAACTATTCCAGTTAAGACTTAAATTATTGAGTTGAAAAATAGTTTTTTTGTTGTTGGAAAGTAATTATAATAGCTGAAAATTCAACTATTCCAGTTGACCAGTCCTTCATTTTAGTTTAAAATTTATCTCATTAGTTGAAAATTAATTTTTTCAATGAAAATTCAACTATTTCTGTTGAAATTTTAATTATTTAGTTGAAAATGAGTTCTTTGCTGAAAATTACTTTTCATGACTTAAAATTTAATTATTTCAGTTAAATATGCCATAATTTTAGTTTAAAATCCATCTCATTGATTTAAATATTCAATTTTCAGTTGACAATTTATCTTTTTTGGTCAAAAATTTATGTTTTGTTAAAAATTCGTCTTCTTGGTAAAAAATTAATCTTCTTGATTGAAATCTTTTTGTTTAGAAATTTAAATTTTTCAGTTACAGATTAATTATTTTAGTTAAAAATTCCTTTTTTTTTAAATTCATCTATTTGAGTTGAAGATTCATCATTTTAATTGGAAATTTATCACTTTGATTGCAAATTCAACTATTTTGTGGAATATTTTATTTTGGTTAAAAATTAATGTAGTTGGCTGGAAATTCAAGTAGTCCAGGTTTGTTTGAAAATTGATCTTTTTTAGTTAAAAATTCAACTATTTGGTTGAAAACTCGTCTTTTTATGAGAGCATTAATCTACTTGGTTGAAAATTCAACTACTTCAGTTAAAGATTCATAATTTTAGTTGAAAATTGATCTTATTGGTTTAAAACTTAGCTGCTTAGTTGAAAATTGAACTCTTTTGTTAATACTTTACTTTTTTTTCTTAAAAATTGAGCTATTACATTACAGTCTCGTTAAAAAAAATCAACTAATCCAGTTAAATATTCCATCATTTAGTTGAAATTCCATCTCTTTAGTTTAAAAAAAAGTTTTCATAATTTCAATACGATAAACAATATCTTTTTTTTTAATTCATAAATCTATTTTGTTAAATTGTAAGAGGTCATAGGAATAGGAGGCTCGTCAGTAAGTCATCCGAAGTGTTCCGAAGATGCAAACAGACATGTTAGGCACAGTACTGTATTATTCCTAATAGTAAAAAAGTTTTTCTCATATAAACAAAATACATACGTTTTTTTGAAAGTGCATAATTCGGTACTGGTGGCTCATAAAAGGTTCAAAAATAGGTCAAACAAATACAATGCATATGGTATTCTCGTATTTTGAATATCGAATAAATTTTCTTCATATACACATAATATTTATAATTTGGTACTGGTAGATCATAAAAGTTTCAACAATAGGTCGATTGATCCGTCTCAAAGAAGCGAACAAATACGCTAGATACCGTATTGTTTTTAATCTCTAAACGGAAAAAACTACTAAATGGCCGATCTAACTCAAAATCCTATCAGACCCGGATATCAGTCGAAGCTACAATTCTTTCTAACTACATGATCATAGCTCTTTTACTTTTCGGGATATGGTGAACAGAAAAAAATTATACGCACACGGACACTTTTCAAAAATTGTATTTTCGAACTCTTCGGGTCGATTTTCATTGAAATGTGTCAAAAAATTATATTTGAAAATTTAGATCTTTACAAACCTCCCTTTATGAGAGAGAAATATGAAAAATTGTACCTGGAAACACTTTGAAATACCTTAGAATACTTAAAAAAACCTGAAAACAAAAAAAGAAAGGAGTGGAAAAAAACACAATAAACATGCGAAAGTCAAGCGGAAACATAGGAGCTTCCATCTGGGGAGAATGAATGAATGGTAGATTATTATATATATTATTTTTTTCCTAATTACATGGCCAACTTTGAACTCATAAATTAATTTAGTTGTACTTAACAGATTTTTTGCATCGCAGATGTGTTTTATGTTTTTGATGGGCATTTTCTTACTCATTAGTGGAAGTAATGACGTATAAAGCATAGAATAAATCTGTCCCCCCAGGCGAAAAAGTTATACATAGTGGGAAATATTATACATATATAATTTTTTCCACTATGTATGAACTAAATATAATTTCTCCATCTAGGACAGTTCCCATTGGGAGATTAGTAAAATATCTCCAATGATACATTCAGTTCTAGTTACACACACAACACGTGACAGTCGCCTCAGGCACCAAATGTTGGATTTCATGTAGATCTCAGGGGGTATATCGTCTATCGTTTCTCCTGACTAAGACATTTATACGTTTTTTTCAATGAAAGATTAGAGCGCGCTTTTCGATAATTAGAGATCACATGCTTCAATGTGAGGCAACATAATGTGCTCTATCATACTTTTCTGATCAGCAATTTTACCACTGCGAAAGATTAAAGGATGAATCGAAAGGTAGTTATAATAGCTATGGGTATTCGCACTTTCTAAATTGAATCACGAAATGGCTATTGTTTGAACTGGCAATCAAATCTTACGCACTTGATTTCATAATTCAAAAAAAAAAAAGAATGTGTACATGCATGTATTCAATCAGGAAAGATTCTTGAAATAACAACCTCGATTTTTATAAGACGTCTATCTGTATGAAATATGACTACTTTTTTCTATACTGGATACTACAAGGATAAGAATCTGTATCCTATGGTAGTTTCTCCTTTCAAGAATGCAGAGAATTTGATGGAAATGAAATGAGAAAAATAATTAATAAAATTACTACCAGTAAAAAATAATGAAAAAGAAATATGAGTTAACATACAAATTTATAGGAATGCAGGGTGTCTACTCTACCTGAAAAGCCTGGAGTTGACAGGGAATTTTTATATACAATGTAAAACTGAATAATGTGGGGTCTTTATTAGTAAAAGTAGCTTTACATCACTATATTTAAGTAAATTCAAATTCATTATAATGAATCATCGTGAAAGTATTAAATCTATCACATTTAATTATTTTACTGAAAATTAGTTTTTTCTTGGCTTAAGAATAATTTTTTAACTGAAAATTTAACTATTCTATTTGCGGTTGAAAACTAATCGTTTTGAGTTGAAGGTTCAAGTGTCCGCAGTTTAAAAAATCATGTATTATTTTGAAAATTTGTTCTTTTTGGTACAAAATTAATCTTCTTGGTACAAAATTAATCTTCTTGGTTGAAAATACATCTTTTTTCTAGAAAATTCAACAGTTTGTATGATATTTTTTTCTCTTTTGAGTGATAAATATTTTTTAGTTGAAATTGAACTCGTGTTAAAAAGTCGTCTTTTTTGGTTGAATTCAAGGGTTTTTGTTTGAAAATTGAAATCTTTTTGTTTGAAATATCAACTTCGGTAGAAAAATGAGATATTTTGTTAAAAATTTATTTCTTCTCTAAATGAAATTTGTTTTTAACTGAGAATTAAACTATTCCACTTAAAATTCAACCAATATGTTGGAAGTTTTTTTTTTGCTGGATGATAATTTTTTTAACTGAATAATCTCACTATTCCAGTTGAATATTTACTTATTTTAGTTAAAAATTCATCTCTTTGGTTCAACATTTTTGTCTTTTTGGTAGAAACTAATCTTCTTGGTTGAAAATTCATATTCTTGATCCAAGAGTCCACTTATCAAGTTAAAGAATCATAATTTTAGTTGAAAATTTATTACTTTGTTAGAAAATGTAACTATTTTGTTGAAAATAATTTTTTTCTTTAGTTGAAAAATAATTTCATTTCAACTGAAAATGTAACTACTCGAACTGGATATTACATCATTTTAGTTGTGAATTCATCTTTTTGTTTAAAATTTAGCAATTCCAGTTAGAGATTTATCACGTTAGTTAAAAATTCATCAGTTTGGTGTAAAATCAATCTTTTTAATTAAAAACTTAACTATTCTATTTTTGCTTCATAATTGATCATTTTTATTTTCAAATTCAACTATTTGGTTAAAAAAGATTTTTTCTGGTTGAAAATTCAACTATTCCGCTAAAAATTCATGTATTTCTTTGAATAATCCTCCTTCCTTTAATAAATGATTTTTTTTGCTTGAAAATTAATCTTCTTGTTTGAAAATTCATCTTCTTGGTTGAAAATTCAAGTAATGCAGTTAAATATTCTTCATTTTAGTTGAAAAGTCATCATTCTACTTGAAAATGAAACAACCTGGTTGAAAGTGAAACTGTTTCGTTAAAAATTTATCTTCTTGTTTGTAAATTCATCTATTGCAGTAAAAGATTCCTCATTTTAGTTGAAAATTCATCGTTTTGATTTAAAACTGTTTTTTTTTGTGGAAAATTAATTTTTTAATTGAAAACTTTGCTATACCATTTTTGATTGAAAACTGATCTTTTTTAGTTCAAAATTCAACTATTCTGTTGGGAATTTAGCTTTTTTAGTGTTTTCTTAAATTTATTTATAATTCTATACTTTTTAAGGCTTCTTATCAGACATTTGGATTATTTTTTAAATCTAAACCCTTAAATGCGTTCTAATATGTTGTGCTAAAATTCTTTACTTTCTACTATTTTTACTCAAATCGTTCAGTTTGGAAGTTCAAAAACAGTTTTTATTTGGAATTATTCGTTGTTTCATGCACCTTATTTGAAACGAGAAAAGGTTAAGTTTAGAAGTCACTCAATTCTTAAGGGCTGGGATATGCATAATTTCTAATACTTTTTCAATTCAAACCCGTTCACTTTTCAAGATTGAAACTTTCATTGTTTTTAAATCTCATTTAGAAAATAAAAGAAAAATTATTTGTAAAGTTACAATTTGGAAATTTTCCATCTTTTTCCCATCAAGGTAACTCAAGATTCGCGGTAATGAATCGTCACCAAGTAAAAAAAATCGTGATTCAGAAAATATAAAAAAATCATTCATAGGTTGTCATTAGGCACACCTACAGCCTACATGATTCAACCAAATGGTACGTAAATTTCATGATAAGTCTGTTGGATGAAATTCTTTATCCGCTTTTTCAGAAATTTTGGATTCATTGATTATTTCCCGAATTTTAGTACATTTTATAGAAGAAAATCAATTTTAACTAATTATTAGTATTAAATATTTCTATTGGTTTGATATAAGTATTTGATTTCATAAAAATTTGTATCATTACAATCAACCTCGTTACTTAAATCAAAGTTTGCCAAGTGATTCTAAAAGATATCTCAAATTTTTAATTTATTGAATTGAATAAATTACAGAAACTTTGAGAATGTATTCAAAAGCAGAAAAAAAAATCTTGGCAGGATTATTATTAATAAACAAAAAAAATCTAGCCAAGATTGTCGTTTTACTTTTTAATACATTCTCAAATTTTCCGTAATTTTGTCAATTTAATAAATTTTAAAATTTTGATATCTTTTTTGGCAAAGTTTTTGCTTGGCGGAAGTTTTTTCATTGCGGATGCTTTTTGTGAGATATATAAATGATGAGTTGTAAGCTGCGGCCTAGATTATAATGAAATATTTACTTCCCTACTAGTATGAAACAAAAGTAAATGACTTTCATTTAAGATAATAATTTATTGTTGAAAATAAATCGGCCTTGATAATTCACATTTAGTCCGGTTGCCTGTTTGCCATGACCGTTAATAATATCATACCTACGAATGCTTTCAACGCTATTCCTGTAATCATAGAATGATGCTGAAACCTGATAGCGAGTTTCTTATTCTATCTCAAGAATGAGAAAATACATTCTCCACTGATTTGAATAAAACAAAAAATTAATTGCAAAATTGAGTTTATTACGTAATTCTTGCATTAAATTAAACTTAAATGTACG
Source organism: Andricus quercusramuli (assembly GCA_932178445.1). Taxonomy (NCBI): domain Eukaryota; kingdom Metazoa; phylum Arthropoda; class Insecta; order Hymenoptera; family Cynipidae; genus Andricus; species Andricus quercusramuli. The sequence continues at coordinate 89,337 of CAKNXH010064170.1, forward strand.
TAATTATAAAATCTTGCCTGATACACGCCTGGAGTACAAATTGTTGCATTATACTTTCTTGGAGATGCAAAACTATAACTTAAAATTGAATCATAAAATTGGTTACGAAGCTACGTACATAGAGTAATAATCTCTATGCTAGGCCATAAACTTATAGGAAAATTGATCCAATAATCCTACTATCATTGTGAAAGAATTTACTAATTTATAAATAACTAAAGCACATATATGTTTTATATATCCTTAGGAGATTTACATAATAATTTAACAGACTTCATAACCCAAAATGATCGCAGAACAGGAAATGAATTCTTTTGAATAAAATTAACATATATCAGGTACCATATTGAATTTAGCAAGACAGCAAGTCAAAATATGTTGCATTTCAAACAAAATAGTTCAATTACCAACCTTCAAAAAAGAATAATTTTCTACTAGAAGAGATAAATTTTGAACAGCAGAGTTGAGTTTTTAAGATGAAAAGTTGAATGTTTCAGAAAAAAGTTGACATTTAAACCCAAAAAGATGAATTTTTAACCAAGAAAAATTATTTTCCAACACAGACGAATTCTCTTGAAACCATTGAATTTTAAACCCGAAAATATGAATTTTCAACCAAAAAGTTACTTCCATACCAAGATGTTAATTTTTAACGACATGGTTGAATTTCCAAAAAAAAAGTTGTTTTATAACAAAACAGTTGAAATTTTAAAAAAGATGAAATTTCAACTAATTAATCGAATTACTAAACAAAACATATTTAACTTCAAACAAAAACAGTGCTGTTTTCAACCAAGTAATTCAATTTTCAAGTGAAAAAGGCGAATTTTTCAGAAGACTTTTGAATTTTCAATCCAAAAGGAGTTGAGTTTTCAACAAAATAATTGAATTTTGAAAAAGTTAGTTCAATTTTGAACTAAAATGATGCATTTTGAAGAGAAAAATTATACTTTCAACCAATGAGTTGAATTTTTTGGCAAAGAAGAATAAAATGAAAGATGAATTTTCAACTAAAAAATTTCAATAAAAAACAGTTGTATTCACAAAAAAAAACATCCTTACACACAAAATATTTGAATCCACTGCCAAGACAGATTAATTTTGAACTAAACATTTGCATTTTTTTCAAAGAAGATCACATTTCTACGGGAAGAGATGAATTTTCAAACCAAAAAGACGAATTTTCAACAAAAGAGTTAAATTTGTATGTAGAAAAGATTTGTAAGTCTCGGAACAAAATAAATTTTAACCAAACTGTTGAATTTTCAATTCAACAAGACGATTTTTTTTAGCAAATGAAGTTTCAACCAAAAAATTACATCAAAACCAAGAAGTTCATTTTCAACAAAATAATGAAATCTTCATACAAATAGTTGAATTATTAACCAAAGGGAAATGAATTCTGAACCAAAAATATCGCATTAGTCTTTTCAATTGAAAAGAATGAACTTTCATCGAAAAGTAGTTGGGTTTTCTTATTGGGTTCTATTAATTCAGTTTGCATTGAAGGTCATTTTTAGAAATTAAATAAAAGTCACGTGGAACGTTTGTATGCTGCTTGATTTTCAAAATTGTTAGCGAAAAAAATTCGGTATAATAAGAATCGCATGACGTAACTATCAGCGAAAATAACGAGATAAAAGGAAAAGTTTCTTGAAAGCACGGGAAAAATACGAATTCTTGAAAAAAAGAGGTAAACAGCGGAATGGGAGAAAGAGTCTGAAGTCTGTATTTACATGTTTTACTTGTGAAATATAAACACAAATTTTTATTTTTCCAAGCATTTCAAAAAAATTGATACACGCATTTATATTTTCTTAGTCTGATGTCACATTCTGCATTGACCCCTTCTCATTTCTACATCACGAATTGTCACAAAATGTTTATGAGAAAAATGATTGGTTGGGACAAAAAAATTATTTGGTATCCTAAAGCAGCACAAATTTGGTTGAACCAAGAAAATTTGAGTTTTTATTGAATTAACCAAATTTTTGTTGGTTCTACATAATGTTCCGGATAGCACAACAGTTTCCCTCTACATTCCTGGAATATTCCAATGGAAGGTTTGGAGAATTCCGAAAAATGTTCCGGGAAGGTTCCCGAAAGTAGGTAAATGTCCACGTGTCAAGGAAGGTTCCGGGAATGTTCGTAAAAAATGTTCGTGAAAAATTTTCGTGAAAAATGTTCGCGAAAAATGTTTGCATTATATTAATTAATTCAATTTAATGCGAAAATTTGTCACGAACATTCCGTGAACCTTCCTAGGGAAGCTTCTTTGATACGCGGATATTTACACAGTAAATCCTAGAGATATTATTTATCTGAAGTTTGATAGAAACGCTGCAAACAATTGAAAACTACAATTATCCGATGGCAGATAATTTTTATCAGGAGGTGGATAAAAATTATCCGCCGTCGGATAATTGTAGTTTTCAATTGTTTGCAGCGTTTTTATCTAACTTCAGATAAATAATATCCCTGGGATTTACTGTGTACCTATTTCCGGAACCTTCCTGGAACATTTTTCGGAATTCTCAAAACCTTCCCTTGAAATAATCGAGGAATGTTGAGCACAAAAATGCTATCCGGGGTTTGTTAACAAAAATTGTAGCGGAAAAGAATATGTCGTTTCTTTAGCAATCGAATCGTTTTCTTCTCCGAACTATTAAAAACCAAGCTTGGTAAAATTTAATGAAATATAACAGGTGAATTGGAAAAAATTTGTCCGAATTTTATTTAAATCCCTAATCTTTTTCCCCATTTGTTCGTTATTTTGTGAATTTTCGGTTTCATTGAACTTGAACGTATGATTATTTTTCTAGTGCTATTATTGCATCATTTAGTAAGATCCTTGGAGTAGCAAAAAATTAATTTCTAGGTCTCCTTCCTGTCTCTTTTACTCTTGACTTTCTTAATTGTATAATAGTTCTTGATTAAGATCTGTATATCTCCTGACAATAAACATTGCAAGAAGGTTATACATATCGGCCACTATATTATTATTTTTTTTATGATTACAGGTCCATCATATCCCGGACATCATGGTCCGGGTTTTTCTTTTTACTGCTACTAGGAGGCAGTATTGGATTACAATATCAGCCAGTTGAAATTTTTGCCAGAGGAGGAGATGATTGTGCTTTGGTCCTTAACGGTCCTGGAAGAACAAGCTCCTTCGATTATACATTCAATTTACTACGTGGTAGCTTGTAAGTATATATATTAATTTATGCATGCCTAATTACAAACAACCGATTTTAATAAAAATAAAATGCAGAAAAAACGAGGGATTCAATTTTGTTTCTGGTCATTTTCTTATTAAGTAATTTTGAAATTCAGTTATGTTCACTCTCTCGATCAATTTCAACATTGAAAAACAGTTGAATTGCTTCCAATATTCGTATTGCTCAATATGATCCAATCATAATTCAATTTTGTTTCAGTACATTTTGACTCCGTTTCTTTGTTCAAAATGAAACTTTATTTTTCCTGTTTGCTGCAATACATTTGTATAGTTGCACCATGCCTGATTATATATTCAAATTAGAAAAATTATAATATTATGACATCCAAAGTGGAGCTCCTTACAAATTGTATAAACATCAGTGTTGATATCATTTTTACCAGAAAATGCTGCCTTTGCTACTTCATTTTTTGCATGATTGCCGCTATGGAAATATAACAAAAATATATATCAGTATACTTATTTCTGATTAACTTCACAGTGAATTTATATTTGTATTTTTTATCTCAAGTTGAATAAAAACGTTGCAAACAATTGAAATATACAAATATAAATAATATTTATAAGAAATTTATCAAAAATAATTTATAAAAAATATGCCTGGGATGTACTGTGCTGAAATTTTTTTTATACATATATGTTTTTAAAAAGGAAATTGCTTAAATTTAGACAATGTATGGAATGTATTACATAACACAGCCCCACAAAAAAATTAAATTTCATATCCCTGAACCAGACCCATGCATCCCTATGTATTTTTTATCGCTGAATCCGAATCCAAGATCAAAAAATTCATACACTCCCAACATTTTTTAGCTAGAGCCAAAAAACACCCCTAGAATGGGGTGAAAATGAGATTAAGCAACGAGCTTGCATCTTAACCAATCGAATTATACAAATTTTTAAGTGTATAGCGCATAAAATTGATTTGAAACACCCCTCCCCACCTACCCTACCAACCCCCTAACTCAGCTAACCCCGAAAAACCCCCTCTACCAAAGGACAAGCAGGCTAACCCATCTACCCCTGGGAACAGCGAGTTTAGTCGCCTATTTTTTTGAAATAATTACATTCGACACCACAAGCATGCTCACCCACGTACCCCCCAACTCACCCAAACCCTATACATGGATCCGACCAAACCACAGGCAGGCTAACCCACCTACCCCTGAGAAAAGCGAGTTTAGTCCCCTATTTTTTTGAAATAATTACATTCGACACGACATGCGTGCTAACCCACGTACCCCCTAACTCACCCAAACCCTATAAACGGATCCTACCAAACCACAGGCAGGCTAACCCACCTACCCCTGGGAAAAGCGAGTTTATTCCCCTATTTTTTTTTTAAATAATTACATTCGACACCACAAGCGTGCTAACCCACCTACCCCCTAAATCACCTAACCCCCAGAAACAAATCCTACCAAACCACAGGCAGGCTAACCCACATACCATGGGAACAGCGAGTTAGTTGAAACTCCACCCCTGTTTTTTTTTAAACTCTACCCCTGTGCCAAGTTTCATGAAAATTGGCGCTGGACGTTAAGTATCTTGAGTCAAACGTAATACTAATAAGCTACCCCTAAAGAGTTACAAGAAACTACCCCTAAGTTCAAAGGACGTGGGTTAGCACGCTTGAGGTGTCGAATGTAATTATTTAAAAAAAATAGGCGACTAAACTCGCTGTTCCCAGGCGTAGGTGGGTTAGCCTGCCTGTGGTTTGGTAGGATTCGTTTCTAGGGGTTTGGTGAGTTAGGGGGTACGTGGGTTAGCACGCTCGTGGTTTCGAATGTAATAATTTCAAAAAAATTAACTGGGTTAGGGAGTAGGTAGGGAGGGGTGTTTCAAATCAATTTTATGCGCTATACACTCGAAAAATTGTATGATTCGATTGATTAAGATGCAACAACTATGCTCGTTGCCTAATCTCATTTTCACCCCATTCCAGGGGTGTTTTTTGGCTCTAGCTAAACATTTTTGGGGTATATGAATTTTTTTGACCTCGGATTCGGATTCAGCGATAAAAAATACATGGGGATGCATGGGTCTGGTTCGGGGATACAAAATTTAATTTTTTTGTGGGGCTGTGTCATTTACCAATCAAAATTACACAACAAACTGAATAAGAGATGAAATAATTATTTATTTTTACAATTACAAAAAAATAAATAAATTCCCGATAACACGAAATCTAAGAATTTCCATGATTTCAACAATGTACCATGTAATTAAGTGAAATCGACAACATTTTGACAGAGTTGCAGTAAGAAAATCTGAGTTTCACATACCAGTAAAAATGTACTCGATCTGATAAACGTTACATAAAGTTTTTCCGTTTATTAAGTACATCAAGTTGGAAAAATATGTGTAGTTGTGTAGATTAGGGTGATTCATTATATAATAAACTAACAAATTATTTTTTAATCTGAACTAGCACACTAGCATAAGTTGTATCTTTTTAGTCGACAAATTTGTCAACAAAAAATTCAAAATTGGATATGACTTAGAGATCCTGTATTTGAATTTTGTCTTTTTTATTGATTTTTTATTGTTTTTATTTTCTCAATGTCTTGTGCATGCATGTTACAAATGTTTACACACGTAAAATTATGTTCTTTTACATTAGTATCATTTGTCATTATTATTAAAATGTTTTAAAATTATTTGTAAGGAAAATAATAATTTTATCTTACTTGTTCCGAATACAAATTTAACGCAGGTGTGTTAGTTACTAAATTCAATAAGTAAATTTGAAAAATTCTTTAGCATAGAAAAGTGTTAAGTAATTCTCATTAAATGATATACAATGATAGTAATTTCAAAGGGGAATAATTTTATATGCATACAAATTTATTAGATGTAAATATTTTCAATACATTAAGAACATAAAAAGTACAACAAATTTATCAAAAAAAGACAATACTCGAATTAGAGACCTCTAAATCATATCCGATTTCGGGCACTATAGTATAGCTTTTCCAGTTCCGTCTATCACAAAAATCATCCTTTCATTTTCTATTCCGGCATAGTTGGCGGTAAATGAATTTTCAAACTTTTTGGAATTAGTTTCGTATTCTTTCAAAAAATTTATCATAAATTCTTTGGTATTCTTCAAGATTTAAGCGCGAGTCCTATCACACTTCTCGTTCTTTCCAACTCTATCTATTGCAAAAATCCTTTCCTTTTCTATTCTGGCATAATTTGCCGTATAAGAAATTTCAATCTTCTTGAAATTAATTTTGAATTCTGTGGAATAAATCATAGAATAAATCATAGAATAGATCATAGATTCTTTGAAATTCTTTAGAATTGAAGCGCTAGTTCGATTACACTCGTCGCCCTTTGCAAGTCCATCTGTCATAAAGATCATTCTTTCATTTTCTATTCTGGCATATTTTGCTTTAGATGGATTTTCAAATTTTTTGAAATTAATTTTGAATTCATTATAATAATGTATCATAAGCTGTGGTGGAGGAAAGTACATATATAAAGATGAAACATAACCTCCATCTGTCATAAAGATCACCCCTCCATTTATCTTCCGGCATAATTTGTCGAAGATGAATTTTTAAACTTGTTGAAATTAACGTAGAACTCTTTGGAATTCACTATATGAATTCTTTGAAATTCTTCAGAATCCCGCCGTAAAGGAAATTCAGTTGACAATAGAATATGCCAGAAGAGAAAATTGAAAACCACCTCCACATTCATACAAACATACACTTTGCAGTTAAATTTAACTTTGAATCTGAAATGTTATTTTAATCAAAGATGAACTGAAGAAAATATTATATAAAATGAACATCGGTTTTCTCACCTCACTTGTACTTTTTATAGTTTATATAGTTTGATTTATAATATATATAAAATATCGGTTCTACTTCCGACAGAAAAATTTTGTTATTACAAATACAGGCAGTCGAGACACATTTGCAATTCTAGCGATGCTAGTAGACAATAAAAATACTATAAAAATCACTTAAAATTTATGAGAAAGTGTTACATATTTTCGTCTGTTATTCTAAAGTGCTAAAAATAAACATGAAACTACAAAAGGCGCAATTCGCGACCAAGCAAGTAAATAAGAGGTTCGAACTCTTGAGTATTACAAACGTTGGCACTAAAGATTAATGGCTAAAAAAATAATAATAGCTTCAGTTGAGGATGAATGTGGGCAAAAGTGAAATATCTGACAATTACTCAGCATGATTCAAAATGATGACAGGATCGGTTGTTTAAATGAAGGATCATGCTCTTAATTGCGGTCTCTGTCGTGTTTCACCTACATATAGAAGACTTACTCCAAGTAGAACATTATACAATTAAATTGATCCTCATTATCGAACCCAGTTGAGCTGAAATTTTCAGTCACGTTTAAAATAATGTACCACTCATTACTTTGAGCGAAGTTGCTTTTAAGGAGTAATTTGTTGTTGATTGGACTTTAATTTAATTTAATTTACAATCTTATCTGTAATTAAAGGATATGACTTGTTCAAAGAACATTGACTTGAATGTTAGATTATAATAGCTGTAATTAATAATTGCTTCTGATCGTAATTGATGTAGTGATGTTATTTGCCTTTTATTGAGTTTATCGTTTATTTTTATTATAGGATACGCGAGTAGACTTAATAACAATATATTGCAGGATAGCTAGACAAAATGTTTAAACCATTTTAAAAACTGACAATATAATTTAATTTCATGTTGATTCTAATTAACTTTCAGTACTCTGTTACTTTTATTTAAATATAAGATTTTATCTCAGAAAGTTGCTTCAATTGAAAATTCGTAAAAAAATTTAGTTTTGAATGTTTCACATTGGAATCATGAAATTTTCAACATCTTTTTTACATAGGAATATCTTGCAGATTTGCAGTTGAAGATCCTTCAATTTTTAATGTGTATACTATCAAATCATGTACTTTTAAATGTTGTTTTTAATAGTTCAATTTGAATATTTACGATTGGAAAATATTTAATTTTAAGATTGCGTGAATATATGTATCCTAAATTTTTGATGATTTTGAAGATAAAAAGTCAAGCTAGCAATTCCACAACTTCCAAAATAAAGAAATTCTAAATATAAGTCATCAAAATTGCATATTTTTTGATTATATAATTTGAAACTTGCATAATTCTAATTTTCAAATTTTTTTATATTAAAATCTCTTCAATTTTGAATATTTATAATTAAAATTTTTTATAATTTCGAAGAGCCACGATGAAACACTCTTCACTTTTAAAGATGTATGAATAAAAATGCTTAAATTTGAATTTTTTTAAAGATCAAGATTCAATTTGGAATTTTTTTTTATTATTTCAATTATGAAGATTTACAAGTAAAAGTTCTTCAACTTCAATAATTTGCAATTTGAAATTCTTCAATTTTAAAAACTTACAATTAAAAACTTTTCAATTTTAAATATTTACGATTTGAAGTTCTAGAATTTTGTGGAGTTAAAATTGAAAATTCTTCAATTTTGATAATATAGAACTGCAAATTTTTGAATTTTGAGGATTTAGAATTTTTCAATTTCAACTATATCCAATTCAAAATTCTTTAATGTAGAATAATTACAATTAAGGAATCTTCAATTTTTAATGTGTATAATAGAGAATTATCACTGTCAACGAGATTTAAAGGGATTTTTAAAGATTTGAGAGATTTCCATTGATTTGAAAGTATTTCAACAGATTTCAAGAGGTTTCGAGAATTTGAAGGAAGTACCTTGTACAATCTCAGAGTGTTTGAGCATCTGATCAGTCACTTAATTTCTAGTGGAGTGTATTGGGGTTCAAATAACCACCGCCAAGTTTTACTTGCAAAGGAAAGAGTTTATTTTGTGGCATAAAAAAACCTCCACTTGAAGAGTGGAGGAAAAAGCCGAGAATCAAATAGCTATCACAAAATTAACACAGAGAATTATAGACCTTAAGATTGGAATGAGACTTAAACGTTGGAATGACTACCTGTCCGCCACACTTTAATCCACACAACGGCAAGCTGATAGAATCATATCCACTTAAATGGCAAACAGATAGAATGCAATCCACACAATGGCACACAAACATAATCCAATACGAGACTCGTTCACACACACAAAATCGTACATTTCACTACGAAGACTTAACTAGAACTGACCGAACCCCCAAGAAAATGACAACTACAAAAGTCAAAACAAATTCCTTAATCCACTGCACACAAAATCGTGCGAAAAGGCTCCATTCTACCTGCTCGGCGCTGACCCTCGAGCTACGCGCAAAGCTTACAGTTTTATTATCAGGTGCAGCCCCTTTTCCGGAAATGAATCAATTAACAACAAGAAAAGAAACTAAGTCTAACTCTCTAAAATTTCAAATGACAGTAAAAAGCAGCCAAACTCAATTTTTCAACGGATTTTACAGAATTTTGAGGAACTTCAAGGAGTTTAATCAAATTTGTAGAAATTTTACTGAATTTCAAAAGATTTCAAGGGATACGGAAGTATTCTCAAATATTTTCAGGGATGTTTCGAGATTTCTAAATAGTTCAGAATGTGTCACGGAATTTCAAAGAATTTTGAAGGATTTCATGTGATACCAAAGTATTTTTACGAAGGATATTTCACAAATTTTATTTATATGAAACAAATTATTTGTTAAACTAAACCATATTATTTCTACGCTATGTGACTATATTTTGTTTGAATCAAATAACATTTGATTAAATTCAAATGAAATGAATTTTGTTGACCCAAGAAAATTGGTTGCTTCCTAAAATTCGGCTGAATATACCATATTTTGTGGTGGATCCAAGTGAAAATTTGAAGAGAATATCTTGCTCGATCTCAGAGAATATTTTAGTTGATTCAACCAAAATTTATAGTTCGTCTAACCATAAAGGATTTAACTACTAAATATCACAAGAGAAGATCATTCTACGACAAACAATTTTCAATATAAATCGTGGAGGATCCTTCGTTTATTTTATTCAGAAAATCGTTCTATTTTTTATCGAAAAGTTAATCTCACGATCATAAGTAATCATACAGATTCAAGTAATCCTGCGTATTTCCCACATAATCACTCAATCCCAATCGATTCTTTTTCCGGACAACTTATTTTGATCAGGATCATCGAAGTGCAAACGAAATCAATTTTAATGTCCGTCGTTTTCAAGATGTTTTCAACAATTTATTTTTGCTGAATCAGCCACATTTTTTGCTTGATCATAGAAAAAGGGTCTTCTAAATTATTTGGTAGATCCAACCAAAAATTTTTATGAAATCAATAAAACACTTTCTAAAAACAACAAAACGATTCAACCCAACATTTTGACGGATTGAAGCAAACGAATTCGATCAACTGAAGAAGAATTTTGTTTATTGAGCTAAAATGTTTTCTAAAATCGATTGAATGCCTGAATAAGAAAGTTATTGTTTGGGTAAGCATATATGAATCATAAGAATCTAAACTGATGTTCTGAGATGTAAACACATATGCGTTATGCTGAACAATATGCGATTGCAAAATTGCGGAAGAGCGACGTTTAAATCGTTACAATTATCCACCTTCTGTAGAAACAGAGCGTTCTGAAATGAAAAGGTAATTCTGACACCGTTTGCGTAATTCTGCGTCTTGTGTCTGTATATTAGATGAGCACAAACCACGTGCCTCCTGCGATTTCTCACTGCAACGGTAAACGCGCACGTTTTATAACACGTAATTCAATGCACTCGGTCAGTCACCGGTTTTTTTTCTTGCAATGTTACATACTCTATATGTAAGGTAGTGACAACACGGACTTGAAACTACAGAAAAGTATACGTGATTTAGTCTCGTGATTTTCCAGGAAAGCATGTTTCTGTGTTTCCTTGACTAAATAAGGAAGGACCATACTGTGCCGCGACCCAATTTCGATTGCGTGTGTCGCTCTGCAGTCTGAATTACTGAAAGTATTTCAATTTTATGTTTTTGATTTAGGTTAAAATGTCTCCACTTGAGGATAGCGATCTAAAACGGTTAGAAAGTGTTCACATGATTGAATGATTCCGAGTATACGCGATGTAAGTGCGGCTCTTGTCCTCCCTAAGGTACACGTAAAAGTACTCTGACGCGTAAAAGTATGTATTACGCGTCAACTAACTACACATCTATAGAATTTCTTGAGAAACAAACCTTTTACATTTAACGACATCGAAACATTGCTGTTATCGGTGGTGGGAAAAATTATAAAAAAAAGGAATTAGTTACTGTTATAGTTAGTCGCCATTCATAAATTACGTAACACATTTTTTCGCCAATTTGTTACCCCTTCACTCCCCCATGTAACAAGTCATAACTAAATCGTTGTTGCGCAATAGTTTCCAAATATTTTCACCTACGAACAATTTCATTTAATTCAAAGAAGTATTAACCGCGAGTTTAAACAAAAAAAAATTTCTACTTTTAAATTGAGTAAACTGTGGATGAATGTTTCTCTTTAAGAAAAATTATTTCATTTTTTCTCAAAAGTAATAGTAATTTTACCAAAATACATATCCCTGAATAAACTGTCCTAGTTATTCCGCTATGCAAATTAGCAAATATCTAACGATTTTATCATTTATTGCTGAACTAAAGAAGACTGGTGCCCTCCTTAGTATGCAACATAGTCGGTGGGACTGACCTTATAACTGGACTGACCACCTTATGATGAATTAGCTACTTCTTACCGACATGATTTTATACTTACGAAATACATTTCTCGCATCAAGTTAATAGTTGGGTGTACACTTTAAAATAAATAGTTCAAACAACAGCGTAGCCTTGGATTGAATTGAAAATTTGGGTGTCGAAAGGCATGCCCTCGAAAATGTTTTAGGCGATGAATGGAGACTGGGTGTGTGAAATGCTAGAGGTATAAATGATCTTAAGGAAAAACAATTGCAGGATGCAATGAGCGTAAGGAAGACTGATATATTATGTGTACCTGAAACAAAAAGGAAGATATGTGACAAGAGGGAAACGGACAAAGGACTCGAACTATGGTCGGGTGTAGATAATGAAACGCATGATGGACAAGGAGTTGGTCTGATTATGAATAAAAGAGAAAAACAGCATATCAAAGGTTATAAGTGTGTATCTCCCAGATTGCTTCGGGTTCGAATGAAATTAGGCATCAGAAGACTATTTTTTATAGCATGCTACATTACAGTTGATGGTGCAAATATTCAAGTAAACGATGCCTTCTGGAACTCGCTAAATAATATTATAGGTACTTGCGCTACTGCACTGGGGAAAGAATCATTCTACTCGGAGATATAACGGATGGATTGCAGTGCAACGCGAAGGTACTGACAGGGTGCTACTTCATTTTAGAGATCCAAAAACGAATCGCAACGGGGATACATTAGTTAGCTCATGGTTAGGAAAGGGCTTGTTCATTTCAAATAATTGGTTCAGGCATAAAATGATGCACATGTATGCTTGGTGCAGGGGTGAAAGCAACAGCTTGATTGAATTTATCCTAAAGCTAGTAAGGGGCAGAAGAGTTATGCGAGGTTCTGAATGTAGAACGAATCATCAACTATTAGTTTCAAAAATGAACCTAGTTCAAGGATAGAGGAGAAAGAAAACTAAAAAGTCGAAGCGGATGCGAATCAAAATAGAGAATTTGCATACACCGAAAGTGCGAATAATATTTCGGAATAAGATAAACGGAGGCCTAGACAAAACAATTTGGGAGAGGCGAAAATGCAATAAAGATATAGGGGGCGCATGTACAATGTTTCAGGAAGTCTTTGTCAGGAGCGCAACTGATATGTTTGGTACTGCGGTTATAGGAAGAATGACTGATGATGCTTTGAGTAGATCGATGAAATTTGTGTAGCTATCAACGAGAAGAAGCAAATGTATATATAAGAAAGTTGAGTATTAGAGGTCTTAGGAATGACGAGAGAAACAGACTAGAAAATTATTATAAGGATAAGAAGAGAAAAGTAAAAATACTAGTTGTAGAAAACAAGGGTAAAACCAAAGCAGCAGAAGATAAGAAAATGCAAGAAAATGTTGGAGGAAGTAAGAAATTCTATTGGAAAATGTTCAGCAAGGTTAGGAAAGGAAGTAGCAGACATACAGCCGCGATTGATAATACCGATAGTCAAAATGGTATGGAACATGGACTAAGTCAAAGATTGTTTGAGTGACTATTAGCAGAAATAGTATCTTGTCTCCCCGGTAGTGGAACACTCTTCTACCGCTGGCCAGCCCCAGACTAGACTGTCTGGAATCTTATTTGGCGCACAACAGATGGTTTAGGCTGGGGCTCATCAGGACTGTAAAACTTTTGTCAAGTCAACGGCTAAACGGTCTAGCCAGTGGCTAGCCAGCCACTATCTAGACACTTCAGTCAAAGGTAAATGAATGAATAATAACTAAAATAATAGTTATTATTATATGATAAATGAATTTAAAATAATATATAAATAGTGAATAATAAATAAATGACTGAACACCGAGAATCAAACCCAAACCCCTAACTACCAAATATTACAATTAATTTCTCTTTTTTTTAATTATTATTTTTTAACTAAAAATTTAACTAATCCAGTTGAATATTCCATCACTGCAGTTGAAAATTAATCTCTCTACTTGAACGTTATTATTTTACTTGAAAATTCAACTTTTCTGTTTTTCGTTGAAAATGTATCTGCTTTAGTTGTAAATTCTTGCGTTTTGTTCAAAATTCTTCTTTTTTGACTGAAAATTAATGTTCATCTTGATTGAAAATTTGAGCTCTCCACTTGAAACTCCAACTAATTTGTTTCGAATTGTTTTTTTTTTAATTTACCCAATTTTAGTTGCAAAATCATGTATTTTGTTGGAAATTTATCCTTTTTGGTAGGAAATGATCTTCTTGTTTGAAAATTCTTCTTTTTTATCTGGAAATTCAACTGAAATTCCATTTTTGTTTGAGAATTTCTCTTTTTCAATTGGAAATCAACTATGTGGTTGAAAAATTATAATTTCTTGTTGAGAATTAAACTATTAGTTTTACTTAGAAGAATATATTTTCCTATTTTAGTGGGAACTCCCGTTGTTTTTCCCTTTTTCACAGGAAGTGTAGATGAATATTCATCTGTCTTCCAAAAAATTCGCCTTCTTGGATTGAAAATTCAATAATTTGTTTCAAAGTGTACCTATTTTATTGAAAACTCGTCTGTTTCATTTAAAAGTATGACTTTTTGGTTTTTAATGCAACTGTTTTGCTGAATATTTATTTTGTTTAAAATTTATCTCATCGGTTGAAAAATCATATTTTTCGGTAGAAAATCCTCATAGAGGGAGATTTGTAATGACCTACATTTTCAAATGTATTTTTTTGACATATTTCGATATCATTCAACACTAGGATTTCGAAAATACCATTTTTTAAATGTCAGTGTGGGCAATTTAGAAGATTTTTTTTCGAGTTCAGAGATTTCAAACTATAAATCTTACCTTGTTTATGGCAGGAAATTTTTTTCAATATTCAAAATACTACAATACCATGTCTTGCGCATTAGTTCGCGTCCTCGAGACCCATCGATCTACCTATTGTTGAAACTTTTATGACCTACCAGTACCGATTTATGAAGTTAAAAAAAATGACTTATTCTGTTTATATGAGAAAAACTTGTTTGATATTCAAAATACGACATTACTATATGTAGTGTACTTGTCCGCGTCTTCGGGATGTATCAATCGACCTATTATTGTTGAAACTTTTATGACCTATCAGTACCGAATTATAAAGTGAAAAGAATGATTCCTACTGTTTATATGAAAAAGTTTTTTTCTTATTAGGAATACTACAGTACTGTATCTGCTATATTTGGCTGCGTCATCGAGACTCGTCGAATGTCCTGTTGACAAACCTTCTATGAATCATTTTGATCTAGCAATATATTTGTACTTATAAATTTAAAAAATGTTCTGTTCATCTTGTTGATATGAGGCAAACTTTTTTAATATTGAGAATACAACATTAATGTATATGATATTTTTTTTCGCGTCTTTGAGTTGTTTTTATTGCCCAAATTGAGAACCTTTCATGAGCTACCATAACCTTGCAATATCGTTGAAAAATTTTGCAACAAAATTATTTGATATTGGTAATGTAACAGTAATGTATTTGCTGTAATTGTTTGCGTCTTTAAGATGCCTGTATTGATCCATTAACGAACTGTCAATGAACATTGTTGATCAATCAATAGCGACTTTGAAAGTTAAAAATAATGTTACATTTTTTCTATAAAGAAAACTTTGAAGAAACGCCCTCTATGAGGCAGGAAATTCATTTGTCACCCATGAGTAAGCAAAATGCACATAATATGAGCACAAATAAATGCACCCATTGTGAATACATCCATGGTACTTCGCAGCGATATTTTCCCTATTTCGGTGAATTTTGGACTACGTTACTTTTGGGGTGTAGGGGGCGGGACACAACTACGACCGTGAACGCGGGGGGGGGGGCGGGTAAAATAGCCCAAAGTTTATCAAGTAGTTTATGGACGGCCCCTTATCACATTCTTCGGGACAAATTTCGAGTGGTCATATTATTCTCACATTATAGCCTAAAGTATTCTCAAGAAATTAATCAAGGTTTTGCTTATGCATATTTTAAATAATGGTGAACCACTCCCGTTCATCAGTGAGCTAACGAATTCATCTAAGGCGTAACAACGGCCTAATTATTCTTTCAGCGTATAGACTGCTCTTAATATTATAGCAATAGCTTCAGGACAAATTAAATTGATAACAGGTTTTGTTCGTTTACTTAACTTCAAGTCGCCTAATGGTGGTGTTCGCTGAATAAGTACTTACGAATGTACATATTTCGCATTGCGTAAAGTAGTGCAACTGAAAGTAATTCAGCATGAGAGTAAAATAGTAAAAAAATGGAGCAAAAATATTATATTCACATTATGACTTATGAAATATATATTATTCTATTTTATTATTCTACAAAAGGAAGAAGTTTTAATTACCTCTTGATTTTAACATAGGAATATTTTCTTCTACTGTACACTTAGGCGTGAGAAGTTATGAAAATGATAGGCTCTTTTACCTGAGAAACTGAGTAATGTTGACGCTACAAGGTTGCTGCTTTCTTTCTTGTATCACTCCTTATAAAAGTAGACGTCTAAACATTGCAAAATTATTTTAATTACATGTATGTGGCTCATGTGCAGAAAAAATATATTTTGAAAAAATTTTTGATCGATAAGAAGAATATTTAAAAAAAGCGTTTTTCTATTTTCTAAATAGTAATTATTGAAAGTTTTATGCTTAGAACGAAGGAATATATTACGCATTCTTGTTAGTCCAGAGAGAAGTTTATGATTGTTGTGAGTAGACGTAAATTTTAGTTGTCATGACATGTCATTTTCATGTCAGTAATTGTTGA
This sequence comes from Andricus quercusramuli, assembly GCA_932178445.1. Lineage (NCBI taxonomy): Eukaryota > Metazoa > Arthropoda > Insecta > Hymenoptera > Cynipidae > Andricus > Andricus quercusramuli. The sequence goes on from CAKNXH010064170.1 coordinate 105,995, forward strand.
AGGATAGTGTTATTGTTATTTAAGATGTAAGAATAATGATTAGTGGTACCTTGTGGTTCGAAGTGAAACCCATAAAAACAGAGTTATTAGTCGGGGTTTTACTTTTGAGAAAGCAAACGTTCATGAAAATTGTGAATTATTCACAATATTTCACGCACGCATCTTTTACATTACGACTGACATAGTTCTTATGCCTACTTTTTGCGAAGGTTTCACAGTAAATCCTAAGGTTAATTTTTTTCTTGGTTAAAAATTCGAATATTTGGTTGGAAATTCAAATCTTTGATTAAAAAGTTTTTTTTTTGGTTCAAAATTTAACTTTTCCTGTTGAACATTTACCTTTTTGGGTAGAAAATTGATCCTTTTGGATTGGAAATTGCTCTTCTAATGCAGAAAAGTCATTTTTTGTTGTTGAAAATTCACCTTCCTTGGTAGAGAATTTTGTTGTTGTTGTTGTTGTTGTTGAAAATTTAACTGTTTCATGAAAAATTCATCTTTTGACATGAAAAGTCAACTATTTGGCTAAAAATGTATCTATCCTGTTGAAAAATCGTCTCTCTTGATTGAAAGTCCAACTATTTTTTGCGAGAGCAACTGTTGGTTGAAAATTATTTTCAATTCGACTATTTGGTGGACAAATGATCTTTTTTGGTTGAAAACTATCTATTTGTTAAGAACTAAACTTTTTGGTTGAAAATTCAACTATTCTCTTTTGTTGAAAATGCTTTTTGTTTTGTGGAAAATTAATCTTTTTGGTTGAAAATTCAACTATTCCAGTTGAAGATTCGTTTCCTTTTCTGTTTAAAATTAAACTATTAGTATGAATATTAGTATTAGTATCATTGATTTATTCAATTACTCGATTTTGATAAAATTTTCAGGGATATCTTGTGATATAATTGTCCAAAGCTTTGTACATTAAACATATAAATTAAATCCCGAGAAACTTGTATCATTAAGAAATTACTTATCCTTTAATTTGGTTGTAAATCAACTATTTGGTTGAAAACTAATTTTTCCTTATTCAACTATTTGCTTGTCAATGATATTTTTTATTGAAAATTCCGCTTTTTATGTTGATTATAACGATCCCTTTTAAAAAATTCATATTTCTGTTTAAAAATTTAAATACTTGTTTAAAAATTCAACTATTAAACTTAAACTTCAACTACTTTGTTAAAAATTCATCTCTTTACCTTAAAAGTTCCTAACTACTTAGTTGTAAATTCAACTGTTTGATTGAAAATTATGAGTTTTTTTTAATCAACTATTTGATTGAAAATTAATCTTTTGGGTTTGAAAGACAACTGTTTCTGAACAGTAATGTAAATTATAAACTTTCCTCATTTAAAAATAATCCAAGTTGATGAATTTAACAGTTTAGAAAGAAATATTTCAAACCAAGATTCAGAATCCTCCAAGATGAATGAGTGTTATTGTTGCCAAATTATTTAATCATTTAAGTTTATTTTGATTGTATGAAAAATATTTGAAACTCGATGAAAGTTATGTACTCTATATTTCTAAAGAAAACGAGTTATTATTTCAGTCATGCAGTGTGTAATATTACTTTTTTTCATTATATTAAAAAATGTAATGCGACTTTCTTTGTAATTCTATGCGACTTGCGACTTCTTTAAGCCTTCTATACTCGACCCAAGTCTTGCTCAAACGAAAATCTGAACAAATGATATAAAAAGAAAAAATTTAGAAAGATTAAGAAGTAAAAGATTATTAAATTGACTTCAAAACATAACCGTGATGTAAGATATATTTAAATAAATATGTCCGCGCCTTTACGAAAATGCATTTGTGTATGAGCTGTCAAGATAAGTGGAGTTGAAAGCGAATGTATTTTATAATCACACAGTTGAATTTCTGCAGCACGCGCTAATTTGCATCTTTTTGTTTCTTTATAGCCCTTCGAATGTCGGTGGCCAGTCATGTATCACTTACGAGGCCATTAATCATGCCTACGTCGAAGCCAGGAAACGAATTCGTGAGTACAATTTGAAAAAATATTATTATGATATAATTTTGAAGCGAAGAAAAATAAAGGTTTGTTTGAAACTTTTGTAATTATTAATAAACAAAGTGAGTGTCCAAACAAAATACCAAAAAAATATCTTGATTTGAAGGTGTTTTTGATTTTTTTTATTGGACACTTTAGTTTGTTTATTAAGCTTTACAAAGTTTGAAAATATTAACAAATGATTTAGTTGTTTGAGAAATGGTTAAAAAAATACGCATTTAGATATTTTTGAAGACAAATCCAAAAGTGTCTCTTTGTTTTTTCAAATAGAATGTTTAGTTGGTTTATAATTAATTACAAAAGTTTCAAAACCATATACAGGGACACGCAAATGTACACTTATGTCGAATGACGTAGAAAACTTGTAAACAAAATTTTACAGAAAAGCCTGTTTATCACGCTTTGTAAAGTTTTAAATTATTAACAAATAATTTAATTATTTAAGAATGGTTTGAGACAAAAAAGGCGACCCTAGATATTTCAGAGACGAATCCGATAGTTATCTTTTTTTTTCGATCATACGCTTAGTTTTTAAAATAAAAATTGCAGAACATTAAAAAATAATGTAATCGTTTAAAAATAGGTATAAAGAAAAACAAAAAAGATGCACATAGTAATTACGGAGACGAATCTAATAATGTTTTTGGTTTTTTTTCATGGGATACATAGTTTGTTTATAATTAATAACAAAATTTTTAAATTCATATATTTGGCAAACTTCAGTACCATGAAATAAGGGACAATTTCAAAAACCTTCAAAATTCAAAGAGTTGATTGTGAGTAGAGACTTCTTTACAATTTTTAATATCACAGTGGGGCAAAAAATGTTTCTGTGACAAGACATTCTTCAACTATCTATATTAATTTGATTTTGGATGTTTTTTTTTAATAGCAGCTTTCTACGTTTCGAAAAAATGGCTTGTTTGAATTTCTGATAACAATTTTGGTTGATTCTTTATGTAGCAACAAAGTTGAAATTTATTTTTTTAATTTTCAGAAGTTCAATTTCTAAAAAGATTTATAGATTTCTCTAAGAAAATCTCATATATGTGCTAAAGTCATCTATAAATAATTTCAGCGTGGGAAAATAATGTTAAAAAATGGTTCATTATGTCATAACCAAATTATTGAAAAAATATATTTTTTGGGATGGGCACTGTTTAACTCATTAAAATGCAGAGTTTTGGTATAAAATCCAAGAGAAATATATTCTTGATTATAATAAATTGGAAATTGATGCTCTTCAGAACTTGTTTAGACATTTTTTATAAAAAATGCATAGTGTGGATATTTTTCAAAAAATAGGCTCATTTTTTCGCTGAATCAACTAAGAATTTCTTCCCACTCTCTACAATTAATTATTAATTAAACAATATTCATAAAATAAATAAACAAATTTGGAGTTGGGCTATTTTCAACAAATATGCTTAATTTTGGTTCAGGAATCAGCCGAGAATATATTTACTATGAATCTTCGCGATGAGACTTTTCAAATTGACAATTATTATTCAAACAATATTTATAAGAAGTTCAGATATTGGCTATTTTTTGCCGAATGCGCCCAATATTTTTCCAATTACTCTTTGCTGATGCATCTATTTTTCATAGATTTTATCGACCTCCTTTTATAACTTTATCTATGTTTTTTTTTTTCGTTTTTAGGAGTTGCGCAACCCAAAACGGAAATATGGAGACCCGAGGAATTGGCAACAGTCGGAGAACTTTTGTTGGACATTTCGACCCAACTCGCCCAAATGTAAGTGAACTGCTTTCAAATAGTAAGACGAATCTTTCCTTAATTGGTAGAGCGTTAATTAATGATCGAGACCGTGACTCATGTACTTCCTCTATTTTTTTCAAAACAGTTACATAAAGTTGAAAAAGTGATGATTTTCCTCGATGTAAGAGTTGGTACTTTTTAGTGGCAACCTCTTATTGACTTCGTTACCTTTTGGAAACTTTCTCGTGTCAGTGAATTTTCAAAGGGGGGATCTATTTTTTACGGAAGTGGAAACGATAGGAAGCGATAAGTTGAATGAAAGCGAGACGAATCCTTGAAACGATTATACGATAAATTTCTAAGGAGTTCATAAAAAAGTAAGAGTACTGACCACGAGTATCGGATGACTTTCCGATCGGTTGTGGTTAAGCAGGATGAGAACAATAAGGAACTAGAATCGTATATCCAGAAGAGATCTTATTATCTTATAAAAAGGAATCTTCGTCATTTTCATATTTTAGAAACATATACTTAGGAGCATATCAACGGCAGTAGCTGGGTGATGATTCTCGACTCACCAAGTTCTAGTATGTTAAGCAAGGACGGGCGCGGTTGGTTTCCCGGATAGGTGACCGTTCGTAAGTCTCGCTTATTCGTGTTTTCACTACGTTTAACTATTTTAGAGCACGAAGTTTGCCGCTGAGGATGGATTTGGGCACTCAATGCTATCGATTGTCTATATATGCAAACTCATCTGTCGGTAACCGGCTGTGCTCAGGAGTTTTGATATTATGCAGTTTTCCACTTCTCTGGCCAATTGCTCAGGCGAATGCAAGCGCTTCTAATAAAAATTTGGCTGCATACGGTATGGAATTTAGGGACTTCACATGATTGAAAACGTCAGGCATTATCTGGAGGCTTATTGAGATTTAGGGTGATTGGTGTACTTGGGGTTACGTTAAACTGTTAAAGGGTCAATATCTGTCTAGCTCCGGTGGAAGGGGGAATTACGGTACAATTAGTAAGATCAGGTGATTATAAGCTCTGTCTCAAAAAGGTTTAAGTTAAAAACTGTGAAAAAGTCGAAAAATGATCTTTATCTTTGAATTAATTTTTTTTATTCGTCAAAACAAATGAATCAAAAGTGTTTAAGACCACCATTCAGGACATCTATTTGAGTGATAAGAAATAAATTGAATTTTTTTTTTTGAAGTTTTGAATTGAAAATTATTGCTTCTTTGTAATTATCCAAAATTTCAATTAACAGGGCCCTGAAGGTAATTCGTGTAAGCAGAAATGAGCTGGAATGTTTCTGATACCGGGAGAAAGCCAGAAAATGACAGTGAATTTATTTTCTAGTCGAGAATTTTTTTAATTCTTATAGTTATAGTAGAAGAACTTATTCGATCAGGAATCCAAGTGATAAGTCTTACAGATAGTGACATTTTTAATTTTCAAAAGCTTGAATTTAGCCATTTGAAGTTTTAAAATTTTTCAATTCGGAAAGTTAAAAATTGACAATGTACCATTATGAATGTTTATTTTTAGGCCAGGTAACAATCGCTGGCTTTTTTCAATAGTTAGCCTATTGTTTAGAATATGGTTAGAATTTGGAGGATTTCCAACTTAATGTTTCTAGTTTGAAATACATACAAAATTTTTAAACATATAATTATAATTCTTCAAAGCTGTGTGTTTTAGAAATGAAGGCTTTAATATTTGAAGAATTATATATGTGACGTGCGCCGAAGAAAGGGGGCTTACTCTGGAAAGCGAGATTTTTCAGGACGAGCGGTCGAAGTCGACCCGATGGACGCGACTTTTAGAAGAGAGGGAAGACCACGAAATCTTCCCTCACCGCTTGCCACTACATTCTCACGCATATAGCGGCGCTGCTCACGGACGGGGTATAGATGAGACGCGGAGATGTAGTGGTGAGTGGTGGGAGGTGTTTCACGGGATCTCGAGCTCTCGAGCGAAAGCACGATTTCTCGGTTACCTGTCAACTCAATTATTAGCAATAATAACGCTCGGAATTTTTTTTCGATGGTTTAATCAAAAAGAGCATCTCAAAAACTATCGAAAGGTGTAAAAACCTCGATTTTGATTTTTCCAGAGTAAGCCCCCTTTCTTCGGCGCACGTCACATATTAATTATTATTAATTATTAATTATATATATATTAATTATATATAATTATTAATTAATTATATATTAATATATTCAAAATTCAGCTATTGTAGCTCGAAATATTATGAATTGGATCATTTTGAAGACACAGTTTCGAATTGAAAATCTTAATAAATGAGTAATTTTACGTTTAAAGCCTCCAATGTTCAAGAAAAAATTGAAATTTCAAGATTTTAAAAGGTTCAGTTCAAAGTTGCAGAATCAGAAATTAAACTTCAGATTAAAATTTTCTAAACAATTTTAAATTAAGAGAATTTGAAATTATAGAAATGTGAATTCGAACATTATTGTACAATTTTCATTTGAAATCCTTCATAGTTTGGTCATTTCAAATTGAAGATTCTGAAAATTTAATAATTATTCTGTGATACTTCATAAATTGCGAAATTCTAAACTTTAATAGGAATTGAATTTAAATAACTAGGACTTGAATCTTTAAAAATGATATAATAAAGTTTAGTTAAAATTTCAAGAAAGAATTTTAAATATACAGCGTTCAATTTCGAATAATTTTTTAATAAAATTTCCTAACGTTTTGAATTAAAAACCGTATCCTTTGAAATATAAATGATTCAAAAGTACAATTTCCAACTGGAAGTCTCAATAGATTAAATCAAATCAATTGAAAGCGTAAAAAAGTGATTATTTTTGGATTGAAAATGTATAAATCTGTACAATTCCCAATCGAAAGCCTTGAAAGTTATTTATAAATGAGACAGTGTCAAAATTCTAAATCTTAACGGTTAAAGAGTTTTCAGTGTTTCAATGCCCAATGTTAAATTTGAATTTTTGTTTAGTTTAAAGACTACGAAATAAAAATTGTTCAATTTTGATGGCCTCTACTTTCGAATAACGCAGAATTTAAAGTATTTTCTATAACTATTCTTCAATTTTTAATTTTAAACTTTTCAATATTCAAATGTAGAATTTATCGTTCCGCATTATATGTATAAATTTAGATATTCAAATTTAAAAAAATATATTCTTCATAAATATTTTTCAAATTATAAATTCTATTTCAAGAACTCAAATTAAACAATTTTAATGACCCGGAACATTTGTTTAAAATTCAAAAAATCATTTTGAGAGTATCGGCAAATAATAAAATTGTGGTTAACAGTGAAAATTGCGTGGCTGTAAAATCTTTTGAATTAATAATCCTATATATTTCAGACTTCACATCATTTCCCCTTTTCTCCTCTCTTCCCTTTTCAAAAAGAATTCCTCTGTTTAACCTTGTTTTTAAGAACCCTCCCATCTTTACCCATTTTTCTTGTTTTTTCCCTTATACGCGAACTGAAGTATTAGAACTAATAAGAAAATTCAACTATTTTTGGTTAAGAGTTGATTATTTTTAATTGAAAAGCCTACTATCATGTTTTTGGTTCAAAAAACATCTCTTTTGGTCGGAAATTCTACCATTTGTTTGAATATTTAATTAATTTGTTGAAAATTCAACAATTTTGTTGAAAATTTGTCTTTTTCAAATGGAAAATTCGTCCTTTTGTAGTGTTAACTGATCTTTTTTGGTTAAAGTTAATTCTTTTCAATTAAAAAGTTTCATACTAATATATTTCTTGTTCAGAATCCATCTCTTTTGGCTAAAAATTCTACTATTTGCTTGAATTTTTTTTATTTTGTTGAAAATTCAACTATTTTTCTAAAAAGTTATCTTTTTTTTTGTCGAGAATTCAACTTTTCTGTTGAATGTTTGTCTTTTTGAATAGAAAATTTTGCCTTTTAGATTTAAAGTTCATCTTTTGGTAGAAATGTCATATTTTTGTCTGAAACTTAATTTTTTAAATTGAAAAGTCTACGATTATATATTTGATTCAGGATTAATCTTTTTTGGTTAAAAATTCTACTATTTCGTTGAAAATTCAGCTGTTTTGTTAAAAATTCATCTTTTTCGTCGAAATTTAACTCTTTTATTAAAAGTTTGTCTTCCTGGTTCAAAAAATTCTCCTTTTAGGTCAAAAATTTATCTGTTGGTAGAAAAATAATCTTCTTTTGTTGAAAATTCATCTTTCTTGGTTAAAGACTCAACTTTATTCTGAAATATTCGTTTTTCTGATTTAAAAACTGAATGATTTGTTCGAAAATTAAATTGTTTTTTAATTAAAGTTTAATGTTTTTTTTTAATTCGGCCATTTAGTTGAAGATTCACCTTTGAAGATTGAAAATTCTATTATTTGCTTGAAATTTCTACTTTTTCTGTTGCAAATTCGTCTCTTTTGCTTGAAAGTTGAACTATTTGGTAGTAAATTCAACGGTTCGGAAACATTTTTTGTTGAATCAACTATTTTGTGGAAAATGCAACTTTCTTGGTTGAGAATTGGCTTTTTAGTTGAAATTATAAGATTTCTTGACGGATAGAATTGGAGAGAAGTTTAAAAAATCCTGATACGTAGGATTTGATACAAGTCTGAATGGGATGAGATTTGATAGACATTTAATGAGAAGCTGTTGATAGAAAAGTTTAAGATTTATCGATGGATAAAGTTGAATAAAACCTTGGAAGATGGGATTTGATATAAGTTCTGGTTGGTTTAGATTTGAGGTTTAATGGAAGTCTGTGATAAAGAAGTATAAGATTTCTTGATGGATAGAATTTGATAGATATTTCCGAAATCTTGGAAGATAGGATTTGATACAAGTTCTTTGTGGATAAGATTTGATAGAGGTTTAATGAAAACTTCTTCATAGAAAAGTATAAGATTTATCGATGGATAGATTTTCATAGAAATATCCTACATTCTGAAAAATAGGATTTGACACAATTGTTGCACCGATAAGAATAAATAGAAAGGTCCATTAAATGTGTTAACAGATTTTGACTTTTTTAATCAGCTTGATTAAATTTGATAAGACTTGTATCAAATGTGCTTATAGAGATTGATCTCAATTCTACGCCTTGATAGATTTTGATTAAATTTCCCCCAAATTTTATTCAATATCATGTTTTCTCTCAATAGAGAGTCTAATTCTATAATTTTTTACACTCTTTTCAGCAGGGATGCTAATTTTAAGTAAAATTTCTTCACAGGTATGGCCTCTCCTACGAGGAAATCGAAAAAAGTCTTCCGCTGATTGATACATCGAAAACTCTGATTCACGAAGTTTGCCCAGCCTTCTTGAGCGATGTTGAATGTCGCCCTGGAAAATATCGTCGTTTTGATGGCCTCTGTACAAACTTGGAGAACCCCACATGGGGTGCATCTTTATCGCCATTTGTGAGGTGAGAAGTTCAAGACAATAATGTAGACTTGTAGACATTTCTCCCCGACCTTTTCCCATCACGACTGACCTTCGTATTTCCATGGCGAACCGGTATAGGTTCACGACCGCAGTATAATATTATACATTATCCATTATACATGTATACCAATACATAAAATGAAAAGCTTATGTTTATGTACAATAAAATTGTACAAATGAAGAAATGCGCACGCCTACTAAATCTTGAGTCAAGTGCACATTTCTCATCACGCGTGGCAGTTACATCTTGACTCCTTATTCTTCTAGATAAGCAATTTTTCACAATTTTACAGATGGATTACCGACGTTCTTCCTATTTTCTTAATCAGATCTTTGTACACCGGTATATTATATTCGCACTTTTCAGGAATCCGGATATTGTCAACTATGAAGGTTAACAAGATGTCTTGACTCTTGGTGATTTCTAACTGTAGAGGCAAGGTCAAGTTGAACATAGTCGTACAATAAGTTGAACGATAAATTACAGCTTTTGCTTCACACCTTTCGTTATTTATGAACAATGGGATGGGGATTCAGCTGAAAATGCTAGGGGGAATCTCGGTATGCAAAAACAGAAGATCGGCAAGGGTATAATAAAAGACCACTACTTTTCATTTGACCCTTAACAGCTCCATAAATTACATCAAACATTTTTTAAAGATTTTTCTATACTGTCTTGCATGGGGTACAATTTTTGTTAAAAATTCATCTTTTTCGTTTGATAATTTATATCCTTAGTTTAAATTTGAACAACTTAGTTAAAAATTCATTTTTTTTCGTAAGGATTTATATTTTAGTTGAAAATTTAACTGCTTAGTTGAAAATTCAACTCTTTTGTAAAGAACTCGTTTTTTCAGTTTGATAATTCAACAATTTGGTCGAAAATTCCATTTTTATTGTTGCAAATTCATATTTTTGGGTTAAAAATTCGACTGTTTTGTGGAAAATTCGTCTTTTTGGCTCGAAAACTCAACAAGTTGGTAGAAGATTGAACTATTAAATGGTAGAAAATTACAATTTTCTGTGAAAAATTTGCTTTTCTAAATTAAAAATTAATGTTTTTCAATGAAAATTTAACTATTTCATTTCTGGTTCGACAGTGATTTTTTTCAAAATAAAAATATAACTATTGAGTTCAAAATTCGGCTTTTTTTTAGACGTTCAAATCCTCATCAAATCCTCGGTATTGAAAATTCAACTATTCGGTTACAAATTTCTGCATTTTCTTGAAAATTCGTGTTATTGGTAGAAAATCAATTTTTGGCTTTAAAATGCAACTGTTTGATTGAAAATTACCATTTTTGGTTGAGAATGTAACTATTTTTTTGAACATTCATCTTTTTTGGTTGAATTCAATTGTGTTTTATTAAAGTTTGACATTTTCCTTGTTGAAATGTCACTTCTATTGGGAATAATTAAGTTTTTCAACTGAAAATTAAACTATTTGGGCGAAAATGAACTTTTTTGTTAAAATTTTATATTTTCGGGTAAAAAATGCTCAATAATCTTGTAGAAAATTCGTTTTTCTATTGAAATTTTTTTTCTTTTTGAAATAAAAATTAAATGTTATATTTATTCATTAAATAATTCCATAATAATCCATTTATTTAATAATTTTAATTCATTTTTTGAGATAAAAACTAATTCTTTGAAACTTGAAATTTAATTATTCAATTAAAAATTAACTTTTATGTTAAAACTTTATATTTTTGGGTTAAAAATTCTACTGTTTTGTGAAAGATTTTTTTCAACATAAAAATTAATTTCTTCCAATGAAAATTCAACTCCATTTCATTTTTGTTTAATAATTGATCTTTTAGGTTTGAAAATTCAACTATTTAGTTGAAAATTTATGTAATTTTTGAAAATTCGTCTTTTTTGGTGAAAAATTCATCTTCTTGCTTGATAATTCATATTTTCTGGTAGAAAATTAATCTTCTGGTTGAAAACTCATCTATTCGGTTAGAAATGTATGAATTTTATTAAAAATTGGTCTTTCTTGGTAATCCTGTAAAGTTATATGAAATCTGACGATATGTCTTCAAATTCCTTGCAATATTTGACGTTCTACAAAATTCTAGAAAATTCATAAAAATATCTCATTGATAGATTTCCAAAACATTTTGAATTACTAAGATTCTCGGAAATCTTATGAAATTCGTTAAAACTCCTACAAAATCCCTTTAAATCTTTTGAAATATCCTGAAATCGTTTAAATCTTCAAAAACCATGAGATAATTAAAATTCTTTTAAAATCCTTGGAATATTTTAAAATCATTCAGTTCTTGAGAATACATTTTTTGAAATTTCGTTTTATGAGATCCTTTGGAAACGTAATAAATTAATTAAAATATCCTATTGAGAATCGTTGATGTCCTTTAAAATTTTTTATAAAATCCCATGAAATCCGTTTGAATTCCTCTAAAATCTTTTGAATATTTGTAAATGATTTGGAATTGTGTATAGTAACAATTTCAAAAATTATGAAAAAATTTTGTTTTTGTGGATATTTTTGTATAGAATGATGGAAAAAATATTAATATCATTATGTTCATATGATGCCCTTATAACATTATTAGAATCTTTTATTAAAAAATTACTGATATTTAAGGTTATATACTATAATTCTGGATACATCATGGATTTCCTATATAAGGTTAATTGTTGCAATCGGTCACCTATAGAGAGAAATATTGTCAAACGAGTATATTTGGTCAAGCGATTTTTTTTAGTTTGCTTATTTTAAAATTTTATGAAATTGATTTCCAATAACGTCAAAAATAGGAACCTATAAAAAAAATCCCACTAAATGGACCATCCCGAACCAATAACGAAATTTCGGTACAAATAGCTAGATTTTTTCGATACGAATATGGGAAGCTGGAAAAAGGGGCTATTTGTACCGAAATTTCGGTATGTAACGCTTGATTTTTTCGGTACGTGTAGACACTCCCTTTTTGAAAATGTAACTATCATACTTAGTATTCATGATTTAAAATTCTAAATAGCATTATAATTCTTTTGAAATTTCATAAATTTGCATTTTAAAATGATTCAAATAAGATATTCCATCACAGTAGATATTAGACATATGATAAGTCAGGTAATGAGTAGGTGCAGATAATTTCACGTCACATGAAATAAAAATTCTGTTCTGCATTAAAAAATCGTCATTGCAATTAATTAATATGTATTTCAAGATAAAAAAGTTTCTCTCGCTAAAAACAATTGTTGAACTTCAATCGATGGGTTTGAAAGTTACATTTTTTGTCCTGAATCAAAAATCCATGAGAGTTTTTGAAGATATACCCTCTATCCAATCAGTTTTAAAATGAATGAATTTATTATAATTAATCATAAAATAAATGAAATTTCACTTATTGTAAGTTGTTATTACTGATTTAGGAATTGTTGTTTGCCTTTTTTGTGTTATTACAGCCTTTTAAGGTAAAACCTGAAATTCTTATTCACTCCTTATTGTAAGTAACTGTTGTTGGTATTATTAAAAAATTATTCCATTCAAAAATTTACACAACCAGTCTTAATCTTTTTATTTTTCTAAAGTGCATATTGGGGTTTCTTCTAAAATTGAATAGAATTAACAATGAGGACATTTCCTTGATTTAAAAATATTATGCAAATTTTTCAGCGAGATAAAATCCTTAAAATCTGAATTAGTGAAAGTTTGTCACTAATCTACTTCAGTGAAATTTTTGACTAATTATTAATAATTTTTATCTGAAATTTTGTAAATATCTTTCTACTGCTAATAGGAATAGTAAAATGCAACTAATAATTAATATTTCGGGTTTTGTTCCGAAATTAAATAGAATTACATAACAATAGGAATATTCCCTCTATTCGAAAGGCATCATAAAATTGTTCAAAGAAAGAAAATTCTTTAAATATTTCATAAGATATTTAAGGAAAAATTATACTTGCGAAAATACAAAGTTAAGGCATGACTTGGAATACAAATTTAAATTCTTATCCAGATGACCAATTTTATCGGATCCTTCTCTAAAGATTAAAAATGTTAAATTTCAAAATGAAAGTTATTATTTTTAAAATTATAAGTTAGCAGAAGCCAAAATGTAGCTTTTTTGTTTGCACAGAAGCAGAGTGGTTCAGAATTAGATTTTTGCGGACTAATCAGTTCACAGGTTACAGTTTTTATACGATTTAAACATTGATATATTATTTTTTTTGAAAAATTCTACATAAACAAAAAAACGCAGAAAAAATGTTGTTTTCAGAAAAAAATTTCAATTTAACCAGCAAAAAACAATAATGTGACATTTTAGCTGGAGAAATTGTTTTCTTGACTTTATGTGTTGAAATTTATTACGAAAGTGTCTTCTAGCAACAGGGCATTCACAAAAATTTAGAATTCATAGTAGTATGAATACTACATTTTTCTACGTTTGTTGTTTACGTATAGTTTTGAAAAAGCAAAAAATAAAAAATCGGCCTCGAAGGATCATTGAGGAATTTATTGAAGTTCAATTTAAAAAAAAAATTTGAATTAGGTGAAAGTTATGAACTGTAGATTGGTTTGTTCGCAAAAATCCACTTCTGAACCCATATACGAAGCAAGGAATTAAGAATGACTTTATGGAATATTAATTTTTTCTAACATCATCGCAAGACTGTAAAATCTTCTAACGAACCTTCAAAATTATTCAATATTTCTTTAAAAAAAAAAACCTCTAAATCGGATAAAAATGTTATCTGTAGATTAGTTTGTCTTCAAAAAATCCAATTCTGAACCACTTTATGAAGCAGGAAATAAAGAATGACTTTATGGAATATTAATTTTTCTCACATAATCACAAGACCAAAAAATCTACCTTCGGATCTTCAAAATGATTTAACTGTTTTTTTTTCAAACCTATAAATCGGATAAAAAATGTTATCTATAGACTGATTTGTCTGCAAAAAATCCAATTCTGAACTACTGTGTGAATCAGGAAATAAAGAATGACTTCATAGACTATTAATTTTTTCTTAAGGGAGTATTTCTACATGACCGAGCTTTTTTCAGGCTTTTTCTAAAAATGTATAAAAAAATACAATATTGTTAATATTTTTAAATGGAAGTTTTCTTATATTTCCAAGCAGATCTCAAACTATAAAAACAAAAACATGGTTACCAATTAAAAAATAAATAATAGGGGGCGCTGTAGCATTTTAAAGAATGTGTCCCGGAAACGACACCCTCACTTGGCTGGCATGATTCAGCTGCTCCAGGTCATCTGGAGCAAAAAAATCGAAGATATTACTAAATTATACGAGTGCGATTATAGCAGGGACTAGAACAAATCAAAAATATTGAAAATTGACAAAATGGCGCTCATTTGAAATTTTGTTTGCGAATTTTGACTTTTTTGGATGTAGTTTTTGATTTGCTGAAAATTCAAAAATCATTATTTTCTTCTTATTCCAGATCGGGCTATAGCCAAACATCTGCTTAATATAGGTTTAAGCTTAATCGGTCCAGTAGATTTGACGGAATCATGTCAGCCATTTAGAAAAATCGTGTTTTGCGAAATACGACTTGCTCAACACGTAACGTGACACTTGAAATTCAGACCTAACACTAAAATTTTTGACTAGAACTTGGATACAAATCTATAAATGCTTTCGAAGATCGTATTGGGGAAGGAAAACCTGTTGGAGACGAACAATGACTATTATACACATTTATGACCTGGCGGCCTGACAGTCGAGGCGGCGCTCCACAGCATGCGGCTGAGTACTGTCCGTTCTGCGCAGTTGACCCTGCTGTAGCTTCGTTAAAAAGTTGAACCAAACAAATCCCTTTGCGTACAAATTCCACATACTTGTAGACTGATCGCAAGACCGAAAAATCTTCTCACGGATTTTAAAAATTATCTAACTATTTTCCTTTTTTATTAACAAATCTAGATTGCTGCCACCTCGTTTCGCGGATGGAATGTCCTCACCAAGAATTGCAACTTCTGGTCGTAATCTGCCTCTTTCACGTATCGTCTCACGTACCATGCACCCGGACGATGGTTTTCACGATCACGCTGGAACCGTCATGGTTATCGCTTGGGGCCAATTCATGGATCACGATTATACCCTCACTGCCACTCCTTTGGGTAAGTAAATCACCCCAGAATCAGAGGAATGATCTCTGCCGATTAGTCGGAAACTTTAAAATTACATATATCTACGATATGTGGGGAAAGGATAAAAAAGGAGGGAAAGCGGATCTTTTAGATGGAGGAAAATGTCTTTCGAAAGTTCAACACTATCGTATCATATTATATAAGAAAATGTTTCTCTTACAAACAAGATTTTTCTAGTTCAAAACATGTGACGAGTGATCATAAATTAAACTTTTTAACACTTTTGCTTCCTGCTTATCAGATAAGGAAACGACCATTAATTATGTAAGGCTTTTTCGGGTGGAGGTGATCACGTAAAATCTTACGAATCCTTACTTGGGTCGAGGGGAGGGGGAGTTTCTAATTATCATAAAAAATATTCTTATCAATACCTGCTTTGGCTGTTGAAATTACTTTTCGTTCTATTATACACATTATATTATTATTTGCTTCATCCTTGCTTTTTATTTCATATTTCCTATTACATATGTCTAATAAATATACATTCGAGAAGTGAAATAATTCTTGAGTAAAATCATTTTTGAAAATGGTGTGCAACTTCAAAGAAATCTCGTAGAATCCATGGAAATCTTTCCAAACCTTTCAAATCCCGTGAATTCTTTTAAAAATTTGATAAATCTCTCAAAATTTACTGAATCATGTGAAAATTTGTATAATTTTATAATATTCAGAAATTCTTTCGAAATTCCGTAAAATCTTCAAAATTCTTTAGAAATCCTCTAAAATAAGTGGACAAACTTTGGAATGTTTTGAAATTTTTCAAAGTTTTTTGAAATCCCGGAAAATTATCGAAACCCTATTAAATCTCTTAAAATTCGTTATAGTCTCTAAAAATGTCTGAATATTTGCTGAAATCTTTCAAATTCCGTGAAATATTTCGAAATCTTTGAATTACCTCTGAAATTAATTGGAATCTTGAAAGTCCGTGGGAATCTTTCTCAATGTTTTGAAATCTCTCACAATACAACAAAATCCATTGAAGTTTCTCGAAATCCCTTAAAATCCTTGTTAGAATTCGGAAATCCTTCTCTCTAAATGTAAATCAGTTAAAACGTTTACTAATTTAAATCAGTGATTGAATTCTAGTTATGGATAACTTATTTTCACTGATTAATTAGTAAGTTCGACTGATTCATCACTAAGAAATAACTGATTCACAGGCGGAATTGGGGCACTGATTGAAATTGGTAAAAATTGTGAAAGATTCAAATTTATGAAGTTTGAAATGCAGTTAAATGTTTTGAAATCTATTGAAATGCAGTTAAATGTTTTGAAATCTATTGAAATGCTCTAAAATCTACGGATATGTTTTAGAATCTTTTGAAATCCTTCAAAATCCTTTGAAACCCCTTGACCTATTTCGAAATATTTTAAAGTCTCTGCAAAGACCTCTAAATCCGCCGAAATCCTTTCAAATCCAGTAAAATCTCTAAAAATCTGATTGGACCCATTGGCGTCCCTTACACTCTTGTGAAAACCCTTCAAAAATTGAGATTCTATCTGAAATTGTACTACGTAATTTCTTCAAACACTTCAAATCTGCAAAACCTCTTTTAATCCTTTAGAATCGTTTGAAATACCCTAAAACTTTTGTAATCCCTTGAAATATTTGGAGATTCCTTGAGATCTCATGAAATTTCTCAAAAATTTGGAAATCTCGTTAATTACCGTAAGAATTTTGTAATTTTTTAAAATACATTGTAGTCCCCTACAATACCGTAAAATCCCTTTAATTCTTGCGAACCATTACCAAATTGTTAAAAATCATCCTTACGTAATTAGTGGACGTTCCCCAATGATAAATCATTTCTCAAATGCCAAAGTTGAACCAATTAGGTCTATTTTAGGATGTTGCAATTCACAGATTTTCGAAAGTATTTTAAATATCAATTTTATTTTCTGATTACCTTATTGTTAGCCACTTGGACATAGAAATTTATATTCTGGTCTATACTTACATTTTCATAAACCAGAATCAGGACAACTACGCATTGGAGAAAGTGATTGATCACCATCATTGATAATTTGGTGCTCCTCACATTCTATTGGTTCTACCAGTAGCTTCAGGCTAGCCGCAAACCCATATCAGTTTTTACCATACGTGAAGGGATTCATAATATAATTTCCCAGAAAGGAGTGCAGACTGAAATTTTCTTGTAAAATCTTGTTTTGGTATATCATTAGATTTGTAGAAGAAAGTATTCACATTCGAGGAAATAATTGGGCTTTTCGTTTTTTTTATGCTTTGAGGGTTGCCGAGATTAACTGGAAAAGGATCTTGATCAAAGTTGAACATTAACTACCTGACGTTAATTGATGTTGACCAGGTGATAAATTAATTTTAAATATGCCGGTTGAAAATTGACAAAATTTGTATTTGTTTATAAAGTTCACTCAAACAATTAAAATTTGTTATTAGATATTGAAAATTTTATTTAGCACTTTCGCTTATCAATTTGTTAATATAAAAATATCATATTTTTCTGGAATGTGTTAGTATATGATGGATATTATTTGAAATGAGTGGATTAACTGATTTAATTATTTTCTACATAAATCTCAATAGTTGCAAAAAAATGTGATCGTTATTCTAAAGAAAAATGTCAACCTTGTTGTCAAATGAAAAATAAGCAGATAAAAAATTCAAAAATCGGCTCGCACAAATCGCTTTGAAATTTAGTTAACTGTCATTTTTTTAATGCTTAGATCAGATCAAAATTTGAAGCTCTAGATTAATCAGTCCAGAAAAACTTTTTTTGTCTCTCTGTGTGTCCTTTGGTTTGATCATAACTAGGACATTCAGGAATGTTGTTTTTTCAACCATAGAATGTGGAATATGGATAAGAAAATATTTGATTGATCCAAAAATTTTTTTGTCTTTTTAACCAAACATTTTGGTATTCGGAATATTTGGTTGATTCAAGCAAAAATTTTGTTGGGTCGAGCAATTATTTTGTTGAATCAACCAAAATTCGTTTGATTTAGTCAGTTTTCTATGTGCCTTTTTCTAAGGTTATGGATGTTGAACGTACGTGATTCTTGCAGATGCCTTCAATCGTAATGACCCGGAAGAATGTTGCAACCGACTACCACACCAGAAGCATCCTTACTGCAATGAAATTTTAATTCCTGAAGATGATTACTTCTACAGATTATTCAATGTTCGTTGTATGGACTTTGTCCGCGCATTCCCAGCAGTGCGTCCTGGCTGCCGTCTAGGAAGCAGAGTTCCCTTCAATCTTCTTACAGGGCTTCTCGACGGAAACACCGTTTATGGAGTTACTGAAGCCCATGCGAGGTAAAAGAAATTTTTTTAACTAAAGTAACATTCCAGGCGGAGAAATTATATATAGTGGAAATATTTATACATATAATTTTGTTCACTATGTATAAACTATATACATTTTTTCCGCCTGGGATATAACAGGGTGGCCACAGGTCAGAGAAAACCTGGAAATCAAGGAAAAGTCAAGGGATATAGTTGGTGAGGGAAAATTCAGGGACTTGAAGAAAATTGCGAAATTCAGGGAATTTCTGTAAGATTTACTTTAAGTAACTATCAAGAATAATCATGGCTAGCAGTCATTTTTAGTCACTTTTCTCTCTCAAATAACATTTTAAAGATAAAGTCACTATACCCACTTTTAGAAATTAAAAAAGCACCCCTTGAAGATATTCAACACTAATACTTTGCTTTTAGCGAATTAAAAAAATGTGTTTGTAATAAAAACGAAAATCAGTTACAAACTCCTTTACTATTCAGTTAAAGGTTATATTAACGAACTTTCTGATTGTACTAAAAAGATTCAGATGAATGAATAAAAAGATGGGTATCACATTTAACTGTAATTTTTTGTAATAATTCAGGTTGAATTATAATTTTACATTATGTGCAAATGTGTGTACTTTTATATGAACACAAATGATGGTTTCCGAGAGATTCTAAATTCGAATTTCTTGTTATTTGTATTTTGTTAAAATTTTGCTCGATTCTTTCTTTTTGTTCTAATTCGATTCAAAACTGCGCAGATATGCATATCAATTTTATTAAGAACTTCAACATGATCTATTATTACCAATATTAATATCTGAAAAATAATTATATAAAAATAACATCTTAAAATTAGTTCAGCAACTGCATTTATGTGATCTGAATTAGAGCGTGAGCATGATCAGCGAATATTTCAAATTTACAAATCGACAAATGAATTCAAAATAAAATATCACTCTCAGCTCTCCCCGTGACCAACGACATGGGCGTCGTGATATATGATGCTCCCATTTGCTTCCTTTTTTATATATTAAAAAAATATATTTTTTATTTTAAATCAAATTTAGCGAATTCACTTTGCCTTTTGAACCTAAATATGCCGTGAGGACAATTCAACGACTGCCTTCTTCATCCTCGCTGAATGCGTGGGGTCTTCAATCAAGTTGTTTTTGTATCCTCCCCAAAATTTTTAAAATTCGATGTGAATTGATTCCCCAGCTTGATCCACCCTTAGTTCTTCAAAAGACCAACCCTTGTTTTACTAAAAAGTGAAGGCAATGTTTCATATGTTGCAAAGCTTGAAGCCAGAAAAAAGAGATAAAAGTCTCATATGTCCAACTTTCTCATATATTTCGGAATTGAAGAGTTCATTAGCTTCTTTTCAGAGTTTTCGACTGGCGTTGTCCTAAAAAATTTCTCCTTCGTAATTTTTTGGGATGATCTTTAATTTTTTAATCAGATCAGTGCTTTCTCTTGACTAACAAGAGGGATTGAGCCATCCCAAAACAGATGATTGACATGTCCTTGTAAAACATGTAAGTTCAGAATTACACACTTTTGAATTATGTAGATGTCACAATCTTCATAAAAAAGGGGACGATTTATTGTGCCATGATATTCCTTGGCAATTTTCTTACTTTCATCTTTACAAGAAAAACTTTCATAGTCTTCTTTCAAATCGCCATAACTTTTCAATCTCAGACATTCCTTCGTCGTTCTCAAACACGCTGCATCATTTCTGGCATCTTCATACTCATTCTCTTTCTCCTGAAGATCTCTTAAATTTCTTATTGTCACAAAACGATATGAATGAGGATACATACCGTTGACAATAAGTAAGAACCTAAAGTCCGAAACAAACCAGTATAAGATATATTATATTAAAAAGCACATTATAAATTTTCAACCCCCTGTAAAGGTGCTTTTAGGTAACATGCTCAACAACAACGAAAATAATAAAAAATTTTTAGCGTTTAAAGACCTCCGACCACAAGTTAAATTCTTTTTTCAATTTGTAAAAAATTGCACAATTACTTCTACCTTAACTGTAAGAAAATAGTGTGGTCAGACAACGACAAAAAATATTTTATTGTTTTGGCCACCCCAATGTAGAACTTGCCTGCTTTGAAATGGATTTGGCCCTAGCTTTTAATTAATGAAATCATTTTCTCCAGTTATTTTTGTGTCCTTATATGGGCAAAAATGGTTTAACTATCATCATAAGGTTAAAAGAAAATAGAGTCTGCTTTACTCCACTTATTGCGATTCCGATTACGTCAGTAAGAAACGATAAATCACTATTGTACATCCCGTATTTATAACGCAGGGCTAAACACTTTCTATCCTGCAAGTCATGTGATAAATGTTACTCAATCAAGACCAAGAGTCTATAGTTCTTCTTATATTCACATGCTGCTCGAGACACGTCAAACAATCCTTGTTATAAGGTCAAATAGACATTTACATGAACGAAAATTAAATTATTGTCAGTATAGATTAATTGTTCTAGAACTATAGATTATTTTGTTAAGATAATATATGGGTAGCAAAATATAAATCATTATCTAATGATCTGATGGAGAAAAGGCTCTGTGTTTATTTGGAACAAACGGGAGATTTATGTGATAATTTATTACTCACTTTGCAGAAATTGCATTAATCTATGGAATGTTTTTCATTAGATATAGTGTTCATACTTTTCATACAACTGCCAACTTTCTAGCATCAGTTTATGAGAATATTTTTATAAATAGTAATAACTTGTTCAAACAATTATTTTTATTAACTTTAATTGATTCTGACTAAATTGGATCTGACTAAAATCTTGAGAAATTCGGAAAAAGCGCGACTATAAAGGTCCATTTCAAGAGAAAATTGCTGAAGACAATAATAAATTGTTTATACAATTTATTTGAATAACTTATCATCAGTACAAGGTAGTATTTTTTGTATAAGAAATCATTTTTATTGAAAGAAGAATCATAATTAGCGCCGAAAACTAGCAAAACCCGGATTTCCACTTGTGGGGTTTTTAACCCTATCAAACAGATTTATGAATGTGAAATTCGAAAACTAAATTTTGTAATCTTATTCTATGGCTAATTGGAAAGAGAAATGTTAAGGTTCAAATCGATACACCTGATATTGACGATGCTGAATAAGAAATACGCTTACCTTCATGAGGCTTGCGGAACTTCTAAATATCTTTTATTTTCTTTGAAGTACGCATTCATTTTTTTGTATATTCAAACAAATTTGAGGGTAAGCATGACAATTAAAAAAAAAAGTTTTACAAAATGCATTTTTGGACGAACCTATGTACTCATATCTAATATGTACCAACAGGATAGTCCAAAAATACATTGTACATATTTTTTCGATTTTTAATGCATATCGCTCAAAATTTTTTCAAATCCACTATTAAATAATGAAGTTTAACTCGTGTTTCCCACAAGATAAAAATACGTTTTTGTAAATTTCGTTAGAATCGTCAATCTTATGTGAATCGAGTCAAAATTCAACGTTTCTCTTCAGAATTAGCTATAGAATACTATTTTATAATTGATTTTTGAATATCACCCCCTTAAGTCTGTTTTATAGGGTCCCAAAAAAACGCCATGAGTGAAAAATTGGGTTTTGCTAGTTTTTGGCACTATTAATTATGTTTCTTTTTGGTTTTTGACATACGAATTGCTTCTGATATAATACATAAACTACTACTTTATGCTGATAGTTAGATATTCATATAATTTGTTCTAACGATTTATTATTGTTTTTGGCAATTTCCTCTTAGCACAGTGTCAGAAAGTCACGGTTCTGTTCGATTTTTCCACTTATTTTTAACTTTTCAGTTAGGACCAGGCAATAGTCAATTAAATTTGACAGAAACAATTGTTTAACCATGTATTATTATTATTTATGATAATATTTTCTTAGAATATTACTAGAAAGTTGCAGTTTCATCTAAAAAATTTACGTTTTATCGAATTTTCAATTACAGTGAGGTAATAATTAATTTAGGTGAACAAAAATAATTGTTCAAATGATTTATTATTACTTTAAATACCCTGAAAAATCTTAGCTCTTCTAATGACCCAGATCCTGGCCAATGAGTTAATTCGAATCATAATCAATATATACAAAAAACATTATATTTACATAAAAAATATCAAGGATATACTTTTCCATGTTTAGGAAACTGCGAACTGGCTTTGCCGGACTTCTACGGATGAATCCAGTATTTTCAGAGTACGGCTTAAAGGACCTGCTTCCTCTGAAATTGGACATTCCTGACGAAGGTTGTACGCGTCCAAATAAATCGATGTATTGCTTCGAGGCTGGTAAGTTTTTCTCACGTTAGGCTAAACCAGTTACGTTTTTATTCACACATACCATCAACATTTCCCTGAGAACTCTGCCAATAAGCCAATAAGAAAAGTGGTTTCATAGATACTAAGAACCTTTATTCGCGGAGCGATTTCCCATAAATCAAGAATTTTAGCACCCGTCGTCATTATGCTGATATCAACTTTCCAGACATGTTAGCTCACTAGAGTTAAATTAATTGTCAGCCGATAGAATTTTATGGCATTGATTGCCGGAGATCACTTATTTGTATTTCTTTCGAAATTCCGCCCCAAGCCAGATTTGCTCTTGTTGTTTTATGGTGTTGCTTTCGATTATTTAGAAAACCACTTCCGAGAAACGCCTGCACGCGTAATGAAAATTTTAATTCACTTTCATCAATGTCTGAAACTTGATCATATATTTTAGAAGAAAGTTCTAGATAATAGGCTGGTGTTTGACTTTGTCAGAACCAATTACAATTCGTATTATTTTAATTGGAAACTAAAAACCAATGCAGACCAGATCCGAACGTTTGCAACTGAGGAGTATGCGAACAAGACATGATGAACCTATTCGTGATGATTCCTTAATTATTAGACAAATGCTGTATTTCAAAAACATTACCAAAAAAATACAGTTTCATTTTGAACAAAGAACTGGGGTCAAAATGTACTGGAACATAATTAAACTATCATTGGTTCATATTTAGCAATACGCATATTGAAAGCAGTAAATTTTTTTATTGGTTTTGACATTGATCAAGCGAATGAACATACCTGAAGTTCAAAATGAGTTTGTAAGAAAATCACTTTAAACAAAATTGAAACGCTAGTTTTTTCTGTTGCACAGATGTAAGAAAAATTCAAATAAGATTTTGTTTTCACCATGTGTCAATAATCATATTCCTTGACTGCTGAAAATGCTAAAACGATGGATGACTAATTTTTTTCTTCAAAAAATGGATCTATCATGTTTTGTTTGCATACTCCACAACTGTTCTTTGTCGCTGTAAAATCAGAGTTGCTGCAGGTCAGGGAATTCTTGAAAGTCAGGAAATTAAAAAAAAATCAGGGAAATTGAGGGAATATCATAGAAAACCCTAGAGTCAAAGAATTTTTGACAAACTGAAGCTGGAGTTCATTTTATTGAAGAATCAATCACTTTGTTTAAAAGTCATTCTTATTGGTAAAAAATGCAACAGTTTTGTTGAAAATTCCTCTTCTTATTATGCAAATTAATCCGTTTTGGCTGAGGATTCAGCTAGTTTAAAAATATCCAATAACACGCTTGGCTCGAAAACTCGTCCTGTACTGGTATGCTTTTGTTTCAAACCTATTGATAACTGATTTTCAAATGTTTATTTTTCAGGGGAAATTCGAGTAAACGAACAACTGGTACTTGCTTGTATGCACACTCTCATGGCTCGAGAACACAACAGGGCTGCTAAAGCTTTATCTCAAGTAAATCCTCATTGGGACGATGAAACACTTTTCCAAGAAGCTCGGCGAATCGTTATTGCTGAAATACAACAGGTCACGTACAATGAATTTTTGCCAATTTTGCTGGGCAAGGATGTCATGGAGAAGTTTGGTCTGCTGCTCGAAAAAGATGTAATTAATTAAAGTCTTTTTATTATAATTTCGACGTGTCCAACTGAAAAGGTTCCATCTCGGAGAAGCCAAATAGAAAGGTCCTAACTCGCCTGGCGAACAATCGAAGCTTAAAAATCCTTTACAAGTTGTATTGAGAACATCAGCGCCCTCAACTCTCTAGCACCTTTTCATTTGGTTTCCACGAGTTAACACCTTTTCATTTGGTTTCCCCGAGATAAAACATTTTCATTCGGACACGTCGATTTCTAAGTACCATATACCGTAGTGTTTGACAGTAACGCGTTACACGGAACGTTTAATTTATTTAGTAACTCTAACGGTAACGGCGATGGTAACAAGTTACTTATTTCAAAAATTAACGGTAATGTTAACGCGTTACAATCTTTGGGTAACTGTTATGTATAGTAACGTACGTGGCTATACATTACTTTACGAAATTCGTTAGTCGTATTTATACTAAATTATATGTCATGATAGAGAGTCAGAACACATATTTTCATTATAGAATATCTGCTGCTTTCCATTTGGATATAGAAATTTTTTACATTCAAAAACTATTTAGTTTTTGAATGTAAAAAATTATTGTTTAAACAATAATTACTTGTTTTAAAATTTTTCATTATTTGCATATGTCTCAATCTAGTTTCTTTTTAAATCTTCTTATTCAAATTAAAAAAGTATGTTCACGAAGCTCAGATAGTACTTGCAAATCCAAAAAATGGTCGAATCTGAAAAATAACGAAATAAAGTACCTACCTAAAAAGCGTTTCCCAAACCTAAAAATATTGTTGATCATTTTATCAATGGTCACTTGAGAAACAATAAAACAGACAATTTCTTTGTAAATAAATGGACATATACGCAAAGTGAATTTCTTTAAAAAATTTTAAAATTCGATTTGCACAAAAAAACCTACATTTACATTTTGTCAATTCTTTTGGCCTTCTAATGAACATATCGTGTAAGTTTTAGGTGGGCGAAGTCATTTTTGTGGTTGGGAGAATTTTTTTTCATGAAATCAAATCATCGAATTTTTTTCAGAAATAACGAAAGATACCTACAAACAAATTTCAATAGAAAAAGTTTGCACATGTAAAGAAGTTCTATCAAAAATGCCTCTTGCTCTTTTGTAGTAGCTTGCATCGTTTACGAAAAAAATTCGACAATATTTTCAGAAAAAAAACCCTGACTAAAAAAATGTGTTAGCCCCCAAGAAGCATAAAGAATCTTACAAAAAATATTGCAAGAAAATAAAAAAGATGGGTTTCTCCGAAAATCTTCTGATATTTTCAGAACCCGAAGAAAAAATGAAGATTTTCTGCAAAATGCCACCTTCTATTTGAATTAGGTCAAACCCTGCAGAATTTTAAATGCAAATATTGTGATTTAAAAAAAATGATCTCAAGGTTCAAATGTTCATAACTTTGAAGAATTTTTTCTTCTTGAATCGGAAATATACGTGTCGCCTAATTCCCTCTAAAAACATATTATTTCGACGCTGAGAGATTCTGCGATAAATTTTGAAGTAGGAAGCTATTGGCTTCCTACTTTCTCATAAATTGAGTAATCAAACCACATTTTCTTTCGCCAATGTAGTTTCTAGAAGATCGTTGATTTGTAATATTTCTCAACTATATGAGACATTCTTTCTACAATATTATAAATATATTTAAAATTTGTTTAATAAAATTCACAGAAAATCCTGCAAAGAACCCTGGTAGAAATATATTTTCACAATAAAATATAATTTGTTCTTAATGTAAAAAATTGTATTTACTTTAGGATTTGGTAAAAGTGTTCAAATCCTAGCAAACAAATTATAGTCTCTGGTAAACCTTTTTTATATTTTCCACGATTTGTTTCTAAGAATGGAAAGAAATCTACTAGAATCAAAATTTTTGTGATATTTGTACTTCAACTTTCATCACATTTTAAAATCAATTGCAATTTTTTGTACAAAATTACAATTTTCACATTATTGTACTTTATAGTAATTTACTGAATTTTATTGTGAAAATACATTCTATTTAAGGACAATGTAACTTTCTAAAATGTTGGAAATGACTCCGTAAATTTTTTAAAATTCTAGAAGTTATTTTCCGACTTGTGAATGTAAAATCATTAACAAAATTTACTATTTTCGAACTTGGTACCCATTTTGGGACATTATCGAACTTTCTGAATAATTATAGAATGGAATTTTACCATAAAATTTTAAACATTATTCAAACTGAGAAAAAAAAACATTATCAAAACTTTCGGAATATTCTGTAACGTTCTTAATTATTCTCGATTCATTTAAAACACTAAGGATAATTCTTGAACTTTTGAGAAAATCTTAGCGCATGACTGAGAGATTGTTATTAACATTTTAAACGATTTCCTTAACTTTTTAGGAGACTCTGGAATATTTAAGAAGATATTTCTTCCGAATATTCAAAAACGCTTCTGAATATTTTCGGAACGTTACTAAAGATTCTTAAGTACTTGAGAACGGTCGAGAAGAATATTTCTTAACATTTGAAAATATTCTATAGTGCTTGTAAGCATTTCAAGAAGTCAGAGAAAATTCCAGAAGAAATTCAATATAGCATGAAATTTTCTGTGAAGTCCAAGACCAAACGTTTTTGCAATATTCTTAAACGATTTTAGGCTGTTTTATTCTTTCTGCAATGTTTAAGAGCTTTCTTAAGAAAAAAATCAATAAAACTGAAGTCGTAATTAGGTACCAATTTAAAACAAATGTTATTGTTTCTTTTGGAAAGTAGTTTTTCAAAATTAGTTTGTATAAAAATGGTATTTTTCTAAATGGATTGTGTGTTCTTAAGATAATAATAAAATTGAAGGGTTAGCACAGCAAGAGAAATCAACCTACATTGGGTTGATTTTCAGATGAGACAAGAAACTTTCTGCCAAATCTAATTTACATTTCAATTAAAAATTAAAGAATTTTATTACTAGATTATTAGTTGCTGAATCGAGAACAAAAGAGTTTGATCAAAAAAGTCAACCAGTTCCGATTAAGTGAACATTGAAAATTTTGTTTCTAGATTATTAGTTGCTTAATGGGGAAGAAAAAAGTTTTGGATCAAAAATCAGCGTCTTCTGAGAAAATTAGCTTTTGTGGCCATTTTTTGAAAGAACGTAGGGCGCGAACCTGATGCTCTATTGATTCCTGATTGGGCATTAGTAGAAGATTGAACTTTGTTCTAAGTACAAGCTTAACCCTTTTTTAAAAACACCAAAAACGCACTTGCCCTTAATTTTTTTCAAAACTTGACGTGATAGAAAAATGTTGCTTTCGGATTCGTATCCAGCGACCTGACATCTACAGAAAACACGTAATTTTTGGTCCCGGTACAATTAAGGGCCAGGATCAAATAACCGTTTCTTTGATCCGGGCCCTCAATTAATAAATTATTTGAGGGGTTCTTGCTTTTTTTTGTGTAACCAAAAAAACGGGTAATACACAATTCTTTTAGCTATTATGTGTATTTGATTTATTTAGAATTTTCTATCTAATAATCTGATTTTTGACGAAATGTGAGTTGATTCGTTTTGCTGTGCTATTCTTCAATTAAAAGTACTACACAGGTGAAGTTTTATTATATCAATCCAAATATTTAGTATATCAATATTATTCATTCACCAATAATTGGATGATAAATGAAAGCAAGTTATCGCTTTTAAACTAACAATGTTACAGCTAAGAAATTTCAAAAATGATATATTACTATAAAAAATGAAAGTGATGTATTATATTGTTTTATCTTTAATCAGAGATACTGGGACGGATATGATTCAAATGTAAATCCAGGAGTGATAGACGCATTCGCCTCTGCAGCGTTCAGATTTGGACATTCTTTGCTACCAACCGCTGTTGAAAGATGGAGCAAGGCACATAAATTCATTGGCAAGTTTTCCTGATTTGATTATATTTATGGGTAATTGTCAAATTGAAGGCAAACTTGAAGTCCCAATAATATAACATTAACTTAGAAGCTCGTACCGATTTTTTTTTAATTTTAATAAACCCTTATTATCATCCTCTACAGAATGGGCAGTTCCTTTTTTTCATTTCTGTTCCTATTTACTTCAATTTAATATAAGAACACCCGAAACCTCATTACCGTACGGCGTCCCAACCTCACTTTGCACAAGGATAAACTGATTTTTTCCGTTTTTTTAGACAGTAACGTGAAAAACGCTTAACGTATCAAGTTTGTAAACTTCTCATGAACATGAATTTAATGTAGGCACATTTTTTTCATTCAAATAAATAATATTTTAAAAGCCTTGATGTCTGTCCCTCAATTTTTTCCATTTCAGAAGTCATTACCGTACGTATGTTTTTCTAGTAAAATATTGTTGTTACAGTGGAGTAATAAATACAAAAATATTAGGCGTATTGTTTAATACAAGTTTCTATAAAATTGAGCTTAAAATATTAACTCCCTTTTCTGTGAATCCGATATTAAAACTGAAAAGTGCATCTTGACAACAAAAACGTCATTACCGTACGTGCGTTAAAAACCATTTTCGGAGTGAAAAAAATTTATGAAAATAATTCCGTTACTTGCTTGGTGGTGTTTTCTTTCATAAGTAGGTGACTTTTGATAATTAAAATTTTTTATTTTTTTATAAACAATAAAAAAGGTTAAACTTTAACATTTTTCTCGCATCATTACCGTACGGTACAATAGAACAGCGTACGACTGATTATATGCGCGTGCCCATGGATTCATTATTATTTCTTATTTTCATAACTGCCCCTTTCGGATTTAAAATAGTTACATGTGATAAGATCGATTTCCGTTATGAAATATTTAATTCCTAATAATAATATGATTGCCACTGTAGGTGCTGAAAGCCTAC
The DNA here is from genome assembly GCA_932178445.1 of Andricus quercusramuli. Taxonomy (NCBI): domain Eukaryota; kingdom Metazoa; phylum Arthropoda; class Insecta; order Hymenoptera; family Cynipidae; genus Andricus; species Andricus quercusramuli. Next base: position 135,455 of record CAKNXH010064170.1, read on the forward strand.
AATTTGACAATTACCCTTATATCAAGGTGATCATAAAAAAGATTTTTTGAAAACTGAATACACACACTAGCCTATGTTGTACCATTTTAGTCAACAAATTAAAAAAAAATTAAAATCGGATATGATCTAGAAGTCCCCTATTTATGAGGTTTAACATTTCTGAATTCATGTTTAAAGGAAATAATAATTTTATCTTAGTTTTTCCACATTTTTCTATAAAAACGGTACATATGGTGTGACAATTATACAATACAATCATTCAAATTTAAAAACTAGCTAACAATAAATATCGAAAATATCACAATCATTGTTGTTGAAAACCTCATTGGCCTTTTGTTCCTTGGCTTTGTTTTATATCTTAAATTTGAAATTTTGAAAATATAAGTATTGAGAAACATTTGTGCTTTTTGATCATCTTGCGCGGTTAAATTGAAATCTTCAAATTATCTAAAAAATTATTGTAAATATTATACATATTTTATGAAAAGGCTTTTCTTTCGAACTTAGTATTTTTTCAAAAGAATTTCAATATAAAATCATAAAGCTTGAAGAAGACCTGGTTTTTTTCACTAGAATTGAGCATTTTCAAACAAAAGTGATCATCAAGCTTATCCATTTTCAACCATTTTAATTCAAAGAATTGTACAGTTTTTGAACAGCAATGGATTATATTATTATTTTTCGTAGGATATTTGTATTTTTCATTTAAAATCCAGCGGTTGGATTGTCTTTATATTAAAACAAAAATTATATGTATATTAATTCTGAAGTTAAGACATCGGTTTCTATCAATTGTCAAAAATGTTCACCTTGCTCTTCTATTATTTTAGATAATAAATGGTATGAAATATCAAACTTTTGTTATAATATTACTTTCATTTTTCAATTTGAAATTTACGTGAGGCAAACCAAATCGCGTGCATGTTTGTTTTCCAGTGACTTAAAAATGTTCATGAAATTATTTACAATGACGGAAATATGAAAGTTGATAATTCTATATGACCTATGAAAATTTTCTCAATGTATTTTCAAGACATTGAGAAAATAAAGGACAACAGAAAATCGATAAAAAAAGACAAATCTCGCAAACAGGGGGTCTATGAATAAAGTTAGGCTAGTGGGCACGTTCAGAATAAAAATTTTTTTATTCGCCTTAATCTATATGTATATTTTCCCAGAGATTTGAAGTTTCCATATATCTAATTGTTTTTTCATTTATTATAAAATATACAGCATCCAAAAGATTATCAGATCTCATCAGAAGACCGTACGATCTTTACCGAGCTGGTGTTTTAGACGAGTATTTCATGGGACTTATGAATCAAGTTGCCCAAGCCATGGACGATTCGATTACACAAGAAGTAAGAAAACTCAATATTGCAACTTACGACACAACTTATTTCAGTTTTGAAAATTCACAAAATTATCTTATCTTTAGGTAACGAATCATCTCTTCAAAAAAGTAGGAGCTAAATTTGGAATGGATCTCGTATCATTTAACATGCAAAGAGGTCGTGAATTTGGTATTCCAAGCTACATGGAATTCAGGTCAGTTGGAAAACCTGGAAATCAGGCAAAATGCAGGGAATTTATATGACAGACACAGGAGATATGAAAAATATTTATTTTTGAAATTTTAATTCAAAATTTTTTGATTCCACTTATAGAAGTGAAAATATCTTGAAATGTTACAAGTTTAAAATTCTCTTCTTTAAATATTAATGGTTAGAAAAAATTAAAAATTCGTCAGGGAAAAGTTAGGGGATTCCAAAAAAGAAGTTTGCGGCCATCCTGATATAATATTCTTGTTAATAATTTATTTGTCTTGTATTTCTTTTTCTTTTCTTTTAGTTGCTTCTTCCTGACGATTATAATCGTCAGGATTTTTTACGATCGTCAATTTTTTAACTACAAATGCAATTCTATTTTTAGTTACAAATGTTAATATTTGGTTTCAAATTCAACACTTTTGTTAAATAGTCATCCTTTTTGGTTTAAATATCAACTAATTGGGTAGAAAATTAACTTTTTTGTTAAAAATTCATATTTTGTATTGCAACTTTCACTAGAATCTTTTTTGGTTGTAAATTCAGCTGATTGGGAATTCATCTTTCATGGTAGAAAAGTCATCTTTTTTTATTGTAACAAACAAGTGAATGTGAATTTTTTAATTCAAATTTTAAATCAGGGAATTTTTAAAATGAAGTTTTTCAGCCAACATGATTCAGTAATTTAAAAAATGTAGTAAATGATCGAATTATATTAACAAGATGAAAAATCTTGTCTCTTTAACAGGAAATTCTGTGGACTTCCGGGGGCAGACACCTTTGAAGAACTCTTTGGATCAATGCCGAATGAAACTATTCACCGATACAAGTCTATTTTCGAGTAAGGCATTTAATTTAAAGTTAAATATTTTCTAAATTTAGACTGTTTTGAATAAATAATTTTTTTCTCATTACAGACATCCAAATGACGTTGATCTTTGGTCCGGAGGTGTGTCGGAAAGACCTCTTCCAGGAAGTATGTTGGGACCCACTTTCGCATGTGTCATTGCAACACAATTCAGTAATTCCAGACGTGGTGACCGATTCTGGTATGAACTTCCGAATCAACCATCGTCATTTACTCTTGGTATGTTATTTATACTTTATAATCATAAATAATTATGAATAATAAGTAGCAATTGTTTCTTAAACTAATAATTCTAATCTCTCTTGATTATAATATGCGAGAGAAAGTATAAAGAAACAGAAAGTATATGATATAGTATATTTGAATACTATCTGATAGTATCTCTCGACTGTTATGTTGATGATTTTCTAGCGGAGTGGATATTACTTATTAGATAATTTCCGGTTAGTAAATGTCAGCCAGTTGATTAGCACATATGGTTAAGTCTATACTCAGTTGGACAATAACAATTCATGATATTATTATTATTTATTATGTATTAGACATATATAATAATGATTTCGCTCGATTTTCTCGTGTTTTTTATCTTGTGACTTTTATTTCTATCATGCCAATCTGACATTTCTTTGCTAGGGAGTTTCGTACAGGTTGAGACACTGTGTAGATTGGGACAACGCGTTTTCTCCATTTCTTTGCACTGGTTCCACCTGACATTGCTGTCACATATTTACTATCAATAGTAATACTGATATGTGACAGTAATAAAAGGTGGCACTAATCCAAAGAAATAGAGAAAAACGCGCTGTCCCAACCTATACGGTGTCCCAACCTATACGATACTCTCCTATTAGCATCAATGCGCGTGTGTAGTTTTTCGATTTGCCAGAAAAATTATTTTTAATACAAAGTGAAATTTTTGAATAACTATTCATTTTTCAGGTATATTTGTTTATTTGTTTTTAAGGTTGTATAAATATAATTTCCCCAAAATTTTTGAAACAAATTTTTTTCAATTTTGCAAGTTTCAGATATGTCAAATCAAATGTTCTACAAAGGTGTCAATCTCCAAACAAATAGTTGAATTTTGAAATCAAAGAGATAAATTCGTGAAAACTCAAAGACAAAGAATATAATAGTTGATATTTCAATCCAAAAAGGTGCTTATTTTAAATAAAAAACAGTTGGAATAATCCAAAAAAGACAAATTTTCAACCAGTTGTATTTTTAACAAAAATCAATTAAGTATGTTCCAAAAGATACAACTTTTCTAAATCTGATCATTTTTCAACCCAAAAATATGCATTTTCAAGAAAAAGATAATTTTTAACCAAATATGTACCTAAATTTACTATCTAAAAGATTAATCTTTTACCAAGAGAGACAACATTTTCAACTAGAATTATGAATCTTCAACCAAAAAAATAATTCTTGAACAAAGTTGCTGAATTTTCAATCCAAAAAGATTTTTATTTTAAATCAAAAACAGTTGAATTTATCCAAAGAAAAACGATTTTCCACTGAAATATTGAATCCTCAACCAAAAAGATGCAGCGTTAACCAAACAAGTGCATTTTTAATAAAGCATTTTAACTTTCAGTCAAGTAGTGGAATTTTCAACCAAAAAAGATGAATACTTAACTAAAAATATAATAATTGATAATCAAACTAAGGAATATTTTTATTTTGAATTAAAAAGAGTTGAATTTATTCAAAAAGGTGAATTTTGATCAGAATCAGAAAATAAAAAAAATAAAAGATTTTAACATAAAATACAAATATTGTATAATTTTCCTAGGTTTTTCGAGAAAATTCAAAAAGATTTTTTAAAATTTCTAAGCTGTCAAAAAAGTATCAAGGAAACTAAGAATTTTTTTTTTATTTTACAGGATTTTTCAAAATGTTAATAAGAATTTAATTCAGTTTAAAATATAATACATATTTCGAACGTTTCAACACTTAGAAAAAATTAAAAAACATTTGATAAAAATTCCTAAATATCTTTCAAACTTACTCGAATTATTCCTTCTAAGTAAAATTGTAAAAATGAAAAGATTTGAAATTAAAAAGTTAAAAATTGTGTTGTTCAGAGTCAAAATAGATCAAAATTGAACTACCTGAAACTGATACCTTAGTAATTGAATAATTTCTTTGATTTTAAATGGTTACAAATTTAGAGTTGTGAATTCTCATGTTGAAAGCTGAATTTTCAATTTCTCCCGTTCATAAGTTTTAATTTTGTCACCCGAATTAAAATAGTTGAATGTTGAAAAGCATGAGTTAAAAATTCGGAAATTTCTGATATTTAAACTATTTGAATTTAGGCAAAATAATTGAAATTTTGAAAAATTTGAGTATTTAAAATTTTAATATCACAAATCTGGGAATTGAACAGTTCTTTCAATTTTTAATTGAATTCGGATTGGTTCATTTTTCATCGTTCCGCAGTAGACATTTTTTCATACTCAATTTTTTTCATTCAAAATTACTTTATTTCGAACGTTTTTCTAGAATAGTTCTATTTTAAAGATTTATTATTGAAAATTGTTCCATTTTGAATTGTGGAAATGGCGATGAATTGATTTTTTGACCTTGAAAAAAAATTCCAAATCAATTTTGATATTAAATAATAATTTGTTCATGTAAAAACAATTTAAAATTCTAGAACTTTGGAAGCTTCAACTTTGAAACATTTAATATGGTTTTTAATTTTAAATTGTCAAAATTTAATCAGTTCCTTTGAATTTTGAATAATCCATTCGTCAAAATTCTAATCTGAAACTATTCCATTTTTAAGGTTTTAAAATTGTCCTATTTTTGAAATTTTAATCAGAAATCATTCAATTTCGAGATTCGTCAATTAAAAATAAAATTGTTCAATTTAAACGCATTTAATTAGAAATGATAAAATTTTAACTCCTTGTTGATAAAATTGTCAAATTTTCCAAATGTTGTTATGAAAATTTGAAATTTTTTAACGTTTTTATTCAGAAATAATATATGTTCAAGTCCGTTTCATTCTATTGGAAATATTGTTCTTTTTTCAAAATTTTACCTTATCTAA
>CAKNXH010064170.1:141330-203953 GCA_932178445.1 Andricus quercusramuli
AAAATTATTAATTATTGTATAAAAATTTGGTTTAATTTCATATTATTTTTTTTAATAATTGTTTTTTAAATTGTGTATATTTTCAATGTTAGGATCCAGACACATGGACAAGCACTTGCATTTACTGCTAACTATATGTAATGTATAAATTATTCAATTTTTTCAGATCAATTAAACGAGATTCGCAAAGGAAGACTCGCTCGTTTAATTTGCGACAACACAGATCTGATTGATACCATTCAGCTATACCCGATGGTACTGCCTGATCATGAAATGTAAGTTTTTCCAAAAACTGATTCATTTTTTGAAGAGTACTAAAATATTGAACAATTCGAATAATCCATTGGACTATATATGCCTTTATTATAAAATTAGCTGTTTCTGTAATATGCTCAATTGATTCAAAATTGAATGAATTCAATGAATTTAAGAACGTTTTTTAATTCACTTACATTTTTTTCTAATTCACCCTGAACATTTACGAATTTCATCCAGTTCTTCTAATTTTCCTTGAATTTTTCTAAATTCACTTTTAAATTATATAATTCGTTAGTTTGTTAATCAAGTTCTTAGGCATTCAATCAAATTATTTTGGATTCCCTTGTTTTTCTGATGCATTACAAATTTAATGGATTTAATGCATTTTTAATTCTCCAGGAATTTTTTATAAATTTTGTCGATTTCTTTTCACTTCCTCAAATTTCTCTAAATTTACTCGAATTTTATTGAAATCTTTTAGTTTTTTTTATTTACCTAAATTCTACTGAATTTTCCCTAAATTCTGCTCACTCCAAATTCACTCAATTCGATGGATATATTTTTATTTTAAAAATTGTGTTTAATTATATTCCTTTAAGATTCTTATGAATTTCATCAAAGTCTCTAAAATTCCCTTGAATTATTCTAATTTTTCTCCAATTTTACTTACATCAGTGTAAGATTTGGTATTTTTGCAGTTTTTTCAACTCAATTGAATTAATTTGAAATTTATCCTACATCCTTATCAACTAATTTATCCTGAATTTTTCAAATATTTTGAATTAAACTTTTTTGAATATGCTTGAATTTTTATAAATTTCATAGAATTTTTCTCATTTCCTTCAAATTCCTCTAAATTCACTCGAATTGAAATCATTTTTTGAAATTTTATTTTTAATTCCTTTGAATTCAACTGAAATTTTCATGAATTTCATTAAATTCTTTTCAATTATTTTGAATTAAAAAGAACATCAGTCAAATTATTAATGCACATCAGTAAATATTCTTGCAGTTAACCGAATCCATTTAAAATCAGGTAGGTTATACACCTAAAGTTGTAGTTACCTCTCGGGGACGAAATATGATAATTTTTGGAGGAAATAAGACGTTACGAATTTTTCCGATTTGCGAAAAAAAATTTTGTCTATGAAATTATGCTTATTTGCACATGGCGCTTTGTTTTTATAAAAACACACGTTTTTTCACTAAATTCCCTATGGCTTGTTATTTAGTTGAGGTATCAATCATTTTCTTTCTGATTCAAATATCGTTTATTGTCTTCTTCTGAAATCCGCCCGCAAATTAAAAAAAAGGTTCAAAATTAACATGAAGCTGATACGATATCTCCCTTATAGAAGCAGAAATTGTTTAGAAAAATATCAGCAAAAATAAAAAAGGTAGGGTTACCAGAAAATATTTTTTATTCTATTCTTCAAATTTTGAAAAGATGAAACAAATATTTTCTGGAGAATCCCACCATTTTTATTCTTTCCGATATTTTTGAAAATTTTCTACTAATATGAGAAGGGCATCCTATCAGATTTGTGCGGGCCAATCCATTTTTGAAACCGAGAGAATTTTCGTCCCTAAAAATATAATTTTTGAAATTTTCTTGTAAACAATGCAAGATATGGAAAAAGAGCAAGAAATATTTTCCATAGAACTTTCTTGACGTGCAAACTTTTATCATGACTTTTTTTCCTACCTGTCGTTGACTCACAAGATTTCTTTCTTATGAATGTACAAACTTAACAAAGAATTGGCAAAAAATATAGTATGGGTTTTTCAAATGATTTTAGAAAAACCGCTGCCATTTTTTCAATTTAAACCTTTTTTAAATTTCCAATGGATTTAAAAAAAGACAATAAACTTTATTGAACTCGAGAAAAAACGATTAACATTTCAATTATGTCATAAGTCATAAGTTATAGACGTTTAAAGAAAACATTTGTGGTTATTTGAGAAACAAATCATGAAATCAAATACGAATAACTATGTAGAACATTTTTTTTTGCAAATCGGAAAAATACGTATAGCTGAATTTCCTCTAAAAACAACATATGTCTTCCCCGAGAGATTATACACCCTGAAGTGTAGAACCTGCCTGATTTTTAATGGATTCGGTCAGTCACTGGTAATAAAAAAAAATGTATTTTGTTAACAATTTGTATATTATTTAGAAATGTAACTTCGTTAACAAAAAAGTAACTATTCAAAAGAAACTAGTTATTTCTTATCACTGCATATAAAATATTTTAAGATGAAATATTTGTCAAAGCTTCCCATTCTATACTTTGTATCTCCCACTCCCCCTACTTTCCCCTCTCCACTTATAATCCCCTCCCATAACTTCACCCTTCGCTGACCCTTCCTTTCAGAGCTTCTTCCTCCTCTCCTTCCCCCTCTTCTTACTTCCCCAACGCACACTTCTCATCCCCTAATTTCCTTTCCCAGCCGCCATGCCCATCTCCTACTCACCTGCACTTCCCAAATAACCCTGCCTTCAAATCCCTCACTCCCCTACTTCACTACCCTCCTTTACTTACAAACATTTCGCCTACTTCTGCTCATTAATTTCCCTTACTTTCCTGATTTACCTTTCCCTCATTTCCTCTACTTTTACCTCCACTCATTTCCCCTACTTCCCCTCTACTCATCACACTTTACTTCCCCTACTCCTCCATCCCTCATTTCCACTCATTATCTCTACTTTCCCTGCTTGCATTTCCTTTTATTTCCCTTACTTTCCCAACCCACATTTCGCCTCACTTGCCCTTTCCTCGTTTCCCCTCCTGAAAAAAGTACGATGGAGGGTCGAAACCCTAACAAGAATTTTTTTTCTCTCAAATAGGTGTTTTCTTTTTTTTGGGTTAGAATTAATAAAAAAATCTTTATCAGGATGTGGAGGGTTCTTTCTTTTTCAAAGCCTAACTTAAAATTACACATGTCATTAAAGATACTACATGCTGTAATAAAAGATGTTATTAGCAATTGAAGACATTCAAGTCTAAGTTTTTACATTTGTCTATGTCAAAACGGTTACTTCGGAAAAATAATTTTCGAAAAACAAGAAAAAAATCTGTCTCAGCACGGATTTGAACTGAGAACGCCACTATCCTTGAGTAGAGCATTAAAAAAATAAGCCATCGAGGCATCCAAATATTAATCAGATTGCATCCACGATGATGAAAAATAGTACGCTTATCGCAGTGGATAAATACTTTTGGCATTTCTGTGTAAACATTTAGCTACGGAGAACAAGAAACGATCTGCTGAGGCCTCTGTGGCGTAACTGGTAAATGCTCTTCACGTGGATAGTGGTGTTCGCGGTTCAAATCCGGGCTAAGGCTGATTTTTTCTTGTTCTTCAAAAATTATTTGTCCCAAGTAATCGTTTTAACATTCAAACTTGTGTGAATTTATAATTATATAATCAAAATAAATAAATAATTCATTTTTATTTCACAGAAATCCACGAGTTCCATGTCGAAGTGGCATTCTGCCTGGCATCGATTTCAGTAAATGGGCTGAATTTCCTACAAACGCAGGAGCACCATACGTGAGTAATTTAGCTGCCCAGTACGGGCATTTGGGCAAGTAAGCGTAGAAATTTGTCACAATTGTAGATAAATAATGCGCACTTTTCATCAAGTACTTTCGAATGAAGAAAAAAGAATCGAGTCACTATATAGAAAAATATTTGAGTAAACTAATATGTTAATTATATAACTTATTAATATCCATTGTTTGGTAATCAATCAAAAATTATTATCTATATCAATTTAATCTCCTAAAATATTAAAGTATGAAAAATTCAATGAAAATTATATTACTAAATGATTTTTCTATCCTGGGACTCAATTACACTCATTTAAATGGACTTCCTTCTTACGGTTAAACCTAAGACTGAAGCAAACCCACAAATTACGGGATAGTTCATAGTTTTTGGTTTTAAAAAAATATAAGGAAATCACGTAATTGATCACTAGTTTGAAAATGAATCACATTATCGGTATCGAAATTGAGAGGAGAAAGTAGAATTTCCAACACGTTTGAATCAGAGTATAAAAATTAGAGAGCGAACAATGTTAACTATTAATGTGAAAAAGTTTTTATAAATTTTGTTGATTTCCTTAAATATTTTATTATAAAAGATTTTGGAACGCTAGAATACGGTAGTTAGTTAATCCAAGTGGGCTAGAATGTTGCCAGTTTTATTCTTAACGGGAATTGCCACACTATTCAATTACTATTTTCACTATTTAGTTATTTTAAATTAGAAACAATTCTAATAAGATCGAAAAAAGTTTTGCCATATGGCACTGGAAGCAAATTCAAATTTACAAAAAATATGTTAGTACCTCTTTTGAAAAGTAAATTAGCGTTTTGCCATATTTTTACTACTGTGCCGATAATTTTGAAAAATGTGATCTGTCATTAGTAAAAAAGTAGTAATTAAGTAAACGAAAATAATTTTTCTTATTAGTATTTCTTTTTTATTATAATATTTGCCATAACTACTCTTTAGATATCTTTACACTAATTTATAATGTATGTGGCAATTTCGTTCGGATTAAAATGTAACTGCTTTTTGTGGTAAAACCCAATTAAAATGATCTTATAAATGCAAAAACGAATCTAAATTATTATTCTTTCAATATTTGTGATAAGCTCCAGAATTTATTTTGAATATTCCAACTGGACTAGCACATTGCGGATTTTTATTTATGCTACTCGTTTACTTTCATTAATTTTTTTTATTATAAATTTACTTAATGAAGATAAATAAGTAACTATATTTTTAATAACGGCAAGACTACAGTGACACTGATAACAAAAAGTTATTGTACACGTACCGATGTGCATGAAGTGTCCTTTAATTATAATTTTTTAGAGATTTCTCTGAGATCAAATAAAAATTTTTTATACATTCTTGAAAAATGTTTAGAATAAAAGGAAGCAGACTATCTTTTCACCTTATAAATACTCCACTGATAAAACGAAAGGCTGATTCCATTCAAAAAAGTAGAAAATAATTTTTTTCACTTGCAAGTGTTAGTTGTGAAATAAAAGATAATTCTATATCATTTAAAGTTCATATCTCTAGAGCCATTTCTGTTTTGATGACACGCATTTAGAAAGTAATAGTGAGTATTCATGTGTATAGCATAGTCCTTATAAAATAATGATCATATATTTAAACAATTCTTTATTTCTTTTTTTTTATACTTTACAGTAAATATACCATAATCATTTAGAGTGGCGCTCGTTACCACTCAAATATATTTTACACCGAATATATTGTACACAAAGTATACTGATTATATTTCTTCTACACAGAATATTTTCTACACAAAATATAGCCCATACAGGATAAAATAGTATTATATATTTTTCATACGCAAAATATTTTCTTCGCAGAATATATTCTACACACAAATAAATAGTTATTATTTTTTCGGAATATATTCTCAAAACATTAGACACACAAATATTATTATGTCCAATATTTTTCCTGCACAAAATATATTCCACACAAAATATTGAAAACAGTAAATAAATAACTTTCTACATAAAGTAGATGTTTCTTGATATTCAAATTGAATTTAATTGAAAATTAAAATAAAATAAATAAAATTTAATTGAAACTATTAAACCTTTCAAAATTGCAAAATTTCACATTGAAAGCATTGATTGTCAGTTTCAAATTTAATAATTTTACATTTAAATATTCTGAATATTTTGGGTTCATTTTGAAATAAACGAAATTTTCTGGGCTTTAAACATTTGTGGTACAATTTTGAGTGTAAAGAATTTGTCATAAACCATTTTCAATTATATGCCTCCAGAATAAATCCACAAATAATTCAAAACTACGGATTGACAATCATATTTTACAGCATTCTTTAATGTTTCGAAATATTGATCGTTTTAAACTCCACTTAAATAAAAAGCAATTTAGAAATCATATATACAGCAAATAATCTTGTTTTATATTCTTTTTTCTTTTGAATTTTTATGAATAAATAATAATCCTAAATGAAGTGTTCGAAATTAATAGATTTGCAATTAAAACTTGAAAATTGTATTATTTGATATCACTATATAGATCAAAATCAAACTATCTAAAATGTATGCCTCGGTAATTGAATAATTTCTTCAATTTTGAATGGTTACAAGTTTAGAGTTCTGAATTTTGATATGGAATGCTACATTTTTAATTTTTACCTTTCACAATTTTCAGTTTTGCAAATAAAATTAAAATTGTTGAATTTTTAAAAGCATAATTAACAATGTGAAAATTGTCAATTTTTGAACGATATAAATTCATTGAAAATAATTCACATTTTTGAAGGTTTGAGCATACAAATATTTTGAAATCGCTATGTTCTTGGCGACTAAAATTGTTTTTCATTTTTAATAAAGTTCGGATTTTTTTAATTGTCAACATTTTTTAGCAAATTTTCTTTCATTCAGCATGTTTCCCATTTCAAATTATTTTTTATTTCAAACGTCTTTTTTAGAATAATTTAATTCTGGTGGTTTATAATTGAAAATCTGTTCATTTTGAACGGTGAATATGACGGCGAATTTATTTCTTTATCTTAGAAAAATTTCTCTAATCGATTATAAGCCTAAATTATAATCTTTTGATATAGTAACAGTTTAAGATTCTAAAATTTCAGAAGCTGGGACTTTGAAAAATTCCATTTAGTTATCAATTTCAAATTGTAAAATTTGAATGGCTTTGTGTATTCCAAACTATTTGAATTCACAAGTTTTTAATTTTTAATTATTCAATTTTGAAGGCTTTTAATTACAAATAATGAAATTTTTGTTCCCTCAAATTTTGAATAATCCAATTTTCGAAATTATTATAGTTTTGAATGAGAAATGAAATGGTGAAATTTTCAAGATTTCAGTCGGAAATTTCTCAATTTTGACAACTTTTAATTTTTAAATTTCAAACACTTTCAATTTGACGCTACTAAATTAGAAACGCTTTTATTTAGAAATTATGCAAGCTCAATTCCTTTTCATTCCACTAGAAATGATAAAACGACTAACTAAAATCGTTTTATTTGGAACGTTTACAATTCTAAATCTTTCAATTTTTTTTAATCCAAAAAGCTTTCAATTCGAAATTATTATTTGTGAATTACTGTTTCAAAATATCTTAAATATTTTGTGTAGAAGATATTTTGTATAGAAAAAATATTGGACATAATGTATTTTTGTGCAAAATGTTTTGAGAATATTTTCTGAAAAAGATAAATACTATTCAATTCTATATAGGATATATTATGCGTAGAAAATATTTTGTGAAGGAAAAATATAATATATCTACTTCCGTATAGGATATATTCTGTGAAGAAAATATTTTGTGTAGGAGATATATAATCAGCATACTTTGTGTGCAATATATTTGTGCAGGAACAGTGTTTTCCCAATAATTTAAAGGACAGTTGCAGATTTATTTTGACACAAGGAGAAATCTCTTTTTGAAATATATTTTAGGTTTTCGAGGGCAAATCAAATCAAATAAAAATCTGCGTTAAACCCTGAAAGCTCTTCTGTAAGTTTTCTATAATTTTATATATAACATTTTAATTTAGACGACGTTAATATCTTACATTGCATTACATTAGAAAAAGTCATTATGCAAAATATTTAGAAAATATGGACGCAATTATTGTACAGAATACATTTAATGTATTCCACGGTATGGATGTATTCTACACATAATTCTATGTAATGTATTTACCTACTTAAAGTATTATTGTACGTAGATTGTAAATACACCCTTTCAGAGCAAGGAAACATGAAGGTAGAAAATCTGTATGAAGAATTTGTTTTCATAGAACAATTATTTATTCGAATCAATTTTGGATTCATTAATTTATTAAATCATTACATTAAATATTGGTTATTTCAATTGTCATATTGAATTTTTTATCGTTTACATCTCCTTCATTTTCTGCTGTTTCTGATTTTTGTAGGAAAATTGTTCTAGGTAACTCTGTATATAAAATAAGACAATAAAATATAATAGTTTCACGAGTACTTATTGTGTATCATATATTTTCACCTTTTTTGAATTTGAAATTGTTAAATTAGCACAGTATGCACACAATGGTTATTTTTCACTGGTAGATGGATCATAAGGCAATTCTTTACGACTATAAATATAGTTTTTATATATTCCAAAGATTTTTTGTTGTAATTTTCGTTCTAAAATTTAGAGTAATTGGCCAAGTTATATTTTTGAAAGTAGGTCCTGATAATAAAAAACATCTTATTAGATCTTCAACAATAAACAAATGTCTCAATGTTCAATTTTCAAAATTTTCCAAAAATTTACTTTAAACGTCGATTCATAAATTAGGTTTCGTCCGAGGAAAAAAAAAATGAATAATTTTATTTTTTGAACAAAATTTGAATTTTTTGATCGATTCTTATATTCATAATTCTAATAACCTATCTTTAAAAATATTGGTTTTAGAAAAAGTAAAAGCTTTTGAGACAAATGTTCTTTCCAAAAATTTTAATTGATAAGAAAGTTTGGTTTGTAGGACATTTTTCTATGTGACCGATATTCTAGTAGTTTGATGTTTGTCTTTTATATATATAAAAAACTTTGTGAGCTGATGTTTTTATGTTTTTAAATAAAACAAAATTGCCAACCAACTTTAGAGAAAAATCTTTGAAATGACTTCAATCTTCTTCTTGCAAATATTTTAATCATATTTAGTAACGCTTCTTTGCAGAATTACCCGAGGTAAGTACAAATTTATTTTGTTACATTCCGTTCAAATGTTCCAAACTTATAGCAGTGAATGAAAAAAATAGTTGGCCCAACTTTTTTTTCAGGTAACAAATCAAGAATTTTCAGACAAGGATGGAATCCATTTTTAATCAGTTCGGTTCATGTAGCAAAATCTCTCGGCAAAAAAATGAGTTCTTTTTCTAGAAGAAATTAGGCGATACGTATTTTCTGATTCAAGAACAAAATATGAGTACTTGGATTTTGACGTCTATTTTTCAGAAAAACCTAAATGCTTTCTTTGAAATTAGTCCTTCATTAATTCAGATTCAGAATTTGTATAAAGTAAAAAATGAGCATTTATTGAAAGTATAATTTGAAAATATAAAAAGTCGATTTTCACAATAACAAAAAACCCATACTTACAATTTTTACCAATTTTTTGTTAAATTTGGTCTTCTATAGGAAAGAAATCCTGTGAATTTTATGCAGGCTAAACCATTTTTGTGGTCCGGAGAATTCTTTTCGTAAAATTTGGCATTTCTTAGTTTTGCATTAATTCGAAACTTGAGTTATAAAATGAAATCCGTTACAACACTTTTTTATTCCATTTTTTTACTGACTGCTGCACAATTTCTCTCTCAAAATTCCAGGCCTCTTCCAGGGGAATTAAAAAAATGCTAGACCTCAGTCCAAGTAAATTTTAGACTTATGAGAAGAGAATAATATGATTCAAGGATAGTTGATAATCCTAAAATAAAATTAATTAAACTGTTTTTGAAGAATTTTCAAGAATAAGGAACCATTTCCTGAAACTTCAGGACTTTCAGATTGGAATTTATTTCCAATTTTTAAATTCAATTCAAGTTTCAGTGAACTAAACATTTAAAATCGTCAGTGCGTAAAATCTCATTTAATTCCAAAGACAGGAATTAAAACTCTAAAATTAAATTAAAATTGCTTCACATCCAGAAATTAATCAAATGAATTCCTGTCCTCTTAATACGATTTACTTCTGAAGTATTTTAAAACCCGAGGAATTTCTAGATGCTTGAAATTATTTGGAAATAAATTAGCTATAAAATTCAAAATCCATATCCTAATTATCTTATAATTGAAAATAGAAGGATTCCGCCTTTTAAAAATATTTCTTTCTGAAATTAAAACTTGTCAACTTTCATTATTATCCTTTTCATTTGAATTTGTCTGAATTGAGAAGGATTATATTTTTGACAATATTCTCGACTTTTAGAAAATAAAAAACTTTTTAACTCGATTATTTTTTCATTGTGTATATTTTATTTTGTAAAACTTAAATTTGAAATTTTTTATTATTTTTTTATATTTTATTATTTTTATTCTACAAGATACCTAAGTCCTTTTATGTAGAATTACATGTTCTTGAAGCTATTCAAATTCAATTAATTATTGAACTTTTTTGTAAAATATATAATTACAATTGTCAAATTATAAATTTTTTACTATTTCATTATATTTTATTATTTTTATTGTACAAGATACCCAAGTGCTTTTATTCAGAATTACATATTCTTGGAGCTGTTGACATTCAATTAATGTTTTCACTTTTTCCGAAAATATAGAATTACAATTATCAAATTATAAATTTTGTACAATTTTGTTATATTTTATTATTTTTATTCTACAAGATACCCAAGTGCTTTTATTTAGAATTACATATTCTTGAAGCTGTTTACATTCAATTAATGTTTAAACTTTATTGGAAAATATATAATTAAAATTGTCAAATTATAAATGTTTACAGTTGGAACATTTTTAATTTCTATTGTTCTTTTGTTATATCTTGCATCGTTTACGAACAAAATATGAAAATTACGTTTTCAGGAGAAAAATTCTATCAGCGATAAAAATGGTTTCGATTTTTTTTCAAATATTGCAAAAAATTAAAAAAGATGGGGTTTTGCGGAAAAACTAATTCATTTTTTCTTCGAATTTTAGATATATAAAAATAAGATTTTCTGGAAAACCCCATCTCTGTTATTTTGTGCAATATTTGTTTTAGGTTCCTGCTCATCTAAGGAAACCATCCTATCAGCTTTATGCGAACTAAACTACTTTTGTGGCCGAGAAAATTTATTTCCTGAAAATCTAATTTTTGTAATTTGTTTTGGAGACGATGTAAGATACCACAAAAAAACAAGAGGTATCTTTGTAGAAATTTTCTAGATGTGCCAACTTTTATCTTGAATTATTTTGTTTCCTCCATTGTTCTCATGAAAAATGCGAAAATTTAATTTGATGAAAAAAAAACATCCCGGTCACAAAACGGTCTAGTTGACGTAAAACTCATAGGACGCCTACTTACCAGAATCCAAAGAGAAAAATGGAACATGTGAATTATATAAAAAATCGCGAATTTTTTTGAAATCTTCTTGAATGCATCACTACAAACGATATTTATTTTCTGAAAAATGGATGTCAAAATTCAAATGCTCGCAACTTCGTGCAAAATTTATTCCTAAATCGGAAAAATACGTATCGCCTAATTTCCTCTGATAAACAACATATTTCGTCGTTCAGAGATTCTTCTACTTGGACATGCCTGATTTGAAATGGATTCGATCCAAGAAATATTAAAAAATTGAGCTCATATAAACAGAATTTGATTAGTTTAAATTGTTGAGCTCGTGATTAGTCTGCTTATAGTCTGCATTCAAAAGCTTTCTTTTGCCTAATAATTTATATTATTATCAACGAATAAGATCTCTTTATTTTCAATTTTCAGACTGGTAAACAGAAACCTCCTCCAATAGAAATCAAACCAATTTACTCTAAATTTACTCGAAACAACCTAGACACCACCGAGAAGAAAAAATCACAAAATGTCGAAACTATGAATTTGAAAGTAGAAAATTCACCTATTAATTCCATGACTCCCACGACTGAATTTAAATTAGATTTAGGAAATCAAAGTCCAATCGAAGCTTTGAAGATAACAACTGTAGTTGAACTAATGCGTGAGAAGGGAAAAACAAAAGAAAACGCAACAATATCACGTTCGAAACGTGAAACAATAAGTAAGTTAATATCTATTGCTGCCAATCCTAGTAATAATTCCACGAATGGAAGCACTTATAAGGACAAATTGGAAAAATTATATCGCCACCCAAGACTTACCTTAGAAGAACAAAAACTATCAGCAACCAAATTGACATCTCCTTCAGATATAGGGTTCAAAGACAATTTAAACATTTTTGAGAAAAAATATGGTGCACAAAATAATAATGTGCCTCATCCATATTCGTTTCTTGCGCCTTCATTGGCCCTTGCAGCATATAATGATACAGTCGCCAGTGAAGTGGATGATTTAAATATTCCTCCACCAAGACAAATCAAAAGAAAAACTGTGATACCAGGAATAGATATCAGGTTCCCATTGTCCACTACAAAATCACCAAACTCGTCCAAAGGTAAAAGTTTCAGTTCCAAACCAGATTTAGTAGCCTTGGGACCTCGAGGTTTTCAGAGTTCTAGTATTCCCTTGGCTCAAGAAACGAAAAATACGACTTATATAAATTTAGAAGATCATAGAAAGAACCTAAATGCAGGAAATCTTGGGAGAAAAACTGTTCCTGGATATCCATCGGATATTCCACCATATGATCCAGACATTATACCTTATGTGGAAGTCCCAGATTATTCAGACAGACGCGAGGAGAGTTTAGACAAGGAGGATCAATTAGTTGCCAACAAGAAGTACAAAGACTATGATGATCAGGATTTTGTCGATCCTACTGCTCCTTTACTTGGTGAGAAATTAAGTAAGAGACCATCATATCTAAATCTTTTTATTCAGAGGTTTTTGTATCAATTTAGGAAAATGTTGTCTTAGCCATACAGAAATAACTTTGGGTGAGAAACGTTGCAGGTAATCGGTGAAACTGGGTAACAGCCAGCAGGGCAACTGAGTTTGAGGTAATAGGCCAAGTCAGTGAAGTCACTAGAAATCAAAAATTTCAAATTAGGTCCAAAAGTTCTCAATTTTCGATAATGGTTAATGTTACCAGCCAGGACGTTTCCACCGTCGAAAATCAAATGAGATGCTGGGTGGAGAAATTACAAGACCACTTTGAATTTACAAAAATATTACACTGTGCTTTTTTCACTTTCACTCTTTTTACAATTTACGGGGCTGTTTAAGATTTTGAGCTATTTCAACAGATTCCAGAGAATTTCATGGGATTTTAAAGAATATTGAATGATTACTAAAAATTGTAAACTAAATTTTAAGGGATTTCTAGAAATCTTAGGAAAATAAAAGAAATAAAATTTCAAGGGACTTTAAGGTATTTCAAGGAACTTCACAAGATTTGGAGGATTTTATTCAATCTCCAAGGATTTTAAAGATTCCTAGGGATATTTATATAATCAAGAAGATTACAAAGAATTTCGAAAAATTAAAAAAATTTTGAGCAATTTCAAAGAATTTTATAGTATTTTCGAAGATTTAAAAATATTGAAGAGAATTTAACAGGATCACAGAGATTTTATAGTGCGTAAAATTATTTCGAAGGGTTTAAAAGGATTTCATTGCATTTCCAAGGATTTAAAAGATTTTGAGTAATTTCAGAGAACGTTTTTTTCAAGAACTCTAACGAATAAGCTTTATTTAATTTATATTTAAGACATTTAAAATCATTTACAAAGAATTTCAAGTGATTTGAAACATTTTCAGGAATTTCAAAGAATTTTGTATGATTTCCAAAAATGTTAATCTCTATTCCAAGGTATTTCTAGAGTTTGGGAAATAAATGTAATAAAATATAATTCCAAGGGATATCGAGCGATTCTAAGTTTTCCAGACATTTTAAGGTATTTCAATGAATGACACCAGATTTAAAGGATTTTATTGAACGAAAATGGTATTCATACGGCCGACTGGAGAGTATATAGTGATACGATTGGTGAAAGTTTTGTAAACGTTACCCCATTATGTAACCATTTTTTTTTACTTTGTTTTGTAACCCTTCTTTGTTGCAAGATTGTGTACGGTCAACTGTACCAATATCCTCAGCTTTTATTGAATCTACAAGATTCTTAATGATTTCTGGGTATTTAAACATTCTTTTGTTAGATAAATTCAGTGAGCAAGTTCAATTTAATTTATATTGGAATGATTAAAAATCATAACTACTACTTTGAAAGGATTTTAAGGGATTCCAATAAATTTATGGAGAACTTTAGGGAATAAAATATATTTGATTTCAAGGGATTTCTGCAGATTTCAAGAATTTCAAGAGACATGAAGGAATTATAAAACTTTCAAAGGACTTTCAAGATTTTAATTTATTTTTAAGGGTTCCAAAGAATTTCAAGAGATTTCTAGGAATTTCAACGGTTTTCGAAGATCTTTCATGAATAAGTTTATCTTAATTTATATTGAAGGAATTTCTACTTATTTCAATTGCTTTTCACCATTTCCAAAGATTTCAATGGATTTTAACTTCTAAGGGATTTTAACAATATTCTAGAAAAGTTTACAGAATTTTGTCGGGTTTTCAAAGATTTCAAGGAACTTAGAAGAATTTCACCAGAGTTGAAGGATTAAATATGACCCCCAAGTGTTTCAAAGATTTTAGGGGATTTGATACATTTTAAGCGATTTATAGAGGACTTTAGGAAATAAATTTAATTTATTCTATTTTCTATGAATTTTAAATGATTTCTGAAGATTTCCAATTATTTCAAAGTTTTAAAGATTTTTGAGGAATTCAGAAGGGATTAAGAAATTTGAATGTTTTCCTATATAATCATTTTATGTAATGAATACCACACTATACTATACTGTTCTGTACTATACTATACTATACTGATTTTCCTATATCTAATATTTTTCATATTATTATTATTAAAATAATATTATCAATAATTAATAACAATACATTATCTGTCGCTAAGAAAATAAAACGGTTTTTTTACATATATGATCTTTTTAAAATACCCCCACCCCCACCCTGCGGTCAATATTTCTGGCCCTATCCAATTCTTTTTTGACATTCTCAGGCCTGGTATTAGCGAATCAGGATTTAAAATTCGACTATTTCATTTCAATTAATGTGGATGGAGTATTACGTATGATGCTACGCAATTCTTGAAATACCTGTTAGAATAATTTTACTTGTGGTCTGGAGCGAAGACTTCAAATGCATTTAGAATTTAGAATATATGGCCTTATATGTATGTATTAGAAACGCGTTATTTAAAGGAACCATGTTACGCTTTTTCAAATATTTTTTTATAATTTTTTCCGTTAATAACGTAAAACTTTTTAGATTTTCGGAAAATCTTACGAATTCTTACTTGAGGGAGAGGGGGGGCGCAAAACATTTCTTACGCAGGTTTCCTATTTTTTTTAATCAAGCCGGAAACTTTTGGAAAAGATTGAGCTCCCTGAAAATCTCTTTAAATCCTTAAAAAAGTGAAAATTCTTGGAATCGCTTGAAATATTGAAAATCACATCAAATTCCTTTAAAGTTCGTGGAAATCTCTTAGATTCTCTAAAAATAAGTTAAAATTCTTAAAATTTGATCATATATTTCGAACTCTTACGAGGTCTCTTGTAATCTGCAAATCCCCTTGAAGTTTATTGAAATCTTTGAATTCCGTGGAAAACTTTCCAAATCTCTTGAAATCCCTTATAATATCTTAAAATCCATTAAAGATCCTCGAAATCTCTTCAAACCCTTCATAATGATTGAATATTCTTTGATATCGCGTAAAATCTTTTGAAATCTTATACAATCATCTAAAATCTGCGTATATATTTTGGAATCTTTTGAATAATTTTTAAGTTCTTTGAAATCATCGAAACCCATTTAAATCTTTTGAAATCCGTTGAAATCCTTCAATATCTCCTGAATTAAAAAGTACAAAAAATCTCTTTAAATCCCTTCAAATATTTGAAATCTCTTTGAAATCACCTGATATCCTTTGAAAATCGTAAAAATACTTTGGTATCACAGAAAGTCCTTTAAAATCCCGTGATTTTATAATTTTTGTAAATCCTTGAAAAACTCCCAAAATATCTCAAACTTGGTTAAAATCCTTGAAATTCTGTGGAATATTTCGAAATCTCACGAGATCCCTTTAAATCTCATAAAATCCGTTCAAATTTTTCAAAATCCCTTGAATTCTTTCAAAATCTCTATAAGTTTCTTCAAAAATCTTCGAAATCTAATTAGAATCACTTCATATCCTTCAAAATTAGTGATAATACTTCGGTATCAAACGATATCTGTTAAAATCCGTGACTTTTTTCCAACTTTCATCAAATCCCTTACACCGCTTAAAAAAACCTGCAACAATGCTTGAAATCGCTTGAAATCTTCCAGTCCACACAAAGATGCTTTTTTATCTTTTAAAATTCTTGGAAATATCTTGAATCTTCAAAATATCTCAAAATCGGTTAAAATGCTGAAAATCCCCTGAATTCTTTTAAAATCTCTTTAAATCCCTTCAAATCTTCGAAATCCCGTTAAAATTACCTGATATTCTTCAAAAATCTCGTGAAAATTCTACGGTTTCACACGGAATCCTTCAATATCTTGTGACCAGTTTTCAACTGTCTTAAAATCCAACAAAACCCTCTCAAAAACTGTAAAAATTCTTAAGTTTCCTTGAAATTTTCAAGTTTCCATCAAAATCTAAAATGTCCCAAAATTGGTGAAAATCCTGGAAATTCTGTGAAATATTTCCAAATTTAAAGAGACCCCTTAAAATCGATAAAATATCTTTAAAATTAACTAACACCCTCAAAATGCGTGGGAATTTTCCTAATCTTTTGAAATCCCTTACAACATATTCAACTCCATTATTATATCTTAAAAACCATAAAAATTCGTCTAAATCTATTAAAATCATTTATAATAATCGAAAATCCTTTGAAATTCCCTTGAATCTATAGAAATCTTACGAAATCTTTGAAAATCCGCGTGGATATAAGAATCTTTTTAAACATTTTTAAATCCTGTGAAATCCCAGGAAATCATCGAAACTACTTTGAATCTCTCAAAATCTGTTGGTATAATATATTGAAATTCCTGGAGATTGATGTTTTGTTCATTTTGATCATTACTCTCATTATTTAGTACATTAATTTTTATAATTTTAATTTAAGGTCACACATTCCAACAC
Source organism: Andricus quercusramuli (assembly GCA_932178445.1). NCBI lineage: Eukaryota > Metazoa > Arthropoda > Insecta > Hymenoptera > Cynipidae > Andricus > Andricus quercusramuli. The sequence continues at coordinate 158,524 of CAKNXH010064170.1, forward strand.
AGAAAAAACATAAAAGATTACCAATTAAAAATTTTGAAAATTAAATCTGCAAATAATCCCTTTAAATAAAAAAATCATCGAAAACATTATGCAAATTGAGAAACATTTGTGCTTTTTAATACTCTTTTCAATATTATGCATCTTTCATTTTCTTTTTTTTCATCTCAAATTGGTATTTTAAAACAAAATGTTATGTTAGTGTTTTTCATTGAAAGTTAGCATTTCAGATAAAAAATTATAAGATTCTCAAAGTATCAAATAATCTTCAGAATCATTAAATTCAGCATTTTTGTACAATTATTGGTTTTGTTAGCCTTTTATACGAAAAAAAAGAACTATAGTTCAAGTTTCAAGAAAGGACTTTTAACTTTTAAACCGAAAATACGACTTTTCAACAAAATAGTTAGATTTTCAACGAAGAAATTTTAGTAAAAAAAAGATTATAAACAAAATTTCAAGTTTTTAAGCCAGAAAGACGAATTTTCTATAAAAGATAGTTAAATTTTTAACCAAATATGTAATTTTCCAGAAAAAAGTTCTTTTTTAACAAAGTAGTTAAATTTCAACCAGGAATTTTCAAATTAAAAAAAAAGTTTTTTCAACAAAATACTTAAATTGCTAAGTCAAAATACGAGTTTTCTAAAAACCAATTGACATTACAATACGAAAATAAGAATTTTCAGCAAAAAAATTAAGTTTGAGCCATATAATTGAATTTTCTACCAAATTGTTGAATTTGCAAGCCAAAATACAAATTTCCTACAAATCAGTTGAATTTTAAACCCCAAAATATGAATTTCTAGCTAAATAGTTTTATTTTCTACCAAAATAGTTTAATTTTTTACCCAGAAAGACGAATTTTCAACAAAACAGTTGAATCTTCAACTAAACTTGATATTTTTGTTAAGGAAATATAAGATTTTAAAGAAGATTCATAATTTGTTATCAGTGTTTGGTTGCATTGGGGTGTTACATCGATAAATAATAATTGGTATCTTCAAACAAAAATCATTATAATTTGAACAAGATGTACAATCGTTAGAAATTTTGGATTGTGCTAGTTTTTTTCATCCTTAGTTGGTATTTTTTCAACAAAAATGCAACCATTTAATTTTCTATACAAAAATATTATATAGAATTATTCTGAAGCTATCAATTTTCGTTAATCATCCAAAATATTTTACTTACTTTTATTTTCTACTATTTTAGATAAACAATACTATGAATGAATAAAAATCTTATATTAAAATAAATTTTATATTTTAATTAGCAAATTACGCGAGACAAAAAAAAAATCACGACCATAACACGTGCACTTGTTTTCTAGTTCAGGTAAATATGTGAGATAATTTCGGAATGAAAAAAAGTAAGATCGGTATGGGTAAAATGAAGATCACCCAAAGCAAAGGGCAGATCTTGATTTTTTATGCCCAAATTACATCAGCGCCATTACCTGAAAATCTTTTTGCCCTCTGTTTTTTTTTTTGTGAAATATTCCAAATCCAATCTAGAAACAGAACTCAGGAAATAATTTTCAACAATTCATTAAAAATCGGAAATAACCCAGTTACACTCTTAAGGACTTATAAGCGTCATTTCAAATTCCCTCAACGATCTCGGAAACATAGAAATTTTAATTTTGTTTGCATTTTGAATCTGTAGCTGGAAAAAACAAGGAGCCAGATGCAGTGAAAGAAAGCCAAAAACCCAAAGGCAGTGCTCAAACTCCATACGTCGATATTCAGAACAAAAAGCCCATCAAGGATGTTGATCCAAAGAATTTAGAGGTAATTCCTATTTACGAAGTTGAAGAGTCTGAAGAATCGGCAGTTGATGCCCAGGAACCATCCGAGGAATCGAAATCAAAAGAAGAACCAGCTGAAGATTTTGAAGCTGAAAAATTCGATATCAACGATTACAAAAAGCCGTTCAATTTTAAAGAGCTCTTCAAGGAACTCAATTTACCACTTGACGACGAAGATGAAGATCAAAAAGAAGAAAAAGAAGAAGCTGAAGGAACCAATTCTGAAAAATATGCCGACCCATCTCAAGAATCTTCTACAACAGAAGACACATCATTTGAAAATGTATACGACAACGAAAATGAAAATGAAAATGAAAATTCCACAGAAACAGAAGCAGAAACAGAGGAAGATGACCACACAAGTGAAGACACCAAATCCGTGACAATTAGTGAAGACGAATTTAAATATGGAGACAGAGATTTCTTCAAACCCTTCTTCGGAGAAAAGCCAAAGAGAAGCTCACATGAATTTTATTATGATGGTGATGAGGAAGAAAATGAAAGGAGGGCAGCTTCAAATCGAAAAGATGTTTCAGCTAAAAGATATGGAATAGATGAAGAAAACCTGCCACCTCTTTCTGATATTTTAGCGAAAAAGGATTCTTTTTCTAGATTATCGACAAAGGTTGAGGAGGATGCGAAAAAAAGAGGCAAGGTTCCAAGAGAGTATAAAAATGAATGGGTGTTGAAATATGAATTCCCAAAGAAGAAAGAAGGAGAGGGTAGAACTTGAGCGAAAAAAACTATGAAGTTTTTTATTTAAGGTTTAAAATATAAATTAGTATTTTGAACGAGGGAACAAATTCGTGAAGTTCTTTTGCATATGCAAAAACTAATTGACTGAATAAAAAATAAAAATGGCAGTGAATTTATTTTTTGCCAAGGAGTTATACAAATTGTTAGAAGAAGAATGTACCTTATCACTTAAAAGATCACAATTTTAGCTTTTTTTAAATGTTAAGTAGGATTGTTAACTTTTTCAATTATGGAATCATTTAGTTTACAATGCGTTGTTCTAAAATCTTTCACTTTAAAAGTGATCTATTTTAGGTCTTCACTTTCAAGCGTGCATTTTAAATTAAGAGAATTTTAAAATGCAGTTTTGGAATGTTTAACAATTGTGAATTAGAAGTGATTAAATTTGAAAATTATAGATAAAAACATGTTTTTAGTTGATCAGTTGTCAATATGAATTAATTAAGGATTCTCAAAACTGAACTGTAGTTCGAGTGTTAAAAATCGAACAATGATTGATTCTACGTGTCGATTAAATTTGAGCGTTACAATTTTGATCATTCATTTTTTTGAATTTTTAATGTGTATGTGAAAAGGTTACATTTTAATTTATAAAAAAAATTAAACAATTATTGACTCAAAAGGACATTATATTAAAATAATTCAACTCAAAAGATTTCATGTAAAAAATCTTTTATATTTTAGAATTCTAATTTAAAAAAAAAAAAGGGAACAAATTTTGATTTTTTTTCATTTTTGTTGAATTGGCAGAGGCCCTTTTTGTTTTTTTTGTTTTCATTGAATTGAAGAAAATTAAAGTTTTCGTATTTTGCGATTTCCTGAGAAAAATCATGTTTACAGAAAAATGTTTAAAGATATATATTTTATACATCTGCAAAAAATAAGTTTACGCATTTTGCGATTTCCGGAAAAATTAATATTTCAAGGGGAACCTACCCTTAAACGCACTTAATTTTATTTTGTTTTTACATTTTTGTACATTTTTTACATTTTTGCTCACAAAACCAATTGCAGAGGGCCTTTCACAATGAGGAAAGAAAAACCCCATTTTCCAAATCTATTATTATAATTTTTGCAGGGGTAAACTACCCTCAAATAGAATTACATGAATAGAAGAAATGGCGAAATAAATATAAATTCAAGCCGAAAAATTAAAAAAGAATATTTATATTTCACACATCTGCACGAAAATAAGTTTACGTGTTTTGCGATTCCCGAAAAAAATCATATTCTTACGACAAAAATATAACAAACATCGTTAAATGTATAGTCAACCCCGCATAAAATTGAAGGCCTTAACCAAACAGTTTATAAATGTTACATTTGTGTAAACCGAAGAGTAATTCATTAATTTTTTTCGTAAACACTGCATATTAAGTCAAAAGTATGATAAAGAATCTCAAGGGAAGTTAACCCCTAAAATATGAATTTTTCAGAAATCGCAAAACGTGTAAACTTATTCTCGTGCAGATGTGTTAAATACATTTTTTTTGTTTTGGCTTGCATTCAGATTTATATTACCATTTTTTCTAAAAATGTATTTATATTTGTGGGTAGTTTTCCCTGTAAAAAGTTTTCAGTAGATTCGGAAAATGCTAGTTTTCTTCACTTTTTATGAGAGACCTTCTCCAATTGGTTTTTTAAACTAAATTTCATATCATTAAACAAAACAACATTGAATGCGTTTGAGGCTAGTTATCCCCTGAAATATAATTGTTGCCAGAAATCGCAAAACACGTCAACTTATCTCCGTGCAGATGAATAAAATACATTTTTTTCCAATTTTTTGCCATGAATTTCGATTTATTGGACCATTTTTTGTATGATTGTGAACTTACTTGGGGCTGGTTTACCACCATATTTTTTCTTGGCAGATTAAGGAAATTTAATTTTTCGTTCCTATTGTAAGGAAATTCTTACAATTGATTTTGTTAAAAATATGTGAAACAATACGTGAAAAATACGTGAAACAATCAAATCGTTACGTAACACCCTCATTTTTAGGAGTGACTTCAACCCCAGAAAGCCTTTTTCCCGCAGATGAAATATACGTGTTTCTTAGCTTTTAATGATCTACAAAATATTTCAGTTCCATCAGCGGACACTTCGTAAGGGTTCCGTGTAAGTTGAATTTATGAAAGTTAACAAACATTTGAAGGGTAGAAATGCAAAAGGAGTCAAGCGCCATTTTCCCCTTTTTTCAGGAGAGACTAAAAACATGTTGTAAATTCAGCGGGACCATTTGAGAAAAAAATAAGAAAGTACTTTCGAGATACTTTCATGCTCTATCGAACTAAAAAAAGTTTGCTCACGAAAAGCTATCCGGTTTCGAGAAATTGAATGAAACAGGTCACGTTTCGAGGTTAGATTTTGGGTCCGTATCGACTTTTAACATCTTTCAACATTCATTGTGGAGTCAATTTGCAGTTTAAGAAAAAACTAAAAAATTTGAATTCTAGCTATTGAATAGACGAACTGACATTTCAACTTCAAAATAATGACGATAGCAATAATAATTTTGCATATTTCCAAAAAATGAGGAATTGGGTTTCAGGTTATTCAGTGCTGAACGGAAGGGACCCAATAGTAATTAAAAATAATTAGCCAGTGTCGAGAAAAATGAAATTTGGTTTTTCACTTTGTGGTTGGAAAAGCTTCTCGGACTGTGAAGACAAGAACACAAATTTTGAAAAATGATGCCCCAAAAAAATCCTTTGGCAGGCTTGTGTAATAGAATTTATCTGATTTTTTGAGCTAATAAACCCGATTTCGAAAATTTGGCGCTTGACTCCTTTTGCATTTCTACCCTTCATTTACTTTACACTTCGATAGCATTGGATTAAAAATTGTTCAATTGGAAAGTGTTATAAGCTTCTATTTCAGTTTTAAGAGTTCGAATTCTTTAATTCAAATTAACGCAAAATTGTTTGCGAAGCTGGAAATGACTGAAATGAATGAAATGACTGAAATGACCCTGATGAAGTAAAATCGTTTCTTATTATTGATGAAATAAGTAAGTAGTGGAAGAAAAGTGATTCGAAAAATAAATTGTAATCATACTAAGTATCCTAAAGAGTAGATTAATTGTATGTTGTAATTTACTTTATAGATTTAATTGCGATACGAGATTGTCATTTTACTAGCTAAGAAGTTGTTATTTTTGTTAAGTTTATTGTTGTATAAATGTTTTCTTGCAATAAAGGTGTAACACGACTTACTGCACTGGCGAGATTTTCTTTTCACTTTTGTAATGTTTCCGTTATAATTAATGATGCTTGTTTTCTTTTAGTCTATAGCTTTATGCGTGCGGAGAGTGCCAATATTCGATTTAGTCGTTCTCCAGGAAACGACGCGACGGTAAGTGTAGGAAATAGAAATAATGAAAACGAAGTAAATCTAATGAAGAGGATGGGATCACCCGTGGGGTTCATATTGTGATACTTCCTCTCAATAGTATATAAGTTTCTTTTTTCTCAATCTCGTCGCCATTCGTATTGTTCTAGTCCTGGAGACTTTGAAATCTGTGCTAACAAACAGAAACAAGTAAGTAATTATTATTCACAAAGCCATATACTTGATAAAAAAATAAAATCTTTCACTCCAGGTTCAAATTTTAGCGTAGCGAACACAGCCGCTAAGGGGCCATGCATAAATTATGTAAAGTTTTTTTTTAATGGGGGAGGTAGGTCAACGAATTTTCTATGCTGTTTTACATTAGAGGGATTGGGTCGAATGTTTGCCTTTAAACGCGACTGTCGAAAAAGCGGCTGAACTCGGGAGGTGGTTTTCTGCAGTTTTCGTCTCACCTGGCCAAACTTTCAGTAAAATGCGAGTATTTCTAATAAAGTCGGATGCAGCTGCGGGTTACCGCTGGTTGTGATTAAATTCATAAAGTGATTCTGAGCAAAATGATTGTAAAATAATAAACTGTTAACTAATAAGTTGACTATCTGGTTGAAAATTCAACTGCTTGTTTGAAAATCAACCTTTTTTCTCACAAATTTATATTTTCTAGTTGAAAATTCGTCTTTTGGACTTAAAAATTCAAGAATAAGGTAGAACATTTTAAGTATTTGGTAGAAAATTCAACTCTTTTGTGGAAAATTCTTTTTTCTTCATATTGAAAATTAATTATGTTCAATCAAAATTTACTCATTCCATTTTTGGCTGGGAAATTATCCTTTTTAGTTCTAAAACTCAAATATTTTGTTAAAAATTAATGTAATATGTTGAAAATTCATGTTTTTGGTAGAAAATGAGTCTTGGTTAAATGTTCATTTCTCTGATCAAAAATGTATGTATATTGTTGAGGATTCATACTTTTAGTGAAGAATTAATCTCTTTGTTAAAACTTCATCTTTTTGGTTGGAAATTCAATTCTTTGATTGAAAATTCAACTATTTTGTAGAAAATTCGTTTTCTTTTTATCCTGAAAATTAATTTTGTTAAATAAAAATTCAACAATTCCACTTTTGGTTAAAAAAATTATCTTTTTTATTTTGAAAAATCAACTATTTTGTTGAAAAATGATGTAATTTGTTGAAAATTCGTCTCTTTTGGTAGAAAATTAATCTTCTGGTGATTTGAAAATTCAACTACTTTTTTCAAATTAATGTATTTTGTTGAAAATTCATCTTTTTGGTAGAAAATTATTCTTGGTTAAATATCCATTAATTTGATAGAAAAATGTGTGTATATTGTTGAGAATTCATGTTCTTTAGTGAAAAATTATTCTTTTTTGTTGAAATTTCATATTTTTGGTTGAATATTCAATTATTTGCTTGAAAATTTAACTGTCTTGTAGAAATTTTTTTTTTCATATTGAAAATCAATTATGATGCATAAACAGTTATAAATTCCATTTTTGGTTAAAAAATTATCCCTTTTAGTTTAAAAATTCAACTATTTCGTTCAAATATTATGTAATTCGTTTAAAATTCATCTTTCTTGGTAGAAAATTAATCTTCTGAGTTGAAAATTCAACTATTTCTTTCAAATAAATATATTTTGTTGAAAATTCATCTTTTTGGTTGAATATTCAACTGTCTTGTAAAATGTTCAACTGTTTTCTTGAAAAGTCATCTTTTTTGGACATCAATTCTTGTCAATCAATTTTTTTGTTTAAAAATGAATCCATTTTTTTTAAATTCAACTATTTTCTTGAAAAGTCATATTTTTGGGACATTAATTTAACTACATGATTTAAAGTTGAACAACTTTGTTAAAAATTCATTTCTTTGATCGAGGATTCATATTTTCTGATTGATAATTTGGCTTTTTGGCTTAAAAATTCAACAATTTGGCAGAAAATCTTAACTATTTGGGAGAAAATTTAACTGCTTCGTAGAAAATTCGTGTTTTTCAAGGGAGAATTAATTTTGGTCAATAAGAATTCACTTATTCCATTTTTGGTTCAAAATTGATCTTTTCTAGTTTGAAAATTCAAGTATATTGTTGAAAGCTTATGCAATTTGCTGAAAATTAATCTTTATTGGATGAAAATTAATCGTCGTTCACAATTCAACTGTTTTGTAGAAAACTCTTTTTTTTTGCTTGAAAAGTAAACCTTTTGGACGACATTTTTTTTCTTCATTGGCTGAAAAATCTTTCTTGGTTGAAATATTCAAAATTTCAAAATTCATTTCTGTTGGTAGAAATTTCATCTTTTTTGGTGAAGAAAGCAGCTGTTTCGTTGCAAAAAATATCTATTTTGATGGAGGATTCAACTATTCGTAGTTTTTTATAAAAATGCAATTACTTGGTTGAAAGTTGAACTACTTTGTTGATTCATAAGAAACAATCCGATTGTATTGAACTCCTTCCCCCCTGAATCGTCTTACGTTATTTTTGCATGGCCCCTAAATAAATTCACAAAAAAATGTAATCGGGAAAAAATTACATAAGATAGGGGTATGGGGGGTATTTGGTTCGACATTCCAGAAAAAGACTTTACGTAATTTATGCTTGGCCTCAGATTTATTTTTATGTTTTCCAAATAATTGTTTTAATTTGGTTTAAAGAAATTCTTCGTTGAAATTTGGATTGAAAAAATAAATTTCACCATTCTGATAATGATAAGAAGTATTTTAAATTTCACAGAACACTATGAGTATAAAAATACACCATGTTGAAAAAATCCTCTTGTTATTTTCGGACGCGAAAGAAAAAGATAATTAGAAAAGAGTAAAACGAATGAAATGAAGTTAATTAATAAATTAGAATCCTTGACAAACTTCTCAACTTACATTCTTGTTATATGCGAGCCATTTTTCATAACTGAGAATTCTTTTAAAATTCTATAGATTGAAATTAATAGCTTCAAAAACAAAATTTCATTTACACAATTTCTTCATTGAATTAACTTCAAATGTAATGCTTTTCTGGTCTTCAATTACTTTTTTAAACTAAGATTAAAAAATCACTTCAACAGCTCAGGGCTAGGCTATAGGGACACTAGAAAAAAATTGACAAGCCTAAGGAATCAAAAACTAAAAGGGAAACAGGTTTTTCACTATACTCATTTTTGTGCTCCTGTTAATAATTCTTTTTTAAGTTAACTCAGAAAAAATTTTTGAACGCCTAAACACTTTCCACTAAAACTGCCTTTCTGTTATTGCTTCTGCAGAGACCAATTTTCAGATGTTCCAAAAATATCCAATGTCAGCTAACAAAGATAATAATTTTTTTTTAACTCAGTGATTAAAAGTTTGATACAATTACATTTTTGATTCGCTAGTCTTATCTATCAAATTTTTCAAAGCGTATTTTAATTCGGAGACAGAATTTTCTTTAAACAATCTATAGGCATTTATAGGAAATATAAACTCAGTTGTGGAACTGTAAATTCTATTTCGTTTTACTTGAAACAACTCGCAAAACTACCCTTAGTAGAACAATCAAACCTTACTCACAGGAAAAAAAAGAAAGTATTATCGTTTTTACTCCCTCAGTACATAATATAAGGAAAAGCAAAAATTCCGGGGGTCTTCTGCCCTCATTAGAAAAAATAATTTCTTTCATAAAGTTGAGAGTCGATTTAAAATCTAAATTGCCACTACAGTACCAAGTTTAATTTTAAAAAATTTAGCGTCACAATAAGGGCAAAATTACTAGAAAAACGTCTGTCGAAATAGGACTAAAGTATCATAAAAAAACATTATTAGGAAAAAAGTTCTAGAAAAGTCCCTCTTAGTTTAAACAAAGTTTGCAGTGTCCAAACAATTTTTTTCTAAAATACAAATAAAGTATCAGAAAATTTCAAAATGCAGCCTCTTTCAGAATAATTTTTCAGGACCAAAATCCTATGAATAATTTCTTGTAGTATCAATTTGGACTTGTAAAAACTCATCAGCAAGAAGTATTCTGAACATGTTTGTACTTCAGTTAAATTTCAACATTTCCTTTTAGGTACATAAATCCTCGTTAAAATTGTAAGAAAATCAATTAAAACAGAACTGTTTGAATTCTTTATTCTGAATGAAATCTGTCCATAGAATGATATTATTTTTCAACTTTTTTGGGGCAAGGGGTCGTTCAAAAACTACGTTACACTGCGTGGTCGGAAGGGGGTGGGGGTTAACGAAAAACATGACATCACACTCTTTTTATCGCTTTTTCGCTCAAATGTGAATTTCCTCAACTGAGAATTTAATAATCCATTTTTAGATAAAAATTGATAGTTTTTAGTTGAAAATTCAACTAAGAAATTTTTCATAGAAAATTCATCCATTTTTGTTAAAAATTCAATTATTTGGTTGACAGTTGAAGTACTTTCTTTAAAATTCATGATCGTTTTAGTTGAAAATTAATATATTGAATTTTCCATTCATCTTTTTTGGTTGAAAATGTAACTAATTGGTTGGAAACTCAACTAGGTGGTTAAAAGTTAAACTACTTTGTTAGAGATTCAATTTATTGTTTGAGGATATAACCATTTTTTTGAAAATTCCCTGTTTTTTGGTTGAGAATGAATTTTTTAACTAAAAATTGAACTATTCCATTATTGGTGCAAAAGTGATTTTTTTAGTCGAAAATTCAATGACTTGGTTGAAAATTCAGGTATTTTTTTGTCTGTTCGTATTTTTAGGTGAAAAATTAATCTTCTTGTTTGAAAACTCAATAACTTGGTTGAAAATTGAACTGCTTTGTCAAAAATTTATTTTATTAGTTGAAGATCCTGCTCTTTGGTTGACAATTCAACTATTTTGTTGAACATTCGTTTGTTTTTGGCTTGAAAATTAATTCTTTAAATTGAAAATTTGACTATTTTATTTCTGGTTAAGAATTATTAGTTGTTGGTTGAATCAACCATTTGGTTGAAAATTTAAGCATTCTGTTGTAAATTCGTCTTTCTTGGTAGAAAATTAATTTGCTGGAGTGAAAATGTAACTGCTCATTTGAAAGTTGAATTACTCCGTTAAAAATTTATGTTATCAGTTAAAGATTTTGGTCAAAATTTTAATTATTTTGTTGGAAATTCTTTTTTTTCTGATAAAAATTGAGTTTTAAACTGAAACTTTAACTATTCCATCATTTTCATTGCTGAAAATTTCATCTGTTTCGACTAAAAATTTCACTTTTTGTTTGCAATTCATATTTTCGGGTTGAAAATTCAATTCCATATTAAGTCACATGAGGCAAGTTTCTTTGCGGCATGAATTGAATTGTTTCCTAGAGAATTTGCCGCCTTCGTTTTTTGAAATTCACAAATTTGGTGACATGTTTTGGTATTTGGTTGGAATCGACTTTTTCATATTCAAAATAAAAATATTTTTCAGTTGAAATATACATTATCACATTTTTCGTGTAGAATTTAACTTTTTTGTAAAGTTCAATTGTTTATGATTCAAAATGAAAATTTGGCTTGGTTGAAATATTTACTATTATATTTATCACTGAAAATGAATTGTTTCAGATTGAAAATTCAACTGGAATTAGTTGATGGTTAATCTTTCTTGTTTTAAAACTCAATTATTTGGTTCAAAATTCATCCAGGCAGGCTGGAAATTCAACTAACAGTTTGAAAGTTCAACTATCTTCTTGAAAATACGTTGTTTTGCTTGAAAGATCAACTATATGATCGATGATTCAACTACGAGTTGAAAAATCCAACTATTTTGTCAAAGTCATCTTTTTTATTCGAAAATTCAACTTTTTTGTTGAAAATTCGCTTCTTTCAATTGAAAATTCATTTTTTTCAGATTGAAAATTAATTCTTCTTGTTTAAAAGTACAAATTTTTGTGACAGAAGTTAATTCTTTTTGTTTGAAAATTCATCTTTAAAAGTTGAACATTCAACTGTTTAGTCAAAAATTGGTCTCCTTTGCTTAATAGAACAACTATTTCTTCGTAAATGGAAATGTTGAGTTTAAGAATAATTTTTTTGTTTATTAAAATTCAACTATTTGGTTTAAAAATCATCTTTTTCTTGGTTGAAAGTTCATCTTCTTGAGTTCAAAAGTCAACTGTTTTCTAAAACTTTCGACTTTTTAGCTTAAAAACTCAATTCTTTCGTTGAAAATTCATCTCTTCAGTCAACTAAAAAAATGTTATGAATAGGGGGTGTTTTTTTTTGTGGTCTCACCCCGGGGAGTTCAAGTTTTATGTGATGATCTGTGACGAAGAAGTGGAGGTGTCTGGAAAAAGTATTTAAAATAGCGTGTCTTAGTTTTTGAACAGCCACCAAGAAAGTTTATTAGACCAATTGGAAGCAATTATTGGCAAAAAAATCGAATATAGAGTTAGTGCTGAAATTGAATCTACACTATGAAGTTCATACTTCCTCTGAACAGTGATGAAAAACCAATTTTAGATCACAAGACTTGAATTTGTCGTCATTTTTCTTAAAATAGTTCTTTAAAATATTCTAAAATACTGGCAATGACATTTTCCATCAATTTAATCAATTCTTGCAAGATTATGTAAGTCCAATCTCAGAAAGGCGGAAGGCACTTTGACCAATGCTTCTAATTGAACGCGAAAATGACAACACCAGGAGAATGTATACGTATCGCTCTTCCGACTACCGGTTCAATAGTCGGGTATTCACATGAAATCATTTCCCATAAAAAATATGTTTCAACTTGGGGAATAAAAATTTGTAATGTCCCAACGCATTGGTATTTTAAGATGCCAAGCGGGAAGCAGACAGTTTCCATTATCACAAATTTAAGATTCTGACATTTCCATAATTTGGAATAGTAATCTTCATATCTTAATGTCTTCACTCTTCACAATGGCCGATAAGGTGATCACGGAAGTACATGGAATTCCGGTTATAAACGACGTATAAAAAAAAGACTTGACCATTACCGATACAAGTGTGAGCAGGTAAACAGCCTTCAGGTGATCCTCCCGGCAGTAACATTCGAACTATTAATTCAACATTCGCTTTAACATATTCCAATATCGTTCTGTCTCTTCGGGAAGCCTCAAGTGCTCCAGAGCCCATCCATGGACTAAGCGAGTTCAATCCGTAATTAAAAGGAAATTCTACAGTGATTTTCCCCAAAATTGTCCAAAATAGTTCTCCTATCCAAGTTCGCGCGGAACCGGCTTTTCAAAATTACGCGATTTCGAGATATCGATTGTGTAACAATATCTTACAATTGTCTACGAATGTCATACCTCGTGCTTTTGCCTCAAAAATATAAAGAAGGAAATAAGCCAAAATGAGTAAGTCAATTTTAGCACTTTACTGTCGTTTTTTAATATGAGTTAGCCTAAGAAAGTATCAGCATTGTTCATCAGGTAAAATGTCGATTTCACTTCAAATATCCTTTGTTTACGATTATCCAAGAATGTTTTAAAGTGTTTATATTTATAAGTTACATTTGCACTAGAAACTTATAATCAACTCATTTGATTATAGAGTGAAAAAACTTGCAAGTTATGAATTCAAGTGTAATTATTTGCAACATACATCATTAACATCGAGACAATTTTAATGTGAATCGTTTGATAATTATTGATGACACACAAAAAATCAATGCCTTCAACTTGGTGTCCTTACGGAGAGCGCCATTGAAGTTGTAAAATATAAGTATTAAAAATGATTTCCTTGTTAAAAAACTTTAAGAGTTGTGCGAAAATACTATTGGCGAAAATACATTCTCCTGGATACGCACTCTTCAAACCAGGGATATTTATTTCATTCATTCATAGGAATTTTATCTTGAACTTCTTCTATGATGTTTTCTTTCCAAAATTTATTAATTAAAAAACTGTTTTGTCAAAATTTTAAAAACTGGCCTTTTGAATTTATGAGCTATTTTTGCAGAACAATTTCTTTGACCAATTTCCAGACAGTCGAATAGTAACTCCTGCAATCTATAAACTAGAAATAAAAAGTAGTTGTATTCAGTCCTGGATGGAATTTGCTCATTCAAAAACTTTTCGAAATTTATTTATGACTACTTTTCTACGTGGAATGTTACGCGTTTACTCGATTATGTGATTTCTGGTAAGTAGAAACACTCAATTCATATTTTAATTAAGGAATTCCAAGAAAAAAAAGTTGATATTTTTCAATAATAAAAATCCGAATTCAGCCATAACAATGATTTTCGACAAAATAGTTTTTCTTCCATCGATAATTTTGTTAGAAACTAATCAAGCTTATTGGTCTCAAAATCAGGATTGAGTATCACAAAGTCACTGAGGAAGTATACAAATATTTTCATAAAATAGTGTCGATATTAATTAAACTAAAAACAAAGGACCCACTATTCTTCAAAAGGTTGAAGAATAGCTTCATTTCTAAATTTGTAATGAAAATTGTGCATCGATTTACCAAAAGTTTTTATCAAAGAATGTGAAATAGGATTTGAAACCAATTTTCATGAAATTTTAACTGAATCAACTTCAAGTTTATTTTATTTTTATAAGATTAATTTTACAGTTATGAAAACTTCACCAAGATTCAATTTGATGTGCGTCGTCGCTTTCACTGTACTCTTTCTAACAACGTCAGAAAGTTTTAATCATATTGGTTAGTACAAAGAACTTTCTTTCTCGTTATTCCATTTTTGTCGCTTCTTCAGAAGTGAAGTTTATATTATTTGTAGGAAGTATTTTAGGAAATTATTATTAATATGTTTCATGTATTTAAATAACTGTTATATTAACAGGGTGGCCGCAGATCAGGGAAACCCTGGAAATCAGAAAAAAGTCGGGGAATATTGTTGGTCAGGAAAAGTCAGGGATATTTTGAGAGTATTTAAAAATATTTTCAAGAATTATCAATAGATTTGAATAATATATAGAAATTTCAATCATTTAAATGATTTCAAAGAATTTTCATAATTTTGAAAACAGCCTAGGAATTCTCAAGTGCTTTAAAAATTGTCTAGGGGTTCAAAAAGTTTTTAAAAAGATTTAAAAAAAATTTCGAATATTTTAGGACATTCAAAAAAGTTTCTTAGGATTTGAATGATTTTAAGGGATTTCAAAAAAATGCATGGGATTTTGAAGAATTGACCAGAATTTCGGAAGATTTTATAATATTTCAATAGATTTCAATAAATTTATTCACAAGAATGGAGAGATTCAATAAATAAAAGGGATTTGAAAGAATTCTAGGACAGTAGAGTATGTTTCATATTCCTAAGAATTTTCAAGAGCTTTACAATTTTATAAAGATTCCCAAATATTTCAAGGTATTTCCAAATATTTTGAAGAATTGTAGAATATTTTTGAGGATTTCAATTAATTTTCAATTAGTTTAAATAAATAGAATGGATTTTAAAGGAGTTAAAAAATTTTAGGGTATGTTTAAAAGATTCCGATGCATTTTAAAGAGATAAAAAAGTTTCAAGGAATTTCAAAGGATTTTGAACGATCTGAAATATTTGAGGGTATTTGAAAAGATTCCAAGAAAGTATGAATAGATTTTAATCATTTGAAGGGACCGCAAAGGATTTTAAGATTTTATGCCTACATTTTTCTGCAACATTGCGCGTTATGTGGGATAAGGTAAGAATAAGAATTTCAATGTTTTTAAGGGATTTAAAAAATTCTGAAGGCATTTTGATCAATTTTCCTTGATTTCATAAAATATCATCAGATTAAATGTAATTTCACGGAATTTTATAATTATTTTATGGATTTCAATGAATCTTCAATTGATTTCAATAAATAGAAGGGATTTAAAAGAATTTTAAAGGATTTTCGATATCTTAGGGTTTATTAAAAGATTCAAAAAATTGTAAATAGACTCCAACAATTTGAAGGGATTTCAAAGAATTTCGAAGATTTTATGGTGTTTTATAAAAAATTGTAAGTATTTTATTTATTTTAGGGTATTGTTAAAGATTCTAAGGCATTTTCAAGTGATTGAGAACTTCGAAAAACTTCTTAGGATTTGAATGATTTTACTGGAATTGAAAAAAAATCATTTGGTTTTAAAGAATTTACTAGAACTTCCGAGGATATGAAATGACATAGTATGATCTATAAAGTTGTAGGATATTTAAAAATATTCCAATTTTAAAAACTCCAAAGGTATTTTAATAAATTTTCGTTGATTTTAGGAAATATCCTTAGAATACATTAATTTCATGGAATTTTATCATATTTTAATGGATTTCGAAGAATTTATTAACAATAATTGAGAGATTTCATAGAATTGCAAAGATTTCCAAACATTTCAACGTATTTCCAAAGATTTTAAAGAATTTTAGGATATTTCAAAAGATTTCATTGAATTTTCAAGTGATTTCAATGATTTGAAGGGATTTCAAAGAATTTTACAGGTTTTGAAATATCATGGGGTGTTTTCAACAGATTTTAATCATTTGAAGTTATTTTAAAGAATTTTATGATATTAATAAAAATCCCAAATAATTTTCAAGCTCTTTACAAAATTTCAAGTGATTTTGAAAGATTTGAAATGACTTGAAATATTTTAGGGTACTTTGAAGGATTCCAAGTTAAAGGATTTGAAATATTTTAGGA
The DNA here is from genome assembly GCA_932178445.1 of Andricus quercusramuli. Classification (NCBI taxonomy): domain Eukaryota; kingdom Metazoa; phylum Arthropoda; class Insecta; order Hymenoptera; family Cynipidae; genus Andricus; species Andricus quercusramuli. The sequence continues at coordinate 175,037 of CAKNXH010064170.1, forward strand.
AATTTTAAAGATTTCACGGAATCGTTTAATATAATTAGAAGGGATGTCAAAAAATTGGAATATATCAGGGCACTTAAAAGATTTTAAGGAATTTTGAAGAGATTAACAAAATTCAAGTGATTTCCAAGGATTTAAATCATTTTAAGGGATTTAAAGAAATTTGAATACGAGTATTTCAATGATTTTAGGGTATTTTAGTCAATTTTCCAGGATTTTACGAAATATCAACAGATTTCATAATATGTAAATGGATTCCGCATAGGTTTGAAAGGCTTGAAGAAATTTGCAAATATTTTCTGCGATTCGTTTTGAATTCACCCTGAATTCTTTAAACATTTTTGAAATCTTTGCAGTTCTCTTGAATTTTTTCAATTCATTTGAATACTTTCAAATTCGCTCAATTCTTCTCAATTTAATAAGTTTGGAAATTATTTTTTTATTTTTTATTTCATTCATCCTAAAGTCTTTTTAACATCACCTTAATTCTTAAGCATTTCAACAAATTCTTTTGAATTTCATCACATTTTTCTGAAAGCGTTTCATACTTACTGAATTCGATACATTTTTTCTTATTTTGTGATTGTTTCCAATTTAACTGCATTTTTTGTTTCGCCATAAACTTCAATGAATTTCATTGAATTCTTCTCATTTCCCATAAATTCCTCTAAATTCACTCTCATTTTACTGAACTCAATGGCATTTTCTATCAATTTCATCGAATTCTATTTAATTCATTTAAATTAAAAAGAACGTTACTTACTCTATTACTACAAGTTTGTCACATTTAGTCACTTTTTGGGCTAGAAATTGACCCGCTGGACGCAATATCCAGCCCGACGCTCGAAAACGCGTAAAAGTGTTGTCCGATCATCTCAAAGAAAGAAAATGTTTAAAATCGAAAAATCAACTTTTTGAAAACGTAGAATCCTAGATAATAAGGATGTGAAACTTTTCCCTCTTGGAATTTTTGTTTTCTAACGTTTATTTTTAATAATAAAAACGAAATATTGAAAAAAAAGTTTCTCTCTGATTTAGTTAGGTTTTAAAACTTAAATCGTTCTAACTCGGCCAAATATTATTGAAATGAGTTCATATTTGTAGGACGTAGTCAGAATACTCTAGCGATTCCTAGGATATCATAAAAAAGTTAACAATCGCTTATTGTTTAATAATATTTAACTGTAAAATGAGGTCAATCGATAATTGTGTTTTTTTGGTTTCGCCGGTAAAAAGTATCTAGATGACTTCGTTTTTCAAACAACTTCCAGTGAGTCATTTGTTCAGCAATGTTGAATTAAATTTGTTGGAAAATCTAAAATCGAATTGTTAAAAATTTACTGAGATATTCAGATTTGGAAAAAGTACTTGACGTCTGCCCGCGCTGTTAGCTAATGCGTCGCGAGGACTGCTCTGTCAGGCAGCTTTCTTGTAGTTCAGTCTGCGCGGGCAGACGTCGAGTACTTTTTCCAAATCTGAATATCTCAGTAAATTTTCAACAATTCGATTTGAGATTTTCCAACAGATTTAATTCAACATTGCTGAACGAATCACTCACTGGAAATTGTTTGAAAGTCGAAGTTACCTAGATAATTTTTACCGGCGAAACCAAGAAAACACAATTATCGATTTACCTCATTTTACAATTAAATATGATTAAACAATAAGCGATTGTTAACTTTTTCATGATTTCCTAGGCCTCGCTAGAGTATTTTAAATACGTCCTACAAATATGAATATATTTTAATAATATTTAACCGAGTAGGAACGATTTAAGTTTTAAAACTTAATTAAATCAGGGACAAACTTTTTTTCAATATTTCGTTTTTATTATTAAAAATAAACGTTTAGTAAACAAAAATCTGAGAGGAAAAAGTTTCACTTCCTTATTATCAAGAATTCTACGTTTTCAAAAAATTGATTTTGAAAATTTTGAAAATTTTCTTTCTTTGAGACGATCGCACAATATTTTCAAGAGTTTTTGAGCGTCAGGCTGGTTATTGAATCTGGCGGGTCAATTAGTCACTTCTTCACTTTTACAAGTTGTAAAAGTAAATTAGACTGTGGTAGTCCTTGGTAATAATGAATCCAGAATTTATACATTTGAATTTGAAAAGGTTTTGTTCCATTTAAAAAAGATTCTATAGTAAAACTGTAACCGGATTAGAACCAAGATCTTTAAATATTATAGATCAGGGAAAATGAAAAATTATTCAGGGAAAACAAGGAAATTTTAAAAATGAAGTTTTGCGGCCACTCTGATGAAATGAAATCGCTAGACAAAAAAATTACCCTAAATAAGGAGTAAGCGAACAAAACGTGATGAATCCATTTTTTGAACAAAAAAATTGAGATATCGATTGTTTCTACATGTTTGATATATCATTAATTCGATTACCAAGCTTGAGTTCGCAAAAAAATGTTATTCTTGGATTTAATGTATATCCATAAAATAAAATGAATTGTCAGAACAATTTTAATTTCCGATTACAGATTTATTACGTGACTAGCATCAAATTTTGTTCATAACTTTTTGTAATTCATGAATACTTTTTAATTTTTATCTTATAATATAGATTTTTACAAAACTTAAAAAACAAAATTTTCAATTGAAAATATTTTTTGGCATTTTGTTTTTATCCAATAGCCTGACGGATTACGATAGCCCATTTCATTTTTACCAATGGATTTCAAGCTACAGTATATGCTTAAATATTTAGAACTCCGCTCAAGTGGATTTATCACGTTTCGTTCACTTACTTCTCAAATATTAATTTGAATTATACTTTAAAGAAATAAATTCGACATAAAAATGTATGTATTTATTTCTTAAAACACTAAATATCTAAAACATGTTTTTTGTACTTAATTTTTTGAAGATATTATTACCATTTAAGTATGTTAACGTCCGAGTTTTTAAATTTAGTTGCTGAAACGATTACTTCGGACAATTAATTTTTGGAGAAGAAAAAATCTGCCTCAGCCCGGATTCGAACCAGAAACGCCACTATCCATGAGTGGAGCCTCATTTTTTGCCTCGTTTGCGTAACCGATTAGCGCTATACTCATGGTTAATGGCGGTCCCGGTTCAAATCCGGGCTGAGGCAGATTTTTTCTTGTTCTTCAAAAATTATTTATCCGAAGTTTCAACCCCGAAATTTGTATTAATTAAAAATTATAACTACTTTCTTATACATATCAGTTATTTCACTGTAATAATCGAATTAATTATCACACTTTATTTAGGTACCTGCTTAAGAAATTGTGCGCAATGCACCAAAATGCTTGGCCCATATTTTGAGGGAGCATTGTGCGCTGACACTTGCGTCAAATTAAAAGGAAAAATCATACCCGACTGTGAAGATGCCAACTCCATCGAACCATTTATTACTAGACCGGACGACGATTAAAACATCTACACAACATTGAAAAACCGCCCAGAAAAATTATAACAATGCTTACTTTTGGAAAGTTACCAAATGAATTTGAAAGGATGTTGATTGTGAAGTTAGAATGTGACTTTGCGAAGATGAAATATTAGCAATAATTTTTCTCACCAGAACTTGGAAAATAACATGAAGGATCACATCCCATTTTTACATTTTTGTACTTTTCTATATTTATGCTTTGCTTCTAGTCAAAATATCATCGAAATATTAAGTGTAAGAAAGTATCCTCTCATAAAAATGTATGCTCTAAGAAAGAAAATTAGAAATTAATTTGTCAACATCGATCAATGATGGATATAGAAATAGAAAAATTATTTAAATATTTATTAGCCAATCGATACAAGTTTTTACATATAAAATCCTATTTTAAAGCTATTTTAAAATAGTCATACTCTGTCGAAGAATATGAACCAACTGAAATAATTTTAGAAAAGAACTGCATTGTACAAACACATACTTGTTTCAATTTATTTCATTAGGCTAAATAAAACTACTGTATAATTTTTTTTATTATAAATAGACTAAACTTATAATAACCGATGACAAAAAAAAGTAGGCCAAAGTACCTGAATGACTTAAAACAGAATAAATCTCAAGCCAGAAGAAAATTACAGAACAGATCTAAGTTCTATCCAAATATAATTCACTTTTTTAAGAAGAAAAAAATTATTACAACTATATTTTTAACTTACAGCTATCAAATAACAAATCGTTAGGTTGTATCTGGCGGTGTTACGTAGCATTCTGGTATTGTACTAAGTGTTTGTCTCATTTCCAACTGCTGTACCTATAAGGAAATAAATTATGCATTTCTTGGTCTGTGAATTACGGCTACATTTATCAAACCTTTTTCCTATTATAGTATCCTTTTAAAATAATTAATTTTATTTATATTTAAACTGCTGAATCTAATAACGCAATTTTTTATACCCGATTAAAAAAAAGTCTCAACATTTTAATAGAGAATTGAAGGGCGTGTTGTCTTGATATAGGCAGCAAATATTTTAAGCGGATTAATTATTGAGAAAATCAGACTAGAAATTAAAAATTATTCAAAGTAGGCTCCGCCTCATTCCCCTTCCTCTACTTCCCCTTCCTCATTTACCATCATTTCTCCACCCTTCAAGTCCTCTCATTTCACCTACTTTCCCCACTTCCCCTCCCTCATCATCCCTCGCTTCACATTCTTCCCCTCCCCTTAATTCCCAACCCCCATTTCCCCTAACCTAATTGCCCCTTATTTCGTCTCACTTCACATTCTTCCCCTTCCTTTACTTCCCAAGCCTTATTTCACCAACCCACATTGCCTCTCATAAGGCCTCACTTTCCCTGCTCACTCTTCCCTCATTTCCCCTACTTTTCCTGTTCATATTTCCTCTACTTTCCCTACCATCATTTCCCCTACTTTCCATACTTTCCCACTCGAAATTTCCCCTAACCTCTTTGTCCCTCCTTTCCTCTCACTTTCCCCTTAATTTTCCCACTTCTCCTCGCCTCATCTTCCTTACGCTCCCCCCTAATTTCCCCTCACTTCCCCTTATAACCCTACCCTCATTTCCCTACTTTCCGTCCCCTCATTTCCCCTAATGTCCTTCCCTTCATTCCGCCTACTTTAACTCCTGTCTTTCCCCATCACTTCCCCTAATTTCCTATCCCTAATTTACCCCACTTCCTCTCTACTAATTTTGCCTCACTTCCCTCTCCCCAATTGCTCCTCATTTCCCCTACTCTCTCCTTTATTCTCCTACTGATTCTCTCCTCATTTTACCTTACGGACATCCGACCATAACTATAAGGGTTTCTGCCCGGAGCTATGAAGTCCTAAAAATTGCACTATTTTAAATATTTTCAATTGGTGAAGTCCATATCAAGTAAAATATCCTTTGGTAGTAAAGACAAACTCCAGCAAATATTTTTCGAAATTTCTAAAAAATGTCGTAGATATGGGAGTTTGGAATTTTTGGTACCTTTTTCAAGAATAATCAATATATTATTCAGTTGTAATTGCCCGATTTATTTTTTTGATGTATAGAATTGTTTTGAAGTTGCAGATGTATTTTCAGATGATAAAAATTCCTGAAAAACATTTTGACTTTTTTGAAAATCTAAAAGGCGAAAATGCGTTTTTAAAAATACCCTAAGGGTTTTCCGAGTTTTAAATTCTGAATATCGCATCAAAGAATGGAAATTAAATATAACGGATCCGATATGGCCACAAACAATCCTTTTTGAATTATCCAAATTGTATAAAACTCATTGTCTGAGATTTATTTTAGTCAATAATTCAAATATTGCTCACTCAATTTTAAATTAAAAATTACAGATTCAAAAATTGCTTCAAAAGTTAACTTTAAACAAATAACATAATTTTTAAAAAATCCTGCTTGCAAGTTTGGATCCGCCATTTAAAATTTATATGCATTATATAAGTTGTTTTACTAACATAACATCAACAAAATGAGTTTTATTCAATTCTGATGATTTAAAAAAGGTATTTAGCCGGCCACTTTTTCTGGACTTCTTTCCCATTTTTACACGCAACGGTTACGTACATTTCATCTTTTCGGACACTGACGATTTTTGTTTTTTTGGGTTTTCGAAAAAAAAGTAAAAATTTTTCACTTCTTCATGACTTTTTGCATCTAAAAGTACATTTTATTACGAAAAATGTTCTTCAAAAAGTTTAATCCATTAATTAGAACAATACATATCATTTTTTTTTAATGTACCAAAAACTTCAAAGTCCAATATCTTTGCCATTTTTTCGAATTTACTATACATTTTGTCTGGGATTTTTCTCCACTATTTTAATTCTATAGTCTAAGCATGTAAAGTTATCCAATTTTAAAGGCTTGAATTTGAATTGGTACAGTTAACACTTTATAGTTGGAAATAGTTTTATTTTTAAGCTTATACTTATTAAAATGTTTAATTTTAATATTCCTCGTACTTTTTTTTTAATACGAATAAAATTTTCACGGACACATTTTTGGTCAAATTTAAAAAAAAGCGTGAATCTTTCTGTACGCATTATTTGCAAACCATAAAAAGTTTTAGAATCAGCTACTAAAATTTTTCTAAAATTACTTTTCAAAATAATGAAGATAGTTAACTTTTTCTTTCTTATTCTCATGAGAAGTTTCGATATCCGTAAAGAAAGTATGAAAAAGTTGGCAATTAACAAAATGACTATTGAAATTTTTTTTTTTAATTTGCAAGATACGGAAAAAAGCCTGAAATAAAAATGTTATTGTTCTCGAAGAGTTTTCCAAAAGGTATTTCTTTCAGTTTTTGATATCTTGCACCGAAAAATTGTTGAAAGTAAACTATAGATTTTTGAAAATACTCAGAACATGGTGCCATGTATCGAAAAATGGAAAGTGAACTTTTTTTTTAAATTTTTCGGACAGAACAATTTTTTCGTTTTTCGCATGTTTTTTTTTAATTCTTTTTTATTTTTAGAAAAGACGGTTACCTTTTGTTAATCATAAACTTTTTAATATTTTGTACAGATATCGAAACAATTGTGAACCCCCCTCCCTTCTTCTCAGAATCAAAAAGGAAAGGTTGATTATCTTCATGATTTTGAAAATTATCAAATTAAAAAATAACGTGAATTATTTCTTATAATAGCAAAATCGTTTCTGTGATTTTCTTAGTAATTAATATACACATTCAAAATATTTTGCTATAATATATTTAATTTTCAGTAAAAAAATTGACCTGTAATATTCATTTGTAAAACGGTTCTGCATCCGGTGGTTAGAAATAAATAAAGTACTAACAAATTTCAAAAGTCCATTTTTTGTAAAGAAATATATTATGGCAAAATATTTCAATTCTGCATATTAATTACCGAGAAAATCACAAAAATACGTGTTTTTTATTATAAAAAATAGTTCACCACTTTTTTCAATCCGGTAATTTTTGAAATAATGAAGGAAGCTAACTTTTTCTTTCTCATTCTAATGGGATTTTTTTTTATTGTTTCGATATCCGTAAAGAAAATATTGAAAAGTTGGCAATTAACAAAATGACCATTGATTTTTTTTTCAATTTTCTATACGAAAAAAGGTCTACGAGCAAAATTATTGTTTTGGAACAGTTCTCGAAACATTTTTTTGTATAACTTTTCGGAGAGAACAATTTTAATTTTATCGGTATCTCGCATATTTTGTTGAAAAATTCTTTTTCATTTTTAGAACGAAACTGTTACTTTTCTTTTAATTTTATACTTTTTAATATTTTTTGACGGATGTCGAAAAATGAGACCCCCCCCCCCCCTCAGCATAACAAAAGAAAGGTTAATTATCTTTATGAGTTTGAGAGTTACTGACATGAAAAAATGGTGAATTATTTTTGATAATAAAAAAAGTATTTTTGTGATTTTCTCATTAATTAATATACAGATTTAAAATATTTTTCCAGCGTATATTTCTTTTTCAAACAAAAAAATGTACCTTCGAAATTCATTCGCAAAATTTTTGGCATTAGCTAGTAATTTATTTATTTTTAATCACCGAATTATTGAGAAAATAACAAAAATACTTTTTTTAACATAAAAAATACCTCAGAATTTGGTTTAATTTAATAATTTTCGAAAAATGAAGCTGGTTAACTTTTCCTCTCTTATTCTGATGGAAATTTTCTCATTGTTCCGAAATCCATAAAGAAAATATTAAAAAGTTACCAATTAACAAAATGACCATTTAAAAATTATTTTCGTTTAATTTTCGAGATACGGAAAAAGGTCAAAATATAATAGAAACAAAATAACCATTTAAAAAAATTATTTTATCTTAATTTTCGTGATACGGAAAAGGTCTAAAAAGAGAATTATTGTTTTCGAAGAGTTTTCCAAAACTTCTTTTTTATTTTTAGAATGAACAGCCACCTTTTTCTTAATCATAAACATGTTGATATTTTGCTACTGATATCGAAACAAGGAGAAATCCCTGATCAGAATCAAAAAGGAAAGGTTAATTGTCTTCACGATTTTCAAAATTACCGAATTTAAGAAAAAAAAAATCTGAATCATTTTTGATAATAAAAAAAGTGCCATAATATATTTCATTTTTTTTAAATTGACCTTCAAAATTCATTCATAAAAAGTTTCTGCATCTGGTGGTACTATATTTGTTTCTAATAATTATAAAATTTTGTAATTATTTACCTTTTGTCGAAGAGCCTTCTCGTTGATCGCTGCCCTTGTGAGTAATACTTTCACCTTATCTAAGAGTTCTGACTTATGAGCTAAATGCTGTTTTAATTCACTGACTTCGCCATTATTGTCATCCGATAATTTTTGACTATTTTCTAACATAGATATCCTTTGTTCTGCTAATTGTAAATCTGTTTCTAAACTAACTACACGTTGTTTTGCTAACTCACATTGTTTTTTTAAAGTAGAATCAGTATCTCTAGTACTTGACATCCCCTGTTAAATAAAAATGGAGACAATTTGTAAATTAACTCAATTGCATTGAATCAGATCATGAAAGATTGTATAGTATAGACAATAAATTACATATAAAGAAATCAAATACCAGTATTCTAATCTTGCAACATTTTTAACATATAATCTTTTGTAATCGGGAGAAAAATAAGTTCAGGTTAACATTAAAAAATTTCCAAATTATTATTTAAACCAAAAAATATAGCTCTTCTACCACAAAAGGTGATTTTTTGATCCAAAAGGACGAATTTTAAAACGAAACAGTTGAATCTTCTACCGAAAAAGATTAATTAAAAGAAAAATAGTTAAATTTTCCACAAAATAGTCAACAGTTTACTTTTAAATTCGAAAAGATGAACATTCAACAAAAACGTTTATTTCCAATCAAGAAAGATGAATTATCAACCTAATATTGGAATTTTCCAACGACAATACAATTAATTTGTGAATAAATAGTCGCAATTACAACCAAATAATTGAAATTTATAGCAAAAGAGACGATTTTGCAAAAAAATAGTTGAATTTTTAACCAAATAGTTGAATTTTCAACCACCAAGGATGAATTTTCAATCAAATAGTTAATTTTGCAGGCCAAAAAGGCGACTTTTTTAGAAAGCAGTTGAATTTTCAACCCGATCAGTTGAATTTTCAACAAAAAGATGAATTATCAGCGAAAAATGTAATATTTCATATTTTAACAACAAAAAAACTAGTTTTCAACAAAATAGTTGAATGTTCAACAATAACAGTTAATTTTCTACCAAAGCAGTTGAATTTTCAATCCAGAAAAATGAATTTTCAACCGAAAAGAATGACCTTTTGACCAAGTTATTGAATTTTTAACCAAATAATGAAATTTTTAACTAAAAATATAATCGTCAGAAGGTGACTACCGAAAAAAAAGTAAAAAAATAAACACAAGGCAAATGCAATACTGATAAGAATATTAAGAATATTATATCCGTTTGACCGCAAAACTTCAAATTCACAACTCCCTAATTTTTTCCTGACCAATTTTTTATTTTCTCTAACCATTGATATTCAAACCTTGTAACATTTTTAATATAGAATCTTTCATAAACGGAATGAAACAATTTCAAATTAAAATTTGAAAATTTTTAGTTTATTACACTTGAAAGTTATTTAAAATGCCTCTCAATAAATTGTTAAAACACTGTGGGTGGTAATAAATTAAAATTAATTATTTTATTTATATTGAGGCTGTTAATGATTGATTATCTACTGTAGGCTCCAAATTTACTTTAGCAAATTTTTAAAATATTAAAACCATACCATTTGGGTCAGTCGGTGGCCACTCTTAGCTTTCAACCTTTTGTTTTCAGCTTGAAGCTTCTCAACTATTCTTTTTAAAACGAAAATCGTTTTTTCAAGTTCTGGTATAGATTTTTTTAAACTTGACTTTTGCGGAAGTCTCGCTGATGATGAAGGGATTGATTCAGAGAGTTTTTCAACTTTTAAAATCTCCACGTACCTAACATGAATTAAAACGTACTGTTCTTGAAATACTTTTTATTGTCAAATTTATCTTAGTTTGTTAAAAAAATATATTGTATAGGAACATGCAAAATAAGATAAGAATACAACTCTAGAATACTTACTTTTCCAAATGTTCAATTTTTTGTCTAAGGCTAGGAGTATCCATAGTTGCTTTTTCAAGTTCCACGCGAAGTTCAAAGTTTTCATTCTCTAATCTCAAGTTAGTCTTTTCTAGAACGTGTTTGATTGATTCCAACTTTTCTAATTGACTTATCACACACGAATTTCCCTGAAAAATTAATTAATTTGATACAAATTATTATTATTCCACTTTGACATTATGTAAAAAGAAATTCTCAGATTTAAGATGGTTACAGCCCAATATATATCAAAGACATTTTTTTTATTGAGTTGGATTTATTATTATTTGTTTATTGTTCAAATTTTCTAAAATTATTTGTATAATAATCTACCATTCATTCATTCTGGCCATATTGAAGCTCCTATGTTTTCGCTCGATTCCCGCGATTTTTTGTTATCACGCGACTTTTTCTATCACGTAAATTTGACTCTTGCTGCTTACAATTAAAAAAAATTATTTTATTTCTTGTTTCTTAAAATATTCATTACTATAATTTCCTTCAAAACCATACAAAAATTCTGCTAATGATAATATTTTCATGCCTTTTCTCACAGAGAAACGACTATTTTAACATAATCATATGTTTCGCAAACAAATTTCTTTTCTAAAAATGTTAATAATTTTTTCATAATGCTTACCAATTTTATTAAACATAAGAAGTATGAACGATATTTTAAGTATAAAAATTTGTATTTTTATTCAGCATTTTCAAATAACACTAACTAATCAAATGAATATTTGCTTCGGTAGGTATGAAGTGCGATTATAAATACAATTTTTCGTTCAAAAAAGCTCGTTCATACTTCTTTTTTTAAGTATAATTGTTACACATTATGAAAAAATAAATAAATAACATTAGTAGAAAATAAGTTTGTTTGCCAAAAACATGATAAAGGTAAAAAAGTAAGATCTTCCGTGAAAAAGAGCATTAAAAGATTTTTTTTCTTTGAAAGCTTGAATTCAAAAATGTTGGGCGTATTTTCAAAATTAAATCTTTCAAAAATTGCAGAATTTCAAATTCAAAGCCTTGATAAGCAGTTCTTAAGTTATTAATTTAGAATGTAAATATTCTAATGGTTTGGTTTTAATTTCAGTCCACTTTAAATTGAATAATATTAGATTTAAATATTCTAAATTATTTGGTTTCAACTTTGAGGCCATGTGATAAGTGTGTCACGTGATCGAGTTGAAAATCGAATTAGAAAGCTTAAAAATGTGCAATTTCAAACATTGAAATTATATACAGCAATCTTGTTTTGTATTCTTTTTTGAACATTTTTAATTTCCAATGTAATATCTTGAGATTGTACAATTTATAGTTGAAGATTTATAAAAAAATTATTTAAAATTGAAAATTATTTGATTGTGAAATTTCAAAAATGAATAATAATACTAGAGGAAGTATTGAAAATTAAAGGATTTTAATTTAAGAAGATAAAAATTGTGTTGTTTAAAATCAAAATAGATCAAAGTAGATCTATCTAAAATTGATACATCAGTAATATAATAATTTCTTGAATCTTGAATGGTTACAACTTTAAAGTTCTGAATTTTCATGTTCAACGCTAAATTTTGAATTTTTCCCTTTCACAATTTTAATTATGCAATTAAAATTAAAATGATTGAAATTTGTAAAGTATAATTAACAATGTGAATATTGCGTATTTTTAAGCGTTTTAAATTTACTTATAATAATTAAATTTGTAATGGGTTTGAGTACTAAAGTTTTAAGTATCAACGTTCCGTAGTACAAAATTCTACACTTTTATATTTCCCATTTATTATCACTTTCATTTGAACGTTATTTCTTAGAATAATTCAATTTTTAAGGTTTATAATTAAATTGAATTTATTTTTTGATTTTAGAAAAATCTGTGCAATCAATTTTAATGTTAAATTATAATTTGTTCAATGTTATAACAATTTAAAATTCTAGAATTTCAAAATTTGTTCACGGTAAGTTTCAACCAAATTTTTTTCATTGAATATTTCTTCATGATGCCATAAAAGTATTTTTTTTAAAATTCCCAATAAAAAACGTTAGTCCAAAATAACGAACTATTATTTTTTGAAATTTTTTGTTGTTGAAACTTTTTAATTTATGCGAGCATCATTTAATTACAACATGAGATAAACCGTTGATAGAAAATATGTTTTAATAACTTTTTCTGCGATGAAAGGTTGTTTTTTCCAATAATACAAAACCTTCTGTATATTATACAGTTCTAGTTTTTGAAGATAGGTTCATAATGATTTTGTACTCAGTTTTTAAACAAAAAGGAGCCTATTATATTTATAATCTAGAAATTGAAAAAATAAACATTCATTTTTGAAAAAAGGGTTCCCACGATATTTTAAATTGCATATCAAAAACATTTTAACATCATCTGATTGAAAATTCTTCGAAAAAATTCCGGTAATGTTATTTTTTTTTTAAACTTTTGGACTACAGAAATATAGAACTAATTTTCCAATATTTTTGGTCGAAACGTTTCTAATCTATTTTCATATTTAACAATTCCTAAGTAATACGAATCTTTTATTTAAAAATTTTTTGTTTAGATAATCAAAATTTCAAATTTGAAATAAAGCGCTTCAACGATTACTTTGTTTTTTGCGCAAAATACGCACATACTATGTAAGAATAATATTCCGCAACAAACTTTTTAATGTCTTTTATAGCTTAAAGTTAGCTGAGCTCACCGTGTTTGACTTGAAAATATTCAATTTAGTTTTCTATTTCAAATTGTAAAATTTTATTTGCTTCTAATTGAAATTTTTGAATTCCAAAGTTTTCACATGCAATTAATTATTTTTTAATTATTCAATTTTGAACGCTTTTAATTTCAATACCTTTAAATTTTGAATAAACCAATTTTCAGAACTCGAATACGAAAATATTCCATTTTTAACGTTTTCAAACTATCCTGTTTCAAAAATTTTAATCTGGAACCATTCAATTTCAAGAATCTTTAATTCAAAATCTTTCCATATATTTTTTTTTTAAATTTCAAACACTTTCAATTCGAAAATTCTAATTATTATTTGTTATATGGAATATATAATAGATTTTTAAATTGTTTATATTTTTATTGTTAGGAAATTAATAACCCGAATATATAAACATGTCAAAAGATACAAGTGGGTCATTGATTTCCTTTATTTTTTGTTGTGTGGTGTTTGGGGTACTAAATACATCTGACAAAATGTTTTGCAAGACTTGCAATATTTTTCCCGATATTGTTGATTGAAAATTGGACTTTTGAAAAAGGACCATATTTGAATACTTTTTATGTCCACCTTTATTGATCGAACGAAGAAAATATTTTTACACAAGTGTACACATAACATATTTAAATTTAATAAAATTGAAAAATTTTGATCAAAAGTTCAATTTTTATATTGTTTATTAAAAACAAATTTTTGATCGTTGTCTTTCTACCCAATGGGTATCTTGGAATTGAACAAAAATAAAAATAATGTTTAAAGTGTCTTAAAGTTATCCACCAAAAACCAGAATAGTAATTTTTCTGATATTGAAGAAAAAGAATCTTAATACAGAGTAGGTATGAATAAAAATTTTGTTGTCAAGATATTTTGAGTCGCTGATCTCAATTTTTTTTCGAGAATTTCAAAAAAAAAATTGCGGATCGAATATGGCGACCAAAAAACTTAAAAAACGTCCGAATTCAGTGTATTTGAATGATTCATTTTTTGAAGTGACTTCATCACAATGTTCAAAAAATTGAAATTTGTTTAACCATTCCGGAACCAACTCAATAACTGTTCAAACAATTATTTTTAAACAATTTATTGGGAACGATTAATAAAAAGGGTTTTTCGATTCAGCGAAGAAAATTAATTAGAATTCATGTGCTGTTTTATGACATAATTATCGACTTTGTTTTCAACAATAAATAAACAATTTAATATAAAATAGTTCCGACGTAATCTGTTCTTTGCAATAGAATGACTATATCAGAATATATCAATTTTATAAACGTTTTCAATAATTTTTTAAACTAATGAAAAAAATCATTCGCAATATATACTAATCCATACTAAATGTTAAATAAATGAAGGGAGAGAATATTTAATATTACATACATTTATTTCAATTTATTTTGAAATTGTACCAAAAACTAAAAAAAATCATATACACTGTTCGCAAAACTGGATCCGATATCTTGTTTTCAAAACTTTCGGAAATGAATTTGAGATCAGCGACCCGAAAAACTTATATAAGAAAATTGTCATTGAAATCGAATCTATTTTTTGAGTTTTTTCAGCGTTTTGATCTTTAAGAAATGTTTTCTTCAATATAAGAAAAAATACTATTCTGGTTTTTAGTGGAAAACTTCAGGACACTTCAAAAATCCACGATACCTATGACACTCTTTAAATAAAAAGACAAGATTAAAAAGTTGTGTATTCAATAAAGAATGTAACAATTGAACTTTTCATCAAATTTGTTTAATTTGATTAAAATTCAATATTTGATAGGTATATCTGTGTAGACGTTTTTTCTTCGTCCAATTATTATTAACCGAGGTGAAAATTCGTAAAAAATCGATGACCCACTTGTTTCCTTTGTCATGGAATGCTCCTGCTGATAAATAATAAATTTAACAATTATATTTACTTCAGCGACAGATTCCAAGGCAGATATCCGACTCTTTTGATCTTCGATTATGCCCCTAAGTTGATCATTATCCTCATCAACTAATCGTTCTGTAAGTTCATTAACTCTACTCTTCAGGAAATCGCACTCTTTTTGCAGATCTTCAACAATATTTAAATCAGCAGTAGAAACTGGTGGATAGAACGTAAATCCTGAAGACATTCCGTTTTTTTCTAGCTTGAGTTTACTCCTTAAATACCACTTTTCTCTTTCCATACAAGAAACAATAGAACGTAGTTTTTCGTGATTGGTTTGCAATTTTTGCAGTTCTTCAGTCTTCTCTTTTAATTTTTCTTTCAACTTTTCAGCCGTCTGTTGCCATTTTTTCTGTTTTTCCCATAGTGCCAATTCTTCTGCTGTCTAAATAAGTGTTTTTATATTTGTAAAATGCATTATAATTTAAAATAGATTTAATATAAGATTTAAATTTAATCTCACACAACTACTTGTTAGTACCTTTGCCTTTTTCACCTCGTGAACTAAAGATTCTCTATTCAATTGTTCTTTCGTTTTCTGTAATTCTTCTTCTAGAGACTTAACTTTGCGATCCAACTGAAGTTCGCGCTGGGAAATCTTCTTTTCTTGAGTTTTTGTTGCCATATATCTGCAGATAAAATAAAATAGTTTATATAAAGGATTTTATTTCAAGAGATTTAAAGAAAGACCGGGCAGTAGCATAAAATACAAATTTCATTATTATTGATTTTAGTGAAAAATCGTTTAAATGAAAGATAGAAAAAAAATTCTTTCAATCACTGATGAGATGGAGTGGGATGGCTTTGACTAATTTTTTGTAAATATTTAAAATGCTGTAAGGACATAATTTTACGTCAAACTATGCAACTGCGATTGCTTGAAAAAAATATTTTAATTTAAAATTATAAAAATATCAAGATGAAATAATCTAAAATAAAAAAGTTTCAGAGCTTTAAGTAAAACTGAACTTTTTTCACCTTGACAAAGATTATTCAATTTAAATATTTGCTATTCTAGGTCGAAAAAACAAACATTTTGATTTAAAAAAACTGTAAATTCTAGTACTTTCTCGTTAAATATTACAACTACAATAAAACCAGCAATATGCAGCAGAACATGCAACGAAGCACAAACATGTAGAAAATTCATATGAATAATAGACAAAAGTTCTACTTTCCTTTAATTTTTGTTATAATTTATTGTATTTAGTTTTTTTTTAACGTTTTTTCACTAAGAGTTCTACAACTTACATAAGACAATTTTTCAACATCAGTCATTTTGAGGTGAAGCAAGACAAACTTTTTTTCAGGATCAAATGTTTCCAAAAATTGTTGTAAAATTGTATTCTTGTTTATATAAATTGTCTCTCAGAATAGAAGTGCAAAGTCTAATTTTTTCATAATTATTCAGTGTTTTCAACTTTTCAGACAGAGCAAGTTAATACGTAATTGAACTCAACGAAAATATTTATTTGAATTATTTACTATTGTTTAATAACTATCTTCTCTTAGAGAAATGCAAGAAAGTTGCTGTTTTATCTGAAATTTGCAACTTTTTGTCACCATTTCACACAGAGGGAAGCAAAAATTAATTAATGTTGGCAAAAGTAATAGTTGGAACAGTTTATTATTGTTTATAATTATATTCTCTTAGAGTAATGTTATAAAAATGCGATTTTTTCTGAAATTTCCAACTTTTTCTCATCTTTTCAGTTATCATTTCTAATTACAATTTATTATTATTCACAGCTATCTTCGCTTAGAGTAATACCTGCAGTTTTGTCTAATATTTTCAAAATTTCGTTTTTCGTTATGATTAAATAATAAATAAACGTTAACAAGAATTATTTTGTTAAAGAATCTCTTTCTTTTGTAGATATTTTTTCTGGAATAAAAATCTAAAAATTATTATATCATCATCAATTATATCAATTAATAATTTAATTGAGAACTTTTTGATTTTCTTTAAATTAATATTTTTGAAACATTAGCAAAAAAGTAAAAATACTTAGTCAGGACAAAATATAATAATATTTAGAAAATGCCTCTCTTTTATATTTGCTTATTAGGTGATTATAACTAAAATGCACTGACTAGTCTTACGGAAATTTCCGTAAAACTAGCCGGTCAAGTATAGAGCTAGGGCTATTCTTATTGAAATTTACGAAAAAACCTCACTTGCTAGTATTATTTTAAGAGCATATTGTCATAAATAATAATACACTGTTTAAAGAATTATGTTTGTTAACATTAATTATTTCCTGACATGAACTGAAAAGCTGAAAACAAGTTGAGAAATTCAGAAAAAATCTGCAACTTTTTACCTCAATTCTAAGAGAAAATTGCTATAAACAATGATAAAACGTTTAAACAATTTTGGAAATATCTGATTATCAGTGGAGAGTAATATTTTATATACTAAAAATCATTTGTACTAAAACAAAACGAAAAAAGTAAAATAAAAGCCAATAACTCGCAAAAAAATATTTTTCACTGATGGGGTTTTTTGGACCATATAAGATTGGGTTATGGAGATTAAATTCAAAAAGTAATTTTTTATTTGTAATACGGGGTTTGCAGAACCTCTAAAAGTCACTTTTTCAAGAAAAAATTTATTAATTTTTCAAAAAAATTAATCAGCCGATTCTCAATTAATCAGTTGACAACACAAAAAGTATGAAAAAATTATTTTCATTGAAACTTTCTAATAATTTTTACTTTACATATATTTTGCTTTAAATTTTCACTTTTCTTCTATTAAATTTAATTTATCAATCATCTTTTAACTAATTCTAGAAAATGCAATTTTTAACAGAAACAGTTAATATTTAGTTAATGAGTTCAGAACATAGAAAGCATTATATAATTATTTTCATTGAAATATTAGAGTAACTAGAATTTAATATTTATCTGAAAATTTCAATTATTATTAATAACCTTTCAAAGTAATACCAGTAGAAATTGAAATATATGCACATATAATTTTGAAAATTGAAATAATCTTTATATGATTCACTTTTTTGAAAAAAATGAATCAGTCAATAGTTAATAATAGTTCATTCCTCAGGTCATAACATAAAAATCAAACAACGATATTATTTGCATTGAAACATCAAAATAATGTTCATCTCATATTTTTCTAAAAATTTTAATTACTTATAATCTTTTCAACGAATTCCATAAAAACTTAAACACATTTACGTATAATGTTGAAGATTGAATTTAAATCATTATCTCACAACATCGTAAACATTTGGAAAATTATGAAATCGGAATAGAATTATTTTAAATATAAATAAAATTTTATTATAAAAATCATATCCAATATTCGACTACATAAAGATTCCTTCCATACTTATGAATTTATATTTTTTAAACATGAAATACATAATTTTGAAATTTGAATTCAGATAATAATTTTAGCATTAATCTATACTTTTCATTTAAATATTGAAATAATTTTTACTTTTTTTTTCAAATTTGAACTCCCATTTCTGACAATTTTAATTATCAATAACCTTCTAAACACATTCCAGAAAGTGTTAGTTTTAATAGAATCAGTTAATAATTAATTAATCAGTTCACAATATAAAAATATTTTGTCATTCATCTAATCTAATCGAGTAGAATATAGTATAGATCGGCCAAAATATAACGCGCATATCATATGACAAAAAAGAACATCTGCGACTGGATTAGAAATGTAGAAAAATTACTGAAATACATTTTATTTTACGCCATGTATTGAGAAAGTCAGTCATAACAACCAAAGATTTAATATCTTCAATAACAACTTACATTGAAAGTCATAGTGGAAATAAATAAATCGAAATAATTATCGGCGATCGATGAAATACGAAATCTACTCTTTTAATTCTGTTAGTTTTGATTTTAAAATATAGAGGTCACCCTATGACTTACTATAACTAACAGAAAATCTTTCTCCATGAAATTACGAGTTTTCATCTATAGGAAAAGGAAATAAGCTTACAGACTGACCGCACTTCTAGCCTTTTAGCCTGGACGTGTAGTCAAAGCTAAACGTACGGACAGTCTGTACTTTTAGCCCAGTCGAGCTAAAAAAACGGACAGTCCGTCACTTTAGACTCGGCCTTTTTTTTAATTCATCTTTTATGATAACACATAATATACCTTCGGCTTTGCTGTTGTTTTAAGTCTGCGATTTGATTCTTGTACATCCTTTCCTTGTCCAATAACGTCTGCAATTGTCGCCGCAGGCAGTCCAATTGAGTTTGTGATTGATTAATGGCTTGCTCACGACTTGAATTATGCATCGTCTCGCACATTTTCGGTTCTCGGACATCATAATTCGTAGCTTGTTGAGCGTTCGCTACTGTTTCCATAACTTGAAGCTCGGTCTTTAAAAATCGTAATAATTTTAAAATAATTTATTATATATAGGAATTAATAACTGCACTTCTGATCATTGCAGGGGTCACAGTCCGACGCTTTTTTTATTTCATCCCCCTTTTTTCCCCATAAATTTGGAAAATCCCTAACACCTAAACTCGAGAATTTTGATTCAACTTTCCCTATATCCCTTTTTTATGAGGGTTCTATTCATTTTTTTTTAAATCCTAAACAGAAATTCAAGACATTGAAAAACAGGATGCTTTGGAAAAGATTCATTTTGATGATAACAATTCCAAATATTTCCTGAACGAATTTCTCACCAAAGAGATAAATTTTCAACTCAAATGATGAATCTTCAACCAAAAAATTAATTGTTAACAAGGTAGATCAACTTTTAACCAAGCTTTTCGATTTACAACAAGAAAGATGAATTCTCAACGAAAAATGTAATATATGATATCATAATATTACAAACAAGAGATTTTTATTTTAGATAAGAAAAAATTTAATTATATCCTAAAAAGACGAATTTTCAACAAAATAGTTACATTTTGAACCAAAGAGATGAAATTTCAACTAAAATGATAATTTTTCAACTAAAATGATAAATCTGAACCAAAAAAGAAACAATAATTTCTAACAAAGTAGCTCAACTTTTAACCAAGTAGTTGAATTTTCCAGCAAAAAAGATTTGAATTTTTAATTAAGTACAGGTTAATTCATTCAAAAAAAGACATTTCAACGGAATAGTTGATTTTTTAACTAAATTGTTGAAAATTTTTTACCGACAAAGTAGAAATCCCAACCAAGAAAA
This sequence comes from Andricus quercusramuli, assembly GCA_932178445.1. NCBI lineage: Eukaryota > Metazoa > Arthropoda > Insecta > Hymenoptera > Cynipidae > Andricus > Andricus quercusramuli. Next base: position 195,421 of record CAKNXH010064170.1, read on the forward strand.
TTAATTTTCTACCAAAATACGAATTTTTCACAAAACAGTTGACTTTGTAACTCCAAAATATGATTTTTTTCAAATTATTGAACTTTCGGGACAAAAAGTAAAATTTTCCGTGAAACAGTTAAATTTGTAACCTGAAAATAAGACTTTTCAACCAAAAAGTTCATTTTTAACAAAGTCGTTGATTTTTCTACGAAAATGTTGAACTTTCAAGCCAGGAAGGGGAATTTTTTACTGAACAGTTTCATTTTCAAGCCAGAAATATTAATTTTCAACATAAAAGTTCATCTTCAATCAAATGGTTGAATTTTCTTCCAAATTGTTAAATCTTCAATCCAAATAGACGAACATCTTACAAAACAGTTTAATTTCCAACCGAAAAACGTGAATTTTCAACAAAAAAGGTCATTTTCAACCAAACAAAACACGAATTTTCAATCAAATATTAAAATTTTTAACCAAAAAGATAAGTCTTCAACCAAGAAAGATTTTTCAGTCAATAAAGAAAAAGTTTCAAACAAATTGTTGAATTTTCGAGTGAAATAGATCATTTTTCTACAAAACAGTTAAATTTTTAACCCGAAAATATGAATTTTCAACCCAAAAGGTAATTTTCTATAAAATAGTTGAATTTTTCACCAAATTGTTGAATTTTTAAGCCAAAACGATAAATTCTCATAAAAAATATATTCGTTGATATTTGAATGATGAAATATTTCAATTTTGAATCAAAAACAGTCTATTCAACTGAAGAATTTTGAACTAAAATTATGAATATTCAACCAAAAATAGCAAATAGTTTAATCTTGAATCAGAAAAGATGCATTGTCAACAAAGGATGTAAAAATTTTAAATAGATGAATCCTCAACCGAAACAGAAAGATGAACTTTCATCATAATAGTTGAATTTTCAACCACAAAGAATTTTTCATTTAAAAAAAAATGTCAACCAAATTTTTGAATTTGTAAGCCAGAAAGAGGAAATTTCTACAAAACATTTGAATTTTCAAACCGAAGAAATGTGAATTTTCAAGAAAAAAGTTCATTCTCAACCAAACAGTTGAATTTTCTACGAAAATAGTCCAATGCTCAACCAGAAAGGACTTCTTAACAAAACTGTTGAATTTTCCAAAAAATAATTGAATTTGCAACCAAGTAATAAAAATTTTAATTCAAAAAGATGAATTCCCGACCAAAATAAGTTCGATTTTCTTATTAGGTTCTATTAATTCAGTTCCCAATTAAGTGGATAAATGAGAAAAATAGTAAAAGAGTGGAAGACAGGAAAGACTACAAATAAAGTAAAATTAATTTGCAATTAATTGTTATAAGTTTTTATTTTACATGTAAGCTAACTGCGTATATTTAAAAATTGTTATCTTTATAATTTTTTATATTTTCGTGAATAATTATTTGGTTAATTTATTTTCTTTTACACTAAAATCCTTCTTAAACTTGCATTTGAAAAAGCTTTCAAAATCTGAGAACTTTCAATTGATAAAAAATACTTTAGACACCAATTTAAAAGTCTAAGGAAACAAAGGCAGAAAAAATCTCTGAACAACTCAGAGTTATATACTGAAAAGAATGCACTAGAAAATATGGTTGAGAATAAGAAATAAAAATCTATTAACAAATAAAAATACGTTTTAACAAATGTAAACATGAGCATTTTTCAATCCTGTGGTTTATCTATTTTCGATCTTTCATTTTCTATATTTTTTTTCTGATGTACTTTTATCAGTAGAAATTGTTGAAGTATGAAAGAAGATGACCAGAAAAATTGATAAAGAAAAGCCGCTACTGTTAGTAGCCATTATCTTTCAATATTCACGAGATACCCATATGATATAAAACGTTTTTAATAATAAAATAAATATCTTTTTCCAAAAAATTTACTTTTTCGTAAAAAATCTCAGTTTTTTCCCCAAAATTGAACTACTGAACTAATGTGATCCCTGTAATTGCAAATTACCTCCAATTGTTGGCATGCAATACTAATTTCTTGAATCTTATTATCTTTCTCTTGCAAGTCCTTGGCCATAGCTATATTTTCTTTTGCTAACTGCATCCGATTTTCTGAGAATTGTTGTCTTAATGAAACTGTTTCACACTGCCACTTGTGAAGTTCCAATCGGTAACTCTCCAATTCCAATTTATGTTGTTCTTCAAGTCTACATCGCATATTTTCACACAATTTTTTTATTATGAAGAAAGATTTTTGAAGATGTTATGGACTAAAGTTTTGGGATTTTTGAAAACAAATAACTTTTCTGATTATTCTGATCGTGACTCGTACACAGTGAGAATTTTACGAGTGTGCATTGTGCAAGCAATTAAAGAAACGAATTATGTGATTTTTTATTTTTTTTATTTACCTTGATCTCATGTCATCTATGTGACTTAATCTGTCTTCAGCTAATCGATGCCAACGTTGTCCAAGTTCCTTTGCAGCTTTCAAATCTGCTTCGAGCATTGAAATTCTTTCCTGTAATCTGGCAGTGTCCACTTCCGATTCCAAATCTTTGTTTAAATTTTCCTTTGCGGAGTCCTGCTTCTCTGGTTTGTCATCACGCTCAGGACATTCGAAGATTTGTCTGCACAGTTGATAATATAATATTAATTAAAATTAAAACGAGACTAACTATTTTCATCTACTCACGCCTCGTACTCATTTGAGAAATTCAATTTTTTTATATAGAATGGTTCAAAAATCGCCAAGTTTGAACAGTACGATGTGCTTGTGGAAATTCTTGTTCCTTTTTGAAAAAAAAAAAAAACAGAAAATCCATAACAAAATATTATCCAATGGGATGTCATCTTGGCAGTTCCTCATTGAGATCGAAGTTTGAACTCTAAATATATTTGTAGCTTTCGTGCTTACAAAAAATTTTCACGACAATATTAACTTAATTTTTTATTTCAAATTTAAAAGTTTTGTGTCATTTTATAGAAAATACAAATTCATTGGTACCTTATACATTTTTTTAGAATTAATTTTATTATACTTTTTGTTTTTATTTCAAGATAAATAAAAAAGTACTAAATGAACATGAAAAAAATATACATGGTATCAATGAATTCGCATCGAAAATATGTACAAGTCAAGGTACACTAAGAGTCATATTTGTTAGGAGAGAAAGTTTTTTCTATAAAATTACACAAAACCATTGAATTTTTTATTGAAAATTAGGATAATATTGTTGTGAAAATTTAATCCGATTGGATTACACTTTTTTATGTATTTTTTGTTTTGTTATAGGAATAAGAATTTCCAGAAAAATATTTCACTTTTCAAACTTTTCTTCCATCTAATATAGTTTAGGAGATACAGCCTTCGGAATTTGTATTTTTCTGAAAAATTTGGCAAAGCAAAAATTTAGTTTTAGTTTTTGTGAAATAGCATATTTCCTGCGCTCTGTCGAAAAAAATAGTCAGTATATTAGTTAAAGAAGACTTAATTAAAAGGAAATGTAAACAAAATGTTATGTATCATACGTCCGAAGTTATAGCGTATTGAAAAATACCCACTTTTAAGAAAATTCGTTAAAAAGTATTTCACCTTAAATTCTTAACCAAAAAAGATGAAATCTCAACAAAAAATGTAATAGTTGATATTTCACCATTAAATATTTTAATTTTGGATAAGAAAGAATTGAATTCGTTTTAAAAAGACGAATTTTCAACCAAATAATTGAATTTTATACCAAAATAGTTGAATTTTCAACAAACAAGAAAAAGAATTTTCAATTAAATAGTTACATTTTCAACCAAAGAGATAAATTTTTAACTAAAATGATGTGTTTTCAACCAAAAAATAAGAATTTTTAACAAAGCAGTTCAACTTTTAACTTACTGGATGCATCTTCAACCAAAAAAGATGAATTTTCAACGAAGAATGTATGAGTTGATATTTCAAGAGGGAGGTTTTTAATTTTAAATCAAGAACCATTCAGTTCATTCAAAAAATACGATTTTTCAACAAAATAGTTCATTTTTTTCACCAAATTTTTTTATTTTCAAGCAAAAAAGATGAAGTTTCCACAAAATAGTTGAATTTTTAGCCCCAAAGCATGAAATTGTAACCAAAAAGTTATTTATTATTTAATTTTAAATATAAAAAGACAAATGTTCTACAAAACAGTGAAACGTTTACAAAAAAATCTGAATTTTCAAACAAAAACTTAATTTTTTACCAAATGATTGAACGTTCTACGAAACTCTTGGATTCTCAAGCCAGAAGATGAAATTCCTACAAAACAGTTCAATTTTCAAGCAGGAAATATGAATTTTCACAAAAAAGTTAATTTTCAACCAAATATATGAATTTTAAAACAATTAGTTAATTTTCTTCCAAATTGTTGATTTGAAAATCCAAAAAGACAAATTTTCCACAAAACAGTTGAAATTTTAAATCAAACATAGGAATTCTCAACTGAAAAGTTCATTTTCATCCAAATAGTTGAAATTTCTACTAAATTGTTGAGTTCTTAATCCAAGAAGAAGAATTTTCTACAAAACAGTTTAATTTTCAAGTTGAAAATATGAATTTGCGATAAAATATGTCAATTTTCAGCTAGAGAAATGAATCTTCAACCATAAAAGATTAACCCAATAATGTGTATTTTCAAGTCAAAAAGATGACATGTTTGCGCAACCTTTTAAAATTTTCGAAATTTTGTCAAATAATTATGAAATTTTATGAAATCTTTGGAATTTTTGCAAGGACCCGACCGAAAATTTCATTCCATTTCGTTACTTCCAATTAAAGAAAATAATTTTTATCCAATCATCAATGTAATTTCAGATAATATATAATTTCGACCAAATCAAGAGATAACAGATGAAAGTTTAGACAGAAATCATTTTTTTCTATCAATAACGAAATGGAACGAAAGTTTCGGTTGGGTCTCTGAATTTTTGTTCAATACTTGAAATCATTTTCGAACTCTAATTTGCGAGCCTTTGTTAAATCCTTGAAATATTTGTGAAATCTTTGAAATTTTTTGAAATTTTTGTAAAATCTTTGAAATCTGTGAAATCATTGTGGAATTTTTGGAAATCTTCGGAATTTTTTTTTAAATATTTAAAATCATTCTTTAAATCTGGTGTACAAGCCTTCGTGAAATTTTTTCAATTTTCGTGACATCTTTGAAATATTTGTGAAATCATTGTGAAATTTTTTTAAATCTTGCAAATTTTTGTGCAATCTTTGAAAGCTTTCAAAAATTTTGAAATTTTTGGGCAGTTTCAGTAAAATTTTTGAAACTTTTGTGCCATCTTTGAAATTTTTTGAAATTTTTGTGACATCTTTAGAATCTTTATGAAATTTGTGTGCAATCTTTGAAATCTTTTAAAACCTTGAAAATTTTCGTGAAATCTTGGAAAATTGTTATTAATCCTTAAAATTCTTTGAAATTTTTGTGCAATCTTTGAGAACTTTTGAAACCTCTAATTTTTTTTAGCAATCTTTATGAAATCTTTTAAAACCTTTCAAATTTTTGTGCAATCTTTAAAAACTTTTGAAACCTTTAATTTTTTTTAAGCAATCTTCATGAAACCTTTTAAAACCTTTCAAATTTTTGTACAATTTTTGAAATCCTATAAGAACTTTGCCATTTTTCGGCAATCATTGTGAAATCATTGTGAAATATTTTCACATCTTTAATATTTTAGTGCAATCTTTGAAATCTTTTGAAATTTTTGTGAAATCATTATGAAATTTTCTTAAATCTTTAGGATTTTTAAACAGTTTTTACTTGAATTCCAGTACACGGATTCATACTCACTTTTCTGTGGCTTCTTTTTCCATCATTGAAATTTTCTCTTGCAGATGTTTAATTTCCTCCTGTAAACTACTAGCAGCTCTACTATGTTCATCTCTATCTTCCTTTAATAACATCTGATATCTAGATACTGTCTCTTCTTTCTGATTAACTAATTTTTGCAAACTATTTATTGTCGATTTCAAGGCCACTTTATCCGATCCATCAACGTTCGATACATTAGAATCGCTTTTTAACTGTTCAATAATTTGATCTCGATCCAGCAGTTTGGTATCTTTTTCTTCAACAGCTTTAGTCAGTGAATTTATTTTCGCTTGAAATTCGGCAAGTTGCGACTCGTATTTTAGAATCACTGCGGATCTTTCAGAAGCGAGTGCCAATGCCTTGTTTAGTTGTTCACTAAGAAAGGTGTTCACATTATCATCTTTTTCAATTTGCTTCTTATTTTGTACTCTATTATTTTCCTTATTCTTCTTCATATCATTTGTTTCAGCGTAGCGAGGATTAAATTCACACTGAACTTCGACTGAAGAGCTATTTATTATTTCTGTTTGAGTCGAGTTGGAAACAATTTCTATTTTCTTTTGCAAAATATCTTCCTTTAGCTTGATGATATCTTTTTCCTGGTCTACTTTCGCGTTTTCAATTTGTTTCGGAATTTCCAAGTCTCGCTCTGGTTTTTCTGATTCAGCTTCCGGGTTCAAGCGTTCTGGCTCCATTTGGACGATGATCTCTTTTTCTCGTTCCGGTTTTTCTTTCCAAACTTTCTGCATGTTTAGCATCTCAAATTCTATGGATGTAAGAGTCGCTTCATACTCTAACAATTTCTTATTCGCAATTTGCAGCTCGTATTCCTGGTGTGAGATTTGTCGTTTGTATTTCAAATCCTAAGATGTAAAATTTTATAAATGAGCAGATCAGTCTTAAGTCTAGATACCCCGAGGGGTTGATCAGTACACTGACTTACAAAAAATAAATGTTTTTTTTATCACACACGCACTGAACTTGTTCAATTTAGTAAAAAATGGGTATTTTTGTTTTATTAAGAAAAAAAGTTTGAACCACGATTTTAGGATCTGAAATAGCCCCAGGTTATAACTGCTAATTGTCGTTAATTTCCATAAAAATGATAAGCGTTTGGCAGGAAATACAACTTATATGGTACCAGGCGTGGAGGGGAAAAAACCTGACACAATCCTATTAAAAAAAAAAGTTATGTTACCAAATATCTCGTAATGGTTGGCTTTTCATTACTTGAAGTTGTTTTATATCCTAAATTCCAAATTTTGAAAAATATTATTAAAATTATTATTTCTGCAAGTCATAGAAAACCTTATGCGAATTGAAAAAACAGTTGTGCTTTTTAATACTTTAAACCCTGCTTTTTAAAAAGAATTTTAATATAAAATCATAAGGTTTCCAAGATGATTTAACATTTCCAAAAATTTTAGGTTTTGTCGCAGATTTTTTCACCGGAAATTAGCATTTAAACAAAAATCAGCATCAAGATTCCCAATTATGAACAATTTTAGGATATATTAGCATTTTTCACCGAAAATGGGTATTTTTATTACAAAATTATTAGACTTCAAAGATTGCAGTTTTTTCAGCAATTTCCGTTTTTTGGTTTTGTTCAAGTTTTTGCCGGAAGTTGACTTCTTCAAAACAAAAATCAATAGATTTTAAAGGTTTATAACTTCTGAACAATTTTAGGCTACGTTGGCATTTTACGCCAAAACTTGGTATTTTAAAACAAAAAGCATTACAATTTAAACAGTATTGAGAATCTTTTACCAATTTTGGATTATGTTCATGTTTTTCGTCGAAATTTGGTTCCACAACTTTTTACAATTTCAGGTTTTACACCAAAAATTGGTATTTTAAAATAAAAAAACATAGTTCGGAAAAGATTTGCAATTGTTGAACAGTTTCAGATTATATTAACGTTTTCCACATGATATCAGTTTTTTCAAATGCATTTAAACAAAAATCATTAGATTTCGAGGAAGATTGACAATTGTGAATAATTTTCTCTTATGTTATGTTAGTGTTTTTCATCGGAAATTATTTGTATTTTTGATAAAAAATTATTATATTTCAAATAATATATTTTTTTTTCAAGAAATTTAGGTCATGTTGGTTGTTTTGGATTCGTGTTAGTGTTTTTCATAAGAAAATTGTATTTTTATTTCAAAAATTAGATTTCCAAGAAGATTCACATCCTTTAACAATTTCTGGTTATGTTAATTTTTAACACCAAAAATTGGTGTTTTAAAATAAAAAATCATTATAGTTCGAACAAGATTTGCAATTTTGTAATTGTTTGAGGATATATTAAAGTTTTTCACCGGAAATCGGTTATTTTAAACAAAAATCATTAGACTTCTAAGAAGACTGTCAATTGTGAACGATTTATATAATATTTTAATATTTTATCTCCTGCCAGAAAATTATTATTTTGACGGAAAATGTGTACGCTTTTTTCACATAATTGAACAAGCTTAGGGGTTGAACGATCAAATAAAAAAATGGTGGAAAATTTGGAAATCGTTTTTTCTCACCCCGCAGTTCTGTTCAAATGCCAAAAAATTATCTCTTTCAAATATAGTCCAAATTGAAAAATAACAAGTATTCTTTTAACTAATTTTCAATCGTTTAAACATTTGATTTTTTCATGTATGTCACGAAATAAATATATTTTCTAGACGTTATTTATTTTTTTAACGATTATAACGAAAAAATAATTTTTC
>CAKNXH010064170.1:211258-229171 GCA_932178445.1 Andricus quercusramuli
TGAAAAATGGCGCTTGACTCCTTTTGCATTTCTACCCTTCAGTTGAAAGTTAAACTACTTTCTTAAAAAATCATTTTATTTAGTTGGAGATTTACAATTTTAGTTAAAAATGCATCTCTTTGGTTGAAAATTCAACTGTTTGGTTGAAGGTGAACATTTTTGTTAAAAAATCAAATTTTCAGGTGAAAAATTCAATTGTATTGTAGAAAATTCGTATTTTTGGCTCAAAAAGTCAAGAATTTGGTAGAAAATTCAATAATTTGGCCGACAGTTATCTTACACTGTTAAAAATTCATTTTTTAAGTTGAAAATTCACATTTTTTGTTAAAAATTTAACTATTTGTCCAAAATTCGTTTTTTTTCTTGAAAATTAATTTTTTTTAACTGAAAATTTAACTATGTATTACATTTTTTGTTGAAATTGTATCTTTTAAGGTTGAAAATTAAAATCCAGCGTTTAAAGTTAAAATACTCTCTTGAAAATTTATTTTTTTTTCGTTCGAAGATTTATAATTTTATTTGAGAATGCATCTCTGATGGAAAATTGAACTACTTTGTTGAAAATTCGATTTTTTTGTCATTGTAAACTATGTTTTCAACTGAAATTTTGGCTATTCGGTTAAAAACTTAAGTGTTTGGTTGAAGATGAACATTTTTGTTAAAAAATTATATTTTCGAGTGGAAAATTCAACTGTTTTGTAAAAAGTGCATTTCTTTGGCTTAAGAATTCATCAATTTGGTATAAAATTGAATTGTTTTGTAGAAAATTTGATTTTTTATTAAAAATTAATTATTTTCAATTAAAATTTGAGATATTCCACTTTTTGAGTAAATTTTTTTTTTCCAGTTACAAAATTCAACTATTTGGTTGAAAATTCATGTACTTTGTTGAAAATTCGTCTTTTCGGCAGAAAGTTAATCTTCTTGGTTGAAAATTGAACTATATGATTAAAAGAGTATGTATTTTGTTGAGAATTTGTCTTTTTTAATATAAAATTCATCTTCTTGGTTAAAAATTTAACATTTTGGTTGAAATTTTTGTTTTTTATTTAAACTGAGAATCTTTTCTTTGTTGAAATATCAACTGTTACATTTTTTTGTTCAGAATTTATATTTTTTTATCCTAACAAAGGGGATACGTGGTTCAAAATTTCAGAAAAAAATGTACGAAATTTATGTACGGCCCCTAGGAGAAAAAATAATGTTCTTGGAGGATATTTACCTCAGCTCTTTGAGTTGTGTTCTTAATTCAGAGTTGATACCTTGAACAACATTTAAGCGTTCCTGCAATCTCATAGCTGGATGGTACCAGCCGGCTAAATGTCTTACATCCAAAGCCTCGAGTAATCTTTCCAGGGTATCAGATTGAATTTCCACTGCACTTTTAGCTGTGAAAAAAATTATTCCATTTTAAATAATATTCTGTTATCCTCGAGGAATATAATTTGAAATGAAACCATTTAAAAATCAAACAAATTAGAATTGGAAGCTTGGCTAACTTCTCAATGTGAAATATTGGAAATAACAAGACATTTGAGACTGTTTTGTACAAACTTGATCATTAAATTCTTGATTTTTCATGAAAGAAAAAATGAAATCTTCTTTCTAAGAATTTCGTAGTTACATTTGAATGTTGGACGTTAAGGGTGTTTTATGTATGCAGTCCAGTAAAAAATAAATTAATCCCTAACTTGGTTTATAAAGTTAACAAAACAAGGTTTATTGGTTATTGCAACAAAGTTTAGGCGAAACCCCTAAGCGTAAATAAGAAGAAAATACTTGAGATCATAATTGTTTATTTAACTGTAGTTTATTGTATATTTGTATTTTTTCTTCCGCTTTAGGCAAAAGTCATAATTTTAATTCAATTTTAATTTACGAAAGCTCTTTCTATTCGTTAAAAGTTTCTTTCAAATTCTATTCATCGCGCTTTTAATGAATAATATTTAGAAGATTGTTTCATTCAGAAAATTATTCACTAAAAATAATTGTACGTATAATTTCTAAATGAAATGATTTACATGAAATCTTGACAAATAGGATTGTAAAGAACCTTTCAAGGAATAAGATGAGTCTTTGTAAATTAAAATTGAATGAAAATTACGATTTTTCCCAAAAAGGAAGAAAAAACACAAATGTGGAAAAAACTACAGTTCAATAAAGAATGTAGACCTTAAATCTTTTTTCATTTTTGCAATTTTGCAAATAAAGTTAAAAATTGAGTAATTTTTATAATATAGAACATACTTAGAGAGGAATTTGACTTTTAATTTATTCTTGTTTTAAATATTGCCAAATTAAACGTTAATGGTGAAATCACAGATGTGGACATTAGAAAGGAATTTAAATTTTTATTTATTTTTGATTTAATTGGGGTAAATAAAAAACATTTGGTAACCGTGAAGAACAAAAACAAGAAAAAATTCATTTTTTCTTGTTCAGAAAACAAAAAGCCACAAGAATTTAACGACTAAATTTGCACCACACACTATTAAAGAGACATTTAAGAGTGTGTTGTCCATTAGGGTGTCCATAAAAATGTATATATTTTAATTTTACGAACGTTACCCTCTAAATTTCTTCCTCTTGGTGAAAAATTACTGACGTAAATTTTGTATTATTTCTAAAAAATTTGTTAGAAGTTCCTCTAGGCCATCTTAAGATTGAAAATAAAGATTATTAGTTTTCGATTTTTGAAAAATACTAATTAAAGGCTAAACAATTCAAATACTATTAGAAATTAACTTCAAAGCCTGCAGGGCAAATTAAAAAAATTGATAATATAAAAAAAGGTCTATTAAATTCAGCGAATTTTAAGAGAATACCAAAAAATTCAGATGGCTTTCAATCAAATTCAAAGATCACTAGAGTGATATTTTCATTTCAAAAAATTATAAAAAAATTAATAAATGATGAAAGCTTACATCATTTTCAAGTATATTATAGCTAAAAATACATTTTTAAATATTGTAGGAATCTTCAAGCTGTAAAAAATGTGCATTTCCGAAATTCAAGATATTTTCTGTCGCCCAGTATAAGTATTTTTATTTTATTAATTAGGAAGAATATTTTCTTCATTTTTTTAGAAAAAATTCTGCGCATATTATTCCAGAAAAATAAATGTTTGGGGCCATTTCAAACTATTAACGATTGCATTATTTAAGGCTTATTCCTCAATTAATAAAAAATACATACTAAAGGTAAAATAATTTTTTAGCCTTAAATTTTTATTTTTTAGCTTTAAATTTGTATTTTTTTTTAAGTCGAAAACTAAGGAAACTTATTTTCAGACCTGAAGCGTCCTAGAGGAATCTCTGAACAATTTCTCAAAAATAAAAGAAAATGTATGGCAGTGCTTTTTACCAGAAGATTGAAATTTAGGGGATAGCGTTTGCAAAATTCAAACATTAAAATTTTTCTCGGACACTCTGTTGTCCACATTGGATCGTTAGATTCTTGGTTTTAAAAAATACACAACGGGCGATGTCAAATTTTACGTAACAAATTTAAGAGGAATTTAAAATTTTATTTAATCTAAATTTTTTTCTTAAACCTTGGAATATGTTTTAGATTTACAAATATTGCAGAATTAAAAGTTTTTGACGCATTCCGGAATTACCCAATTTTGGCTAAAGACAAAAAAGTGTGGTAAATATTTTCAAAAAGTTATTTTTTCCTTGAGAAAAAAAAACAAAGAATTTAACGATAAAAATTATATTAAATACTGTTGAAGGGACCTTAAATTTAAGAGTATAATCGTTAGATTCTTGGTTTTTTTTTTAAGAAAAAAGGTTTTCTTTCTCAGAATTTCGTAGTTACATTGGAATGTTTGACGTTAAAGGGGAATTTCAAATTTTATTTATTCTGAATTTAATTTCGATGTATTATAATTTTGAAAGTTACACTAAAAGCAGAGATTCATGTGCAAAGAAAAATGCAAACTGGTGCGAGACATAAGGAACTTTCGTGAAAATTCACCGTCTTGATTACGAATACTGTCCAATATTTCATGCATTCCTTTTCTAAGTGCTTCGTTTTCTTCTATAACGACTTGCACGTTTTCCTTTATTTTGCTAAGTTCAATTTTATCAGACAACCACTCTTTTTCTCGCTCGGTAGCCCAAGGATCGTCTGATTTTGATAAACTCATCGCTGAACTAGCAGGATTGTCGATTGTGTCTGATTTAATTGACATACCACTTTGACCAACAAACTTGGCAGCTAATTTTTTAAATTTATATTTCAATGCTCTTATCTGCAAGAGTCAGAAAATAATAAACATATCTTGTAATAAAATCTGAAAGTACTTGTAACGAAATCTGCAGTTAGCAACTGTACCTGTACAGTTTAAATAAAAATGTACTTTCGATTATATCTCTAAAGGTTAATTTTAATTGTTAATATAAATTTCTAATAAGGGGCTATCCATAAATTACGTGAAACATTTTTTGGAAATATTTTCATTAATGTCTAATTGAATACAATTTAGTTACTCACTACCCAATACACCTGAGTAACGATTCCTTTTTTAAATAAGAAAACATATGTTACACATATAAAAAATCATAAAAATATCCTAAAAATAAATCAACGCTGTCATTTTAACTGTTCACAATTGGAGAATTTTCAATTGAAAATCTCAAAAATTCAATAAATTTCAATTTTAAATCTCCAAAATTGAACTATTTCGAGAAAAAAGCATTCAAAATTGCATCATTTTCTATTATAAACATTAAATATTAAAGAGTCTTATATTGAAAATCTTCAAAATTAAAGAATTTCCCCTGGTGAATTTTCAAAATTGAACTGCATATACCAAACAAAAGTTAAAAATTACATAACTTCAAACTATAAACATGCCAGATTATTGAATCCTCAGTTGTAAATCTTACAAATAGAACAAATTTAAATTGGAAACTGATAAAAATGAATATTTTTCAATTACAAATCTTCAAAATTGAACTATGCATTAAAAAAATATTCTAAATTACATATGACTATCTTTAAAATTCAGGTCTTGGAAATTGAAAAATTTTCAATTGTATACTTTGAAAATTCTCGAATTTTCCATTGTAACTCTTAAAAATTGTAGGAATTAAATATATAAATCTTTAAAATTAAAGATTTTTTAATTTTGAAAATTTATATAAAATTAAAACATATGCTAGTTTTAAGCTTTAAAATGGAAAATTCTGTGAATATGATGATTTACATTTAAAATTTATTTCCTGTTTGGAAGATTTAGGATTGAAAATTCTTGTCTTTTAATCTTAAACATAAGCCAAATTTGAGAATTTAGATTGACACATCTCTAAAATTGAAGAATGTTTCATTGCAAATCTTGAAGATTGAAGAAGTTTCCATTTTAAATCTTCCGAATTGAACTACATATTTAAAAAAGCGCTCAAAATTACATCATTTCGAACTAGAAAACTATTCAAAATTAATGAATTCTCAATTACTGTAAATCTTAAGAATGGAAGAATTTCAAATTTCAAATCGTTAACATTAAATAATTTTCCATTGTAAGTTTTTCAAATTAAACTACTAAAAAGAAGTTCAAAATTACATTACTCTTCAAAATTTTAGAAATTTAACTGGTAAATCTTTAAAATTAAAGTGTTTTCAATTTTGAAAAATTATATATAGTTAAAATGTATGCAAGTTTTCAGTTTTACAGTTAGAAAAATCTGATGACTAACACTTGAAATTTTTCAATTTGGAAGATTTGAAATTGAAAACTTTTGATTTTGGATCATCAACATGATAAAAATTTAAGAATTTTGATTTATCAAAATTGAATAAATTTCAATTTTAAATCTTCAAAAATGAAAAATAATCAATTGTACATCTTCAAAATATTGAACTATTGAAAAAAGTTGAAAATTATATGAGAATATCTTTAAAATATAAATCTTAAAAATTGAATAATTTTCGATTCTATATTTTGAAAGTTCAAGAATTTTTAATTGTAACTCTTCAAAATTGTCGAAACTTAAATTTTTAATCTTTAAAATTGAACAGTTTTTAATTTTCAAAATTTAAAATTGAACATTTTGCAACTTTTAAGTTTTACAATTAAAAATTCTATAGATCTGATGATTCAAATTGAAAACTTTTTCAGCATGGTCTTGACTTTTGATCTTCAACATAATCAAAATGAGGAATTTTTTTATTCATACATCTTAAAAATGGAAAAATCTTCAATTACTAATCTTGAAAATTGAAAAATTTTCCATTGAAAACTTTCAGAATTGAACTACATATTAAAAAAAAAGTTCATAATTAAATCATTTTAAACTATGAAAATCCGCAATATTAATTTTTGATGATTGCAAATCTTCAAAATAGAAGAATTTTGAATTTTCATAATTGAAGACTGATTGAATTGAAGAAGAATTTTTAATTTTAACTCTTCAAAATTAACGAAATTTAAATTGTATATCTTTAAAATTGAAGAGTTTTTAATGTGAAAAATTGACAATGATAAATTATGCAATTTTCAAGTTTTTTAATTAAAAAGTCTATAAATCTGATGATTATCATTTGCAATTTTTTTAAATTTTGAACATTTGGAATTGAAAACTCTTGACTTTTGAGCTTCAAAATCATCCAAATTTAAGAGTTTTAATCTATACATCTTTAAAATTGCACAGCTTTGAATTGTAAATCATCAAAATTAAAATATAAAAACAAAATTCAAAACTACATCTTTCCAAATTATATACATGAAGAATTGAAGAATCTTTAATTGAAAATTTTCAAGATATGTATGTTTCAAAAAGATGTTCACAATTTCATGATTTTAAACTATGAACATTTAAAATCAAACCAGTTAACGAATTTTTAATTTTAAATATCTTCATAACGGATCATTGTCAAAAATGGAAAAAATCAGAAAGATTCAAAATTTAAGAAACACTCAAAATTTGTATTTGTACTAGTTTTTTTTTTAAATTACTAGTACACTACCTTAGCAGATCGTAAAATTCTTCAAAAGCCCCTTCTCCCAAAAAAGTGTAACGTAATTCATGTATGGCTCCTAACAGAAGAATTTAAAATCAGAGAATATCGCATTATGGCATAGAATTTGGGTTTTCAGCCGTAGAAATATTTTTTTTCTATCAAAACTCACATCTGATTTAAGTTCCAGGTTTTCTTCCTTCAATACTTTGTTAATGTATTCCAGCTCAATTATTTTCTTGTGTTCCTCTTGTCGCTTTTGGATAATATGATCTACTGAAATTTCCTCTTCATCAATCATTCCAAGTTTTTCTCTGGAATTGTGAAAATTGTGACATTATTTCAAGCTTGTTTGACTACTTTGTAAGAAACATTTTGTTTAAAAATTTACCGCAAAGCAGTTATCTCCAATTCCTGATGTGAGTTTAACGTTTCCAATTTGTTAATAATGTTCACAAGGTCTTTGATGTATTCATTTTTATGATTTAATTGATCTTTAACCTCTTTCAACTCACGAAGAGTGTCAGTTAAGCCTTGATCCTGATCTTCATATTTTCGAAGTGTAACGAGAGCCTCACACAACTTTAATCAAAAATGCATATAACTAAAAACGATGGATACAAGATAATTTTGAATTTTCTTACAATCTAAAAATCTTACTTCTGCGCTTTTAATCCGCGCATCATTCTCTGCAGACTGTAATAACTCCTCAAGACTATGAATTTTTTCATTTGCTGCATTATATTTTCTTAACAAGTCTCGCTGCTCTTTTTTTCTTCTACTGCCTTCCGTTCTGAAAATTTAAATATGCGATCAAAAAATAATTTGTTTTATTCATTTTAGAGTGACCGAAAAACATCATTTTCAAAATTTCCTGATTTTTCCCTTAACAATTTTTCATATTCAAAGACCAGCATTTTAATCTTTTTACATTTTTAACATATAGCCATTTTGTAAAAGGAATAAAACAATTTCTCAGATTCAAATCTAAAAATCTCAAACTTATTTATTTCAACCAAAAAATATGACTTTTCCACATAAGATGAACTTTTGATCCAAAAAGACGAACTTTCAACGAAACAGTTGAATTTTCGACCAAAAAAGATGACTATTTGATAAAATAGTTATATTTTCAACAAAATAATAAAATCTTTAACAAAATAGTTGAAATTTTAACCAAATAGTTCGAATTTTCAATCAAAAATATTAAAATGCAATCAAAATACATTTTTTTCAACTAAATAGTGAACTTTTCAACAAAAATCCAACCAGGAAGATTAATTTTGTACAAAAAAAAATGAATTTTCAACAAAATACATCAATTTTCAAACAAATACTTGAATTTTCAACCAAAAAGAAGAATTTTCAACACATACATTTTTCAGTCAAGAAAAAAAGAAAATTCATACAAAAGATGGACAGATTTTCAATTTAAAAAATTAAGTTAAGGCAAAAAAAAAACGAATTTCCAACAAAACAGTCCAATCTTTTACTAAAGAGATGAACCTTTAACCAAAAAATAAAAAATTGACAAAACAGTTGAACTTTTAAGCAAGCAGATAAATTTTGAATTGAAAAATATTAATTTTCAATCAAATAGTTAAACCTTCAAGCAAAGAGATGAATTTTCAACTAAAATTATTAATCTCCAACAAAAAAAAATTATCTTTCAACAAATTGGTTCAACCTGCAAGCAAGCAGTTCAATTTTCAACCAAAAAAGATGCATTTTAAATAAATAATATAACAGTAGATATTTCAGACGAATTTTGAACAAAACAGTTAAATCCTTAGCCAAGGATTAACCTTCAACCAAATAGTTGCATTTTTATAGAATAAGATTAAATTCTCAATAAAATATATGAATTTATAAAACCAAAAAGACGAACTAAAAAGCAAGTAGTTTAATTTTTAATCAAGAAAGATTTCAGATGAATTTTCAACAAAAAGTTAATTTTCTACCCAAATATTTGAATTAGCAACCCAAAAAGACGAATTTTCAACAAAACAGTTGAACTTTCGACCAAAAAGATTGAACTTTGAACAAAATTGTTGAATTTTCAACCAAATAATAAAATGTTTAACTAAAAATGGAAATAAAAATACAGGGCAAATAAATTACTAACAAGAACATTATATCAGGGTGGCCAGAAAACTTCATTTTCAAAAATACTTTTCCCTTACCATTAATATACAAAGGATAGAATCTCAATCTTGTAATATTTTTAACATAGAATCTTTTATAAGCAAAATAAAAAATGTCAAATTTCAATTTAAAAATTTCGAATTTATTGTCCTTGCCTTTTGCAACATTTTTTCCAAATTCCCTGAATTTTCCCTGACTTTCCCTGACCAATAAAATGCTCTGACTCTTCCCTGATTTCCAGGTTTTCCCTGACCCATGGCCACCCTGTAATTTAGACTTTTAAGCGAAAATTCATAAAACTTACAATTTAACATCCGTTTTCAGTTTTTCTATGACTGAGCAGCCTTCGTTAATTTCGGCAACGGCTTCTGAGAGTTTACTTTGTAATTCTGATATTATTTTATCTCGATGGTCGATCTCTTCGTTCAAACTTACAATCTGGGGTGAGTTTTGCCCTTTGGATGATGTTGAAGGCTGCAGTAATGTTTGTGATAAGTTTTCCCTCAGTTGTACAATTTCGGTATCTTTTTCATCTAAAATACTCTGTAAAATACAATTATTTTATAAATTATAGTTTAAAAAAATTCCCTATTAATACTTACTTTCCACTCTACAATTCTGGCATCAATAGCTGCACCAAAATCGTCAATAAGTTTATCCCTATCTACTTGTTGAGCGGCCAATTCCTCAATTTGAGTTAAAAGTGCACTGTTTTCTTGTTCCAGTTGTTCTGATTTGTCTAAAAATTATTTTTATTATTTATGCATTAAAATTTCTTTTATTATTTAGATTGACTTACCTTTAAAAATATTAACATTATCACGAAGAGCCTCTACTTCGTCAGACATTTCATTCATTTTCTCTGTAGCATCTTCCATTTCATCTTTTAATAATGTTAAATTGTTTTTCAATACTGTATTTTCTTGCTCTAAGCCCTCAAGTTCTTGCATGAGTGTTTCAATTTTACTGTTTTTCTCACGTATCATTTCTTGAACACTTTCTTCATATCCAGAGTCACGCTAATTGTAAGCATAAACATGTTTAGTTGAAATATTTATGACAAATTTAATAAATTGTACAATATCAGGGTAGCAGTTGTAATAGAGGAAAAAAATTTCCGGTCATTTCCCGGTTCACAAAAATGTTTCGCGATCATTAAAATTAAAAAATTGAAATTCATAAAAATTTTTTTCTTTATTTAAAGTAACCAAAAATGAACTGTCAATTAAAGCACTCGAAGTGCAACTCTTTTTAATTTAAAATTTTTAAACTTTGTTCAACCTGTTGGAAAATAGATGTCCAGAAACTTTTGCACGACATTACATATAAGAGAAAAAAAATTTATACTCCTACATAGGCGCGAGTTATTATTTGCTTTGTGTAAGATTTCAATTTCAGTTAACGTTTACCAAAGATGTTTTTTTTTATTCAAACGCTCAATAATTTACACGTATAAAATGGAAGTTTTAACGATTTTCAATTGAAATTTTTCAAATTAAATGATATTAAACTGGCAAGTTTTGAACTAGTAAAAAATTTAATATAGAAAGTTCCCCTCTTTTACCTGAATGTTAAAAATAGCAAATTTGCCCCCCGTCGACTCAAAAAATGTTTAAAAGAAGAAATCACCCGCTTCCAATTCAGAAAAACAATTAATAACCAGATTTTCCATCTTAAAATATTTAAAATTTGAAACCGAAATGATTTTTTCCCTTCTAATTCGATGATAACCTGATACAAAAACTTTCCTTCCTTTCAATTCGATAAAAATCTTACAAATATATAATGTCCCTCTGTAAATTCAACATAAATTACAAATTTCCCCCATCAGCTCCATAAAAATGCTTTTACAAAAATGGCATCTTCCAATTGAGAAAAAAATTGAAAAAATTATTCCCTCAAACTCAAGGCAAATATTAAAAACAAAAAATGGCCTTTTCCAATTCAGAAAAAAATAAGTAAAATTACATCCCTTCCAACTCAATAAAAATGATACAAATAAAACAGGGCCTCTTCTAATTCAGAAAAAATTGAAACCCTAAATTTCCTCTCTTTCAACTCAATAAAAATCATAAAAATATACATATATATTATCAAAAAAAAACAAAAAAGTTTCTCTTCCAATTCGGACAAAAAATAGGTACAAAAATTTCTTCCCTTTTTTAAAGATTAGAATACCCTGAAATTTTTCACTATGAATCTTTAAATTTTAAGTCATTGTGAAATTTAAAATAGCTTATAAAGTTTCAATCGGACATTTATATTTGTCTAACAGTTCAATTTTGGTAATCATTCAATTATTTATATATACAGATGATCAGCTTGAAACGTTTTTTATTGATACTTTTCAATTTAAATCGCTTTTCATTTGTAATTGTTTAAGACTTCAAAACTGCGTTTTAAAATTCTTTGACTTAAAAATATAAGCTTAAAATGGAAGACCTAGAATAAAATTTGTTTAAGTTAAGTTTTTTAGAATTATTGTGATATTTGTAAACTGGATGATTTAGGAATTTGAAAAAATATTTTTTTTATTACAAAATTTCGAATTTGTTGGTTTAAAAATAGAATATTTCAGACTAAAATTATATTTAAATAGGATTTTAAATTGAATAAAGGCATTTAATTATGAATCTATTAATTTGGAATTATTTTTATATTGAAAGTAGTTTCCAAAATTTAAATCGGACGTTTTTTAAATACTCGAACTACATTTGAGTTTTAAAAATCATTAATAATTTATATTTACAGTGCTTAGATAGATTTTCCTTCAAAAACTTAGACATTTCTTAGTATTCGGATTCAGTGGCTACCCTGAATACTTAATTTACAAGGAAGAAGTTTTATATGTGAAGTTTGCAACTTATTACCTGTGAATCAATTCCACTTTCATCCATAATTTCCATTTTTCTCCCTAATTAACATAATTGATAATAAGTATTATCAAATGAATAATTATTTTTCAAATGGTAATATAATGGAAAATAACTTATACTAATAACTAATAGGGTCGATACGGGTAAGTTTGATATCAATTCAAGAAGTTATATTTGTATTAATGACATTTCGAATATTTTAAAAGATTCTTGTTTCAATTTTTACCAAAATTATATCATTATAATATTATTATTTTTTATTTTACTTGGAATCAATATTTCAGATGATTTGAATTTCGTTTCTGTTAATAAAACATCCACTGATTCTTGAGATATATATGTTTTCTTAAAATATTGTATGATTTGTAAGAATAAGAATAAAAGTGAACAATAAAAATTTGAATATTATCATGAAGGTTAAGAAATTACCTATTTCAAATTACGTTATTCCCAAATCGATTAAAAAATTATTTGCCTGTATGAATGTATTTAAAAAATGTTATTTTAAAATAATGATTATCTAGTTAAATTTATAATTTTTATTGCAAAAGTCATTTTCATTAACCTCTTTAAGTAAGAAAAAAATAATATCTTCCTTCATTTCTTAGAAAAATGCAATAAAATGTGCTTTATGTAGGAATAATTGAAAATCAAGACTAAAACAATAACTAATGACAGCCAGCTTTTTCTAAAAAAATTAGAAATATAATCTTAATATTATAACAAACAAAAAATCAAATCATTTGTTTATAATTGCAAATTTTCTCCTTATAACACCAACCCCGTTATCGTACTTACCCATATCGACCCTAATTATATTAATCATAAAGACAAAGTATGTTAATTTTTCTATTCCGGGAATTTGAACTTTTAATTTAAAACAACATTGAATATTGTTGAGAATTCTACACAAGAAGTTAAAAATCATGAATTTTCTGAAATATTGAAACATTTTCTATTGTTATTACCTGACTTTTGTTTAACGGGAGAAAACTGTTTTGCTTCAAGATTCCTTTCTTTTAATTCGTCACATTCTGTTAATAATGTTTCGACCTGGAATTAAATTATATTATTTTATTTAATAATTTCTCTCTCTCTCTGTAGACATCTTTTTCTTGTAATAATAACAAAGAATAATAATAGCGAAAATAAATCTATATTCAGCGAAAACTTCAAAACTTCAATATTTTTTTTATAAAATAGAAATTAATTGAATGAAAAAATTATTTTATTTTATATATAAACAAGAATAAAAATCAATTTATAATTTGATAAACGAGCTATGAATTCGATCTCAGGTGTTTCTATATTAATAAATAGATAATATAAAAAAGAGAGTATGGGTATTAGGAAACACGGGATATGATGAAATAAATAATTTAATTATTATAATGCTTTAATTATAGAAATTAAAGAATATTAATTATTACTATTTAAATGAATTTATCCGTGTGGTATATTTTAAAGTTGGCCCTATCTACTTCTTCCAGACATAAACAGTCTGGAAGAAGTCGATGGAATAATGTTTTTCCTTACAAAAAAAAGTCTTTCAAATTGAAGAAATTTTGAATATGAATCATCTAAATTACAGCATTTTTAATTTAAAACTTGAAATTTGCATCAATTTTAATTGTAAATTGTAAAAATTAAGAACCATTGAACTTTAAATATTAACCATTTGAATTGCTACAATTTTGGAATTGAAAAATTTTGAATTTTAAAGCGATATGAAAAAATTATTCAATTTTGAAGATTTTGGAAATTAAAAAGTCGAGATTTCAATTATAAATCTTCCAAAATTAAGAAATTTCGAATGTAAATTATAAAAATTACAGATTTTGGAATTGTAAAACTTAAAATTAACTATGATTTTTAATGGTAAATTGTAAAGATTAAAGACTTTTCAACTCTACAGATTAAAATTTTGAAATTCTGCAATTTCGACGAGTCACAATTAAAAAATTTTGAAATTGGAAAATACAGAAAATTTTGTTGTTGAATAGTTGAATTTCAAATATGTTCAATTGAAAATTCTTCAATTTTCACAATAGGCAATGTAAAATTCTTCCATTTTGAAGATTTACAACTCTATTTTGGAGATGTATACAATAATAAAAATTCTTAAATTTTGATGATTTTGGTAATAAAAATTCAATTTTTCAATTCTAAATCTTCCAAATTGCAGAAATTTAGAATGAAAATCGTCAAAAATTACAGAAATCTTAAAATGTAAACTGTTAACATAGGAAAAAAAATTAAAATAAATAATAATAATACTAATTATAATTTAAATTCAATTAAAACTAATTGAAGATGTACATTTTAAAGTTCTGCAATTTTTACGAGTTACAACAGAAAATTCTTGAATTTTTAAAATATAGAATTACAAATTATTAAATTGACAAGATTAATATTTTGTAAAGGTATGTAATTTGGAACATTTTGTTTTAATATTCTAATTTTCAAGATTTTAAATTGAAAATTGTTCAATTTTCACGATTTGCAATTGGAAATTCTTCAATTTTGAATATTTACGATTAAAAACTCTTTAATTTTAAAGAAGTTTAAAATAATATAAATTCAAAATTTGTTATGTTTTTGGAAATTAAAAGTCAAGTTTTCATTATTAAATATTCAAAATTGAAGAAATCTGTCACAATTTTTAATTGAGAGTTGTCAAAATTAAAAGGTCTTGAATTTTAAAAATGTATGAAATAAAATTCATAAATTTTGATAGTTTTGGAAATAAAGTCATATTTTAAATTTGACATCTTCCAAATTGTTGTGAATTAATTAAACACACCCAACCACCCTATATCTAATATTAAAATTTTGAAAATATCTTTGAGAATATAAACAAAATTAATGTTTGAAATTTTATTCTGTATCAATCTGAGTAAAAATTATGCAACTTCGTCAGTCACTCGAGTGCCGTCAATCAAGGAGTTATTATTCGACAAGCAGGATTTATTATTTATTGTTATGATTAATATTCTACATTTATCTAATTGTATAAGAACAAAAATTCTCCCTTTTTTATACGGTCTTTTGAAATATTTGCAATGAGAATTAACGTAAATTATAATTTTCTTATTAAAACAGAAATGTATAGCACGCATGTAAAAATAAAAGTATTTACCTGATTATCCCTAAATTGTAATATTTCCTGTGAAATCTTGAATAAGGCTTTGAGGTTATGTATGTTACTAACTTCCTCTATATCGCATTCTGCCACCATAGGATAAAAATCTTCGATTTCTTCGTCTTTGAGAGACACAGGATTTATGGACAACACTCGATCCCAATCTATTTCGACCATTTTTCCGGTAAATACTTATCTCAAATTGCATTTATCAAAACTTAACCTTTCACGTTAGTAGGCCGATGACAGCTGTGATGCTATACAAGGCCACGTAAGCGTTGCCATGGTGATGGGCGACACAATAAAGTTTCTGCACACGTGCATACACTAGTTCCCACACTTGGCAGTTCATTCATTAAAATTTAATTTGACGTTTTGGGTTCTGCAAGAAAGACAATCAATAATGTAATTCCTGATCAAGTTTAGTTTATTATAATAATAATAGCACTTATAATTATTATTATATCATATAAGTTTGTGATATTAATAGCGGAAAATGAATCCGATAAAAAAATAAAAACTTAAAAAGTTTTCTAGAGGTTATTTTTTATTCTTCGAGGGGTTGTTTTGTGTCACAGATCGAAGTATATAGTTCAGTGCCCAGCATTTATCGGTGAGTCACGTAATCGAAAAATATATAAAAATGCAAATATGTACTGAAACATATTATGTAATAGGTATTATATTTTTGAAAATAATTTTTCAAAATAAATTTTCAAACCGCATTTTATTGGTGTGTTTATATTTAAAAATTATTTTTTTAGTTGAGAATTCATCTCTGGTTGAAAGTTTAACTATTATATAATTTCTATTTTTTAGAAAATTAACCTTCCTAATTAAAAAATCATCTTTTGAGTTGAATGTTGAACACATTTTTCAAAATTCTTTTCGTTTTTTGTTGAGAATTTATTTTCTTAAATAAAAATATAAGTACTCCATTTTTGTTTGGAAATTCTTATTTTAAATAAAAAATTTATATTTTCTAGCTGAAAATTCAACTTTTATCGAAAATTAATATTCTTTGTTAAAAATGCAACCTTTTTGATTAAAAATCAACTACTTGGTTTGTTTCAAAAAATTCTTTTTTATTTGTTGAAGATTCATAATTTCTGTTAAAAATTCATATTTTTGGTTCGAACATTAAAAATGTTTGTAAAAAATTCCTGCATTTGGTTTGAAAATTCAACAATCTGATAGAAGATTAAACTGTTTCGTTGAAAATTAACTTTTTTGACGAAAAGTAATATTTTTTTGTCAAGATTTAAACTAATTGGGTATAAAGTTATCGAAATTCATTTTTTTCGTCGAAAATGTAACTATTGCGTTGAAATTAATTTTTTTATCTAAAAATTTAACTATCCCATTTTTAGTTGAATATTATTATTTTTTAATTAAAAATGCAACTTTGTTATTACAAAGTCATCTTTTTTAGTTAAAAATTCTATTTCTCGATTGAACCGCTTTCTTAAAAATTATTTTTTCTGATTGAAGATTCTTCTAATTGATTGAAAATATAACTATTCCTTTTTTAGAAAATTAACCTTCATGGTTACATAACTTTTCGCTGAAAATTAATTTTTTCAACTAAAAATGTAACTGTTCCATTTTTTGTTAAACATTGACATTTT
This sequence comes from Andricus quercusramuli, assembly GCA_932178445.1. NCBI lineage: Eukaryota > Metazoa > Arthropoda > Insecta > Hymenoptera > Cynipidae > Andricus > Andricus quercusramuli. The sequence continues at coordinate 228,013 of CAKNXH010064170.1, forward strand.
CTAGTTGAAAATTCAGCTATTATCGAAAATTAATTTTATTGATTGAAAATTTATCCTCTTTGGTTAAAAATCAATTACTTGATTCAAAGTTTTTTTTTTTTTGTATCAAAAATTCGACTTTCTCTTTTCATTGAACTTCACAGATATGTTTCGTATTCCGCAAAAGTGGTCATATTTTGAGTTTATTTAATTACTTCTAATCAGTTCACAAAATATTTGTAATAAATTGTTTTAATTCCTTCATGTGAAGTATAAGTTTCGAAATTTTAATTCTAATAAATTCAAGTCTGCCTCTCGGAGTTAAAATTATTTTTTCTATAATTTGCGAAAAAGTGCCAGTTTTTCCACCTGTTTTTGGTGTAAAAAGTGACCGATTTTAGGTCGATGACGTGGCGCGTGCGCAGTGCCGACCTTTCCGGGCAACAGTGAAAAAAGTGGACAGATGGAGTGGAAAAAGTAAATGGAAGCAGTGACAAAAGTGAGGCACAGTGGAAAAAGTAAATGAAGTGCAAACTGCTTCGTGTTACTCCGGGTGTGTTCGCGCTGCCTCGGGTGTGCTCGTGCATCGTGCACAGCCAACTTCATTCTATTTTCCGACTCCGTCCCTAACCTAAAAACACCGTCAGTTTCTCCGAAAATACGGTGTTATTGTTGCGTCAATCGACAAAAAATCGCCTTCTTTTTACACAAAAAACAGGTAAACAAAAACTAGCACTTGTTAAACAAATTATAGAAAAAGTATCGTGTCCCACACATTGAAAAAGCGACGATTTAAAACTCGTGTGATAGCCACCCTCGCTCCGCTCGGGCCGGCTAACTTCACACTCGTTTTAAATCTCTCGCTTTTTCAACTTGTAGCACAATATACTATTAATTCACACATTTGAATGGATTTCATCTGTAATGTATTCTCCTCCATGTTATCAGGGATTAATGCATTTTTTAACACGTTCAAATGAATTATTAAAATATAAATAAATATACATTTCAATATTTTCCAAATGTATAATGAAGGAAAAATCGCGTGTTAGGAATACAAATTCTTAATTCTTCTGAATTCAACGCTTATTACCGGGTTGATATTTTTTAGTTAAAAATTCAACTATTTAGTTGAAAGTTAATGTGTTTCGTTGAGCATTCGACTTTTTTGTACAGAATT
>CAKNXH010064171.1:0-22335 GCA_932178445.1 Andricus quercusramuli
AAGTGCAAGAAAATTGCGGTTTCTCCTGAAATTTTTTACTTTGCTTCGCCTTCTTATGAACGAATGATAAATAAACACTAGAGAGAAACATGTTTTAAACAATCTCTTTCTTGTTCATGAATATATTTTTCTGGAGGGGGCTGATATCAAAATATGGTCGATTTCAAATTTTTCTTATACGCTTTGCAATAAACTTCTTGTTGTAATTTAAGAGAGCAAAAATAATTCATTTGAAAAAATAAAATAATATTTCAAAAATGATTCTTGTTGAGGTTCACTTATTATTTGTTCATAACTAAAAAGTCAAAGCAAAACTAAGGATTTTAGAAAAAAATCTTTCGTTGAAAATTGAACTACTTTGTTGTAATTTTTTTTTCGTCAAAAATTAATTTTTTCATGCAAATTGAATTTTTCCATTTTGGTTAAAAATTTATCTATTTTGGTTTACAAATTCAACTATTTGGTTGAAAATTGACGTAATTTGCTGGAAATTAATTTCTTTTTTTGGTAGAAAATCAATCTTTTTTGTTGAAAATAACACATTTGGTTGAAAATTTATTTATTTTGTTTAGGAGTGATCTCTTTTATTAGAAAATTGTTTTTCTTACTTGGACATTCTTCCTTTTTATTGAAAATTCAATTATTCGGTTGAATATTTAACTGTTTTGTGAAAATTTTGGATTCAAAATTTTTTTGGTTAAAAAATAATAACTAGTTTAGTTTTGAACCAAGAAGATAAATTTTCAAGCAAGAATCTTAATTTTCTACAAAAAAATAAAATTTCAACAAAATACAGGAGTTTTCAGCTGAAGAAAATTAGAATAAAACCAATAAAAGAATTTGTTTAGCTTTCAGTTCAAAAAATTAATTATTAACCAAAAAAAAACGAATTTTCAAAGAAACAGTTAAATTTTCAACTAAAATAAAGAATCTTCAATCAGAAAACTGCATTTTTAAACAGTTTTCCATAAGAAAAAGAAATGTCAACCAAATTGTTGAATTTTCAAGTAAAAACCAAAAAATAAGGAAATTTCAAACCAAATTTTTAACTAAAAAAGATCAATTTTAAATCCAACATGGAAAATTTACATCGCCAGTTGAAAAAATTGATTTTAAACCAAAATACAAAAACTTTCAACAAAATAATTAAATTTTATACTAACGAGATAAAGCTACCACAAAGAAAGTAATTTTTGAACACAGTAATAACTTTTCCTCAAGGTGTTGAAATTTCAAATAAAAAAGATCAGTTTTCAGCGAATAATGTAATATTAGATATTTCAACCAAAAACCATTTTAATTTTAAATCAAAAACCGTTCAATTCAACCAAAAAGACGAATTTTCCACCATATTGTTGAATTTTCAACGAAAAAAAAAACAATTTTACATCAAAAGTGGAAAAGTTATATTTTGAGTAAAAAAAACTTCAGTTTTAACATAAAAAACAAATTTGCAACAAATAATGATTTCTCAGTCAAGAAAGGAAAAACAAGGTTTATTCAAATTGTTGAACATTCAAGCCAAAAGACGAAGTTTAAATAAAGCAGTTGAATTTTCAAACCGATAATATGAATTACAACCCGATGCATTTTTAACCCAGAAGAGGAAATTTCAAACCCAAAAGATTAGTTTTCTACCAAAAAGACCAATTTTAACTAAAAAAGATGAAGTTTCGATGAAAAATGAGAACTTTACATTTTCAGTTTGAAAAATTAAGTTCAAACCAAAAATTAAAAAACTTTCAACAAAATAATTAAGATTTCAACAAGTGAGATGAACAAACTAGTTGAATTTTCTACCAAAGAGATGACTTTTCAATCAAAATGAAGAATTTTCAACTATATAATTGAATTTTCAAACAGAAATATGGATTTTTAACCAATGAGATGAATTTTGAATTAAAAATATGGCAGTTATATTTTTAATTAAAATAATAATTTTCGACAAAATAGTTGAATTTTCAACTAGAATTATGCATTCACAACCACAAAATGAATTTTCAACAAAGAGAGACAAATTTTCACCTATGTAGGAACTGGTAATTTTTCTGTTAAGGAAATCGATTATTAACAAACAAAAGGAATGCATTTTTGAGAAATATTTGAATCTCATCTAAAGTAAAGAATCTTCAACCAGAAAACTACATTTTTAGAAAGCAGTTCAACATTCAATCTAGGCACGTGCAAAGTTGCTACGTGCAAAGTTGTCCGTCAACCCCTCAATATACGTAACGAAAAGTTTTCAATTTTTCTGAGCAATAGTATGATTTTATGAAAAATTGTCTGTAAATAAACAATTAAGTTGTTAACAAAATTGTTTCAACGGAAACTGATAAGCCCTGTTAAACCAATAAACCTTATACCCTCGTTTATACGTCTATCTAACTTCCCATCTATCTTTCCGTCACTAGCGAGTAGGCTACCAAGATGTACGTACTTGTCAACTTGTTCTATTCTTTCATCAGTTAGGATAATCTTGCACATTGTTTTCTGACCTTTCCCTGAAAACACCAGAATTTTTCTTTTAGTTACGTTAATTTTGAGACCTATGTTTTTCATGCTTGCATTTAGTTTGCTCAACATTCTTTGCAAGTCCTCGATTGATTCTGCCATAACAATCTTGTCGTCTGCGAAATCTAACCCACGTACAATCGTTGTTTCGATATCTACACCTTCCTCGTCGAAGAGGGCCATTTTTAGACACTTTTCCATGAATATAATAAATAGCCATGAGCACATAACGCATCCTCGTCTAACGCCTTGTATAATATCGAACCAGTCACTCAGTTTCCCATTAACCGTTACACTCGCTTTGCTACTTGCATATATTGTTTTCGTTGCTTGGAGGAGAAATCCATTGACTCCGTACTTTTTTAGGACTTCCCATATCTCTTCTTCTGTTATTAACATAACCTAACGAATAAGTATTTTTGAATATATTTTACTTACGGTACTTAATTAGCTGATACGTCTGTAATTATGGCAGTTGATTTTGTGTTCCTTTCCTTTGTATATTGGTACGATAATCGCTTTTTTCAGTTATCTGGCATCAACGCATTTCAGCGTTAGTACTGTCTACACCAGCTGCCTTACCAATTTTTAAATTCTGAATTATATCCCTAGTCTCAGTGACACAGATTCTATCAATTAAGTTTTCTAACTCATCGTGTTCTATATCGCAGTTGTGGTGTCCCATAGCTTCATCTCCAAATAATTTCCTAGAAGAGTTTCTCAAAGCGTCTAGTACCCCGTCTGCATCATATAGCATTCCACCTTTGCTATTTCTCATGCTGACAAACTCTGTACTTTTACTTCCCTTCATATGTTTATGAAGCAGTTTCTTGCTTCCTTCAAAGTCGTTTTGCATTTTTTCTCCCCTTCTGTTTTTGTTTTATCTTTACTTAACTTGATTAGTAGTTCAACTTTTCTCTTTTTGTGCCTGTAATAACTTTCAAATCTATTTCTCTCCTCATCGCTAAAACCTGTAATGTGCAACGTTTTTTCGTACGCTTCTTTCTTTTCTTGTCCGGCTCCCTGAATTTCATCATTTCACCATGCATCACCAGACATTCTTCCTACAACCGCAGTACCACACACTTCAGTTGCGCTCCCTAAAATAATATCCTCAAGCAAAGCCGATGTGCCATCTATATTTCTATTATCTATTAGCGCCTCTCAAGTTGCCTGATCTATCCGTTCGCTTTTCTAAGTTTACGAGTATTTTGGAGACTAGAAGGTAATAATCAGTATTGTATTCAGAATCCCTTATAACTCTTATATCTTTTACTAATTCTCTTAGTCTTTCATCTGCAATAATGAAGTTAATTATACTGTGGCTATCTAATCTAAAACAGGTGTTCATGTGGATCAGTTCATGCCTGAAGAAAGTATTTATAATGGATAATCCCTTTTCTAAGCATAAACTAACTAATCTTTTCCCGTTATAATTTTTTCTCGTTGGATCTCCAAAATTACCTAGCACCCTTTCTGTACACTGACGCTGGACGCTGACCTATGCGTTCGTATCTCCTAGTATAATGATTCTTTCAACATGATCACAAATACTTATTGTTTGGTTTTCGGCTCGTCAGCAGCAGAGGGCGCCACTTGAGGACTATCGAGGTCCCTCTCATCGACTGCCGCGCGTCAACTCCGTTCAAGGCCTCAGCCGGGCAGTTCAGCTCAGTTACTCTTCGTTTTGCAACCAGCGCGGACGTTCAAGTGTTCAATGTGTTCAATGTTTGAGTGGTGTAGTGTAGTGAATTGTAGTGTAGCAATAAACCAGTTATCTCAACACCATTTAGCGCCTCTTGAATTTACGATACCCGTCACCCCTCCTTCCAGCGAAACTAAACACTTATAGTATCATTTATAGTGTCCCAGAAGGCGTCTTTTACTTTGCTCGGGTCACCATCAAATGGAGCGTAAAACGCTATGATAAATAATCTCCTGAGTTCAATTTTCAGTCTATCCCACAACATTCTGGGAGATACAATGTCATAATCTCTGAAATTCTGCCTTGCTCTTTCATTCATAATCAAACTGACCCCTTGACTACCATGTGATTCGCTATCTACTCCTGATCGTATTTCAAGTCCGCCTTCTAATATCCCAGTTTCTATGTTTGTCGCGTCACATTCCTTCTTGTTTGTTTCAGGTATACATAAAATATCTAGCTTGCTTACGTGCACCGTTTCTCGTAATTCTCTTACCTTAAGACAATTCACTCCTCTAGCATTCCAAACACCCAGTCTCCATTCGTCGCCTGAAACTTGACCTTTAATATTAATATGTGCAAGCCTTTCGTCAATCAAAGATTCAATCCACTCCGAGGCTATTTTATTGTTTGTATTATTCATTGTTCAAAGTGTACGCCCAACTACCACTTTTATGCAAGGAATTTATTTCGCGAGTCAAAATCATGTCCAAATAAAGTAGCTAGTCGTCGTAGGGTGGAGAGTCTAGCTATAACGTCAGTCCCACCAAACCTCGGTTACTGGATAGGGAGTGTAACGACAGAGCTGGAACCGAGAGAGTCAAAGTTGATTGATGTTTTATACTGAGGGAGTCACCAGCCTTCAGCAGTGTAGTATTACTTTGTATGTTCTCATCTGCCAATTCCCGGCCCTCCCCTAGGCACGAGACCAAAAACTTAATTGAATATTTTTAATTGCTTGTAGGAACAAGCGGAAGCCAGATTTGATTTCAGTATTGAAAAGTACTTTGGAAATGATATGTCGTATTCAGTGAGGACATAGGCTATTTTTGTTGATCAGTGTTTCCGGTCATTTCACGTTTTTCAAACATTCTTCCTGGCAATTCGTATTTTCGAAATAGAATCATTGTTCATAAATGAAGCATTTTCAAATTAAAAAATTGCAAAAACAATTTTGAACCCCTTAAAATTGAATTTATGAAGGTTTAATATAAAAAATTCAATTTTCAATTTTGAATCTCTGGGACATTATACGGTTCGTTATTTATTTGAATTCTGTTTCTTTTTTCAGCTGACTTATAATCATTTTGCACAATTTTTCGAAGACAAGGATTATTCCTAACTGAAAAATTTTCAATTTCCAAACTGAAGATTCCTAAATAAAGCAATTTTGGAGCGTTAAATTCCTGGAGGTTCAATTTGAACCTCACAATTAAAAATTAAAAAAATTTGAAATTCAATTTTTCAATTCCAATTAAATTTCAATTTTAGGTCAGTTCCTGATTTTCAAACAATTTCCCTGGTCACTCAAATTTTTCAAATAAAATCCTTATTTATAATTGAAGAATTTAGAATTTCCAAATTCAAAATTATTCAGTTTTATACGTGCAAATTCAAATTTGAATTACTATACTTTAAACGTACTAATTCAATTGCTTGTTCAATAATTTATGAATGTTCAATACAAAACCAGAAGAAAATTTTCAGTTTCAAATCTAAAATTTTTGTCTGAACTTTTAAAACTAAAGAATTCCTCATTTCCATATTAAAGAATTCAAAGTGGAAACATTTCGAAGCTTTTAAAATTGAAGTTAATTGTTTTATAAAACACTTCAAATTTTACAATTCAAAATTGATGAGTTGAACACTTTTTCATGTTTTAATTTCAAATTATCCGTTTTGTAATGTTGACTTTCTTATTCAAATTGCTGAATTTCAGAAGTTTTAATTTAAAAATTGTTCAACTTAAAAAGGTTCAATATGAAATTTTCAATTTTTTCTATATTAGGCAGCTGGTCATTCAAATGGATTTCAATTTTATCAGCTGAGTTATAATATTTTAAACCTGATTTTAATCAGGTTGGCACCTTAAATCTCAAAGAAAATTTCTCGGTTATTTCCAGATTTCTAAACATTTTTCCTAGTGACCTTTTTTTTGTTTAATACAAGCCATATTCATAGATAAAGAGTTTTGAAGTTTTCAAATGTTAGAATTTGAATTGGAACAATTTTGTAGTGCTCAAAATTAGAACTGAATGTTCTTAAAACATTGCAAGTATTTTAGGATTCAGTTAAAATTCAATTTTTTTAACGGAATAATAATCAGGATGGCCCCTCAAACATCAGAGAAAAATTGCCGGTCATTTCCCGGGGTTTGAAAATATTTCCTGGTCCTGAAAATTTTTTAAGCAGGAGCCTTGCTCATAATTGAAATTATCTTCTTCAGTTGAAAATGCCTGTATTTTATTAAAATTTCGTCTTTTGTGATAGAAGATTAACTTTCTTAATGATTCATCATTTTGGTTGCCTATTCCACTATCTTGTTCGAAATCCCATTTTTCTTGGTTGACAAATAATTGTTTTCACTGAAAATTAAATTATTCTATTTTGGGTTAAAAATTTATATTTTGGATTTAAGAACTCAAGTATTTGGTTGAAAATTGATGTGTTTCATATATGTCTTAAGTAATTTTTAGATCAAAACTTATAAAATTCTTTATGACTTCTGTGACTAAAGGTGTTTAAACTGATTTTAGAAACAGGCTTCTTTTTGACTCAACATTATTCATCTCATAGTAAAAGATTAAAAAATTTCTCTCAAATTTTCGATAACAAAAAAGCCTAATAATTCACGTAAACTTCTCATCTCGTAGACATAAAGAATTCAAATCCATTAGAATTTGAGTTTCCTATATTTGATTTTTGTATCAATATCTAGTGTTTCTCGTCAAGAATGTTCGAAAGCAGTCAGAAGCTTACAAATCCAGTGTACTGCAACAAATCTGAATCGATTCATTTTAATTTTGTCAGCAACAACGATAATGAATAAAATAAAACAATTTTGTTAAATTGTATATTTATTCAGATGCTCTCATATACGGGAATCTATGTTCATATTTCTGTGAAGATACTTTTTTTTTAACTTTTCTTTTATTTTAATTTTACCTTTTTTCTTAATTCAATTTTCTTCAAATTCAATGAAACCATTGGAGAAGTCAACATGAGTAGCTCTATTATATTTTGTTCGCTTACTTGTAGTTGTATCAAAAGGGCAAGAAATAAAAACAGATGTTTTTCATTTATTCAGATTATTTAATCGAATAATATATTTTCCTCATTACAATTAACTGTGATATTAAAAATGATAGTGTGGACTCTGATTTATCCATTACAACCGGGTACAACATTCTTCGGCAGTACCTTGCCTAGAAATTGACTTCCTACATCTTTTCCAAGCCGATTGCAGGCATTGCCGATTTTCTGATATATTGGAGAAGGTACGCAATTGTATGTGTCAGCCCATGCAAATACTTGATCCGAAGATAATAGTACATATGCAGAAGATTTCATTCCACTTTCGCATTTCTTATCCCCATTTAGGTTGAGTTTGGATACAGCTGGATCATTGGGCTTCTTTGAAACGATATTGACGGCGAAAACTGAAACATAAAAATAAAGATTTCAATGTGGATAAATCTTGTATTTATTTAATATGTATATTATACAAAGGAAAATTTTCAATTAGGTGATTTTGTTTACCACATTCAACCATGTCATAGCACAAACTGGGTATTTTTAAATGGGTGTCTAATTCGCACATCGCACTGAGCAGCCCTATGCATCGACCGTGTAGGTGTATGCAGTAGTAGATTTTCTTAGCCGGCTGGCTTCTGAATTCAAATGCATGGAAGAAAAGTGTAAAATAACAAAAAAACTTGAAGTACTTTCCAAATTTTTGCCGAAATTATTATTTTTTGTAATAATATGCATAACAGTAATTAATAATTCTAAAATCGTCACGAAAACAAGCAGCTGAATGGTGGTAAAATTAAATATTCGGATGTCAGAATTCTAAGATTTAAAATTTTATGTTTTATTCTAATTTATCTTGTTGGTTTTAAATTAAAAATATTTTTTTTAGCTAGCCAAGCAGCTAGCGCACATGAGCGACGGCCTACGTGCCAGGGAGATCAGTCAGTCCCGGGAATTGAGACGTGAGTGGTCGAGCCGAGCTCGACAGGTTGTACTGCCACTTCCACTGGACGTCAGTTTACTAGGTTTGTCGTCCGCTCCGGCACGTAAGCCCTATAAACGTCCGAGTTAGAGTCCAGTATTAGCACCCCCTCCCCCTTTGGGGGGTCCTACATCCTCTCACGGCATTAATTTTTTACCCCTCCCTCGTTGATCTTTCCGTATCACTACGCGGGAGGATAGAAATTTGACGGCTCAACGTGGGGCTTAGAATTTGTTTTCTTTGTACTGTTTTAATTTCCAACTGATTTGAAAACGTATCCAAATCCTGCCCCCCCCCCTCCCACTTCTCTGATGATCATGCTGCAGTCACGCGCACAACGGCCACAAGACAAAATCCTGTTTCCGCGCAACAGAAAAAAAACTCGGTGGCGTCCAACGTAAATTTTCAAGACGGAATAGATCCCACCGATGCTCGCTCATCTCCCCCTTGATAAGAACCACTATTACGCTCACCTTGTCCTCGCCAGCGCAATCTTTTTCCCACCTCACGGCCACTGAGCCCGCGGCGACTGAGCCAACGTAATGTTCCACCTGTATAACAGGTAGATAATAATCTGCGGCGAATTTCACTACAGACTGCCGAGCCCAGGCCAAGATGTAGCTATGGACCTGGCCCGGCAAACATTATAGTCGCAGAACATCCCTTCGTGACACACAATTTCACCAATTTTTGTGGTTTTCATCAGCCTGAACCACCCATCCTGACAACTGCTATAGTCAGTATGATTGTCGCCAATCTACGCAGTATGGTTCGCGCCTCAAACTCTCCAGACATACCACGTCCTTCTGTCGCGGGCTTTGATCACAAGTATCCACACACATATCTTGAGCAATGTGAGGTTTCTTCCACAGAATCCGAGACTAAAATATCACATTGGTCACGCAGGATGGCAAGTAGCCTAACTAATCGAAGTTTTCCTTCAGAAAAAGCTTCTTTCGGCTCTCCATCTTCGCCCAGGAGCCACCAAGGAGCAAACTGTGTTTACTTCTGGAGATCATCAAGCCATCTATTAAAAAAATTTTGAGGGCCGCAACTCTCTCCTCATTCAAGATATTTTCCGAGCCGGCCGTACAGGCCGAAGCTGATGAGATAGAAGAAAACCGTGACAACCCTCTGCCTCAGCAGCTCCGCCAGCCTGACAAAACAACGCCGTTCTGGGAAACTGGCGAGATAGGGTGGCCGAGGTCGCAGGCCCGATCGCCCAAGCGCCCCTGGAGCACCGCAATCCTAAGCGCTGTACATTCTGCTTCCAGCAGCCTTCCTCGGATACGTCTCTGCATAGGAAATCGAGGAGTTACGGCCGGAATTGAGACCCTCGCCTCGGAAAATTTCGTTCGCGACACAAGTTTAAACGAGAACGGGAAAAGGTCTAATGCAACCTGGACCCCCTCATGCGCTATTAGCCACTGTTGGTGCTACCATTTCTGTTCTCGGAACCGTTCATCTGTCCTCTCTTTTCCTGAAAACCCTATATCCTGGGTCGTTGCGGGTCAGTCTCGAGTTACGTGCGGAAGTAATCCTCGAGCAGCATTGGCTGCGAAGCCACCACGTAATTCACGATCAAGGAGCCGATTCTATTTTTATCGGTTACAAGGGACGTCAGCGCGTTTTCTTAGGCCGTGTCTCACATAAATATGAGGCAGTCTCCCCTATCGAGGACTTTGAGTTAAATCACAACTTCCATCAACAATTTTTGGAGAGATTCCTAGAAATAATTCATGTTCATGCTTCCTCATTTCACGATGGCGGAAGCTTGAAGCACATTCTCGCAGTTAAGGACGTTTCGCAGAAGGTCGACGGTGATGTACCTGCTTCAGCATCAGCCCGGGCCATGCCTGCTGTTGCAGCCGGTGTACAACCGCTGCTATACTACCACGAACAGGAGGTTGTAACGACCGCAGCAGGTCAACATTACCGACGATGAACTGGATGTCAACGAGCCGTTACATCCTTCGGTCGAGTATCCAGACGGAATCCTTGTCGAGAATGATGCTCTTCTCTACGCGATTGATGGCGAACATTCATACCTGACTCAAGATGCCGCTGAAAATTGCACCCTCTCATCCAGGAAGCAGATGTCCTTCAAGCGAATCCAACCGCCTCTGGTACCGTTACACGTGACAGATCTCCAGCTGTCGAGATAGCAGACGAGTGTCTCGGTCTCCCACGAAATGCAAGGTGGTGTTACGATTTGCGGGATCGAGTATCAGTCACCTACCGGGCACTTGCCCTAACGCTCAATGAAGAAGAAACCTTCAAAGTTTGTGAATTTTAGAATTATTTTTGTTAAGCACCTTCGAAGTTTGTTAGTCTTCGAAAATTATTTTTAGAATATCTCGATGGAGCCTCGGGTACTAAAAGGTAATAATAGATAATAACAATGTGGTATTGATACCACCCATAAGTCTTGACATTAATTATCAGGAGAAATATGAGATTGCTTCTAGATCGTAGTTCCTCAAGTCGCCTTTTTCAGAAAAATTGGGATGCGCGTTCGAAATAAACAGGCTTGAATTTTCGCCTAGTCTTGAAACGACCTTGTCTTATTCGTCAGCTTTCGGAACTGATTTGAAATATGTTCTCTGTTCTGACTCTTTTCTTCCCTTTCCTGCTAACGCCTTTATATCTTGAATCACCCGCTCCCATTTGCGTTTGTCCACTCAAATTGATTTGACACGAGTTTACTTTTCCAGCTCCAACCTCGGTTCGTCAGGCCCTCCTGCTTTTCCTTGTCATACGGTTGCGGAAACTAAGCGTGGCCAACTAGCCACCCACCCAACATGTAAAACGCCGTTTTCTAAACACCGAATAAATATAACATGTATTTGCTTCCTTCATCCAAACCAAGCTTTTTTCTGTGAGTGCCTACCAACCTCCTGGGCCCTGATTTCTTTTGCCGCGTTCACGGAGTCTACGAGTGACGTCACCGGCCATGATCATCCTCGTAAGCAGCTTCTGACCCTGATCGTCAAAAGTGGGGTCGTCCAAGAAGTCACCAGGCGACTTCCTATCATCTTTCGGTGCCACCTCACATTACCGATTTCTACGTTTGTTGCCTTTCTTGTGTCTTTCCTTATTTTCTTCTCTCTCCTTTCTTTTATTTACTATGTTATTTTGATATATATTTCTGTGTTCAGCATCCAATCCGTAGCTCGCCACCCGATTAGTTCCCCACGTCACGGACTGTTAGTAGTGACAACACTAGGCAGGGGTGTTGTCCCGGGGCTCTGTCGATGCATCCATGTAACTCTTTTTTTCAACTACTCTTTGTTATACCTGGCTTTGTTGTTTTGCACGGGTATTTGCACGCCAGTATCTGATTCCCGTTCCCTCCAGTACCTTGAGGAACCGATTCGGGTGCGCTGTTCCGGCTCTCGGTGCGTCGGCACTGAATTCGGGGCATCATTTCTCCGGTCGTGTTTCACTTACTTTCTCTGTGGTTCTCCAGGTACTGAGTACTTTTTTTCCGTGTATTTCATGTCTCGCACTCGTCGCGGTGCTTTACGCATGCTCGCAAAAGTACTCGTGCGGTTGGACTTACCAACATATCGCGCTCTAAAGATACTGCCGCCCCCTCCACTGGTCGTCAGTCCACTTAGTTAGCCGTCCGCTCCGGCACGTCAACCCTATAAAAGTCTGAGTCACACTTTGCCCAGGTGCAGACTTTCGGGGAGAATCACGGTCCTACTCAGCAGCCTCCTTCACTCGCCGCGCACATGCCCAAGACCTCCGTGGCAACGGTGCTGCTTACGTCAATTCCTTTGACTCTGTCGCAGAGGCCATTCCAGCTCGTTGGTCTACCCGAATTAATTTTCTCACACCTAAGGGGGCTAAGCTCCACCGACTCGCTCTTCACTAGTCCGGATGAAGTCTTCGTACCGGCGTGTAGCTCATCGGAGAAATTCTCTCCGATAAAGTCTAGCCCTACTGGTCGTGTTAGGCGCAACCTCTTTTTCTCCTAGGTTGGCAGAATACAACCCTGTTACCACCTGGTGGAAACCGGAACCCCCTTGATTTAGATGGACATTCGCCTCCCCTCCCCCTTGGTGGGTCATACATCCTCTCACGTAACATTAATTTTTTCACCCCCCCCCCCCCCTTGAGCTCCCCATAGCATTACGCGCGAAGATATGAAACCTTAATTTTTTACAAAAAAATGAAATTTTAACAAAATACAGAAATTTTCAACTGAGGAAGACAAATTTTCATCAATAAAAGAATTGGTAAAAAATTCAGTTAAAAAAATTAGGTATTACAAAAAAAAAGAACGAATGTTCAAGAAAATACTTGAATTTTAAACTGAAAGAAAAGATCTTCAACCAGAAAACTGCATTTTTACAAAGTAGTAGGATAATATTTACCATCCCCGCAGCGCCATTGAAAAATTGAAATTTTCATGAAAACATGCAAATTTGTTCGTAGCTTTGTACGGCGTCACGACGGTCGGTATGGTAATATTTGAGCTCGAGGGGTCATAAAATGTGTCTCGTCATACCATGGAAACGATTGTTTGCACGGGGATTTTCATTTAAGCCCCGCAAACCACATAGAAAAATGGTGGAAAATGTGCAATTTTAGTGAATTGTAGTAAATACGGCATATACCTAGGTAAGCGCCGCAATGAGTGAGGGACTGAGAAATAGTGCGATGGAGGTGGGGTGGGGGGTTAGGAGCCCCCAGCCGGATGTGCAGCTCTTCGCCCGTTTCCCAGAGGGTAAAAACGGCTCAGAACCCACCACGAGAAGGTGGCTCCACGTCGGGTTCCGCCCTCTCCCATCCCAACCGACCAGCCATAAATGGGAGGACTCTTTCACTCCGAAGAGACAGATTCCGAGTCCGCGCTTGATGCGGCGAAAAAATCTTTCTTTGTATTGAACTTAGGCATAATTTTTCTTGACCTTAGTCTGGACTTAATATACCCGTCACGTACTTCTGCACCAAACACGCTTTTTGCGGTTTGGGTGAAAAGTTTTACCGTTCTTTCCACAGCCTGTGTGTGACAAGGAAAGTCTCCGACCAAATTCAATGATAGTTATTGAAAGTTCATCTTTGGGCCAATTTACCATTTTCGTGTACTGTCTTGCTTGAAACTTTAGTACAGGAACACGGAAAATGCGTGGGTCATTGTCCTCGCCCCCGCCTTCTGCAGCCGCAGCCTGCTGCCTCTTTGACAGAATTATTTGAACTGCCATTTTTCTCACTTCCTGTCAACATGGACAGAAGAACATCAACATTTCAGTGTTTCTTAGGCAAATACCTTGATCTTTCCGCTATTTCAAAAAGCAACTTTGCTGCCATCGACAATGGAGTGCTTGATGTTGATAGCAAATCATGACGGGACGTAAACTTTTAAGACAAAAATAACTAAAGCTTTCAGATTAGCGGTTGGACTGTCTTTTGCTACGTAATGACGAAGTATCCTGTTGGCTGCGGTTAGCCTCCTTGAGTGTGCAAGAGGACCGGGGTCGTGCCTCGCTAGGTCCTCGAAACACACTTCTGATTAAATGGCCATGGAAATGGCATGCAGTTACTTCTGATCCCCACTCAGTTCTGCAACATCTACATCCGGCAAATCCACATCCAACTTTTTGAAGCTGCACACGGGGGGGTTTCACATTTCTCTGCTGTTTGCGTTTTGTGCCACAAAAAGTGTTAGGACCACTGGTGTTACCATCAAGAGACTGCATACGGTGCCTAACAGGCAACTAATTAAAATGGTGGACACAAATAATCCATTGTAATGGATGTTTTAGTTCCTTCTCGAATAAACAAATTACACCAGCCTTGTGTTCGGTGTTTACCCAAGAAAGACATAAGTCAGTGTTACGGACCCTGACAGGGCACAATCACTTGAACTATCATATGCACGAAATGGGGTATAGCCCCACGACGGAGTGTAGGAGGTGCGGCAGGGATGACGAAACATCCCTGCATGTATTATGCCAGTGCCCGGAATTAGCTAGGCTCAGGCAACATAGTGGCACAATAGGCTCTATAGCATTACATAACGTTTCTGAAATGAACTTCCAATAAATGTAGCAGGATTCAGCGCAACTTGAAAAAAAAATTGCATTGTCAACTTTTTGTTGCACTCAAAAAGTGAGTTTGTTAATTGAATAAAATGTTCCCTGGTTCAACAATAGAATAAGTTTATTATGCACAACAAAATATTAAGTTGAGGTAACCAAATCTTTTGCTTGTTTCAACCAAATCTTTTGGTAGATGGAATATTTGGTTGAATCATCCAAAAAATTCGGTTGAATTAATCAAAAATTCGGTTCCTCTGACCCACCGACAAGCATTCTTAAATTGTGTATTAGCTGATTTAATGTAATTCTGAATGAACTTGAATGCGTTGAAAGAATGGTAGACTTGCAAACTAGTCTGTGGACTACTAAAGGATTGCGTCTGAGCACGAGCATTAGGACTGCCTTCACATCGGGGCCTATATCTCGGAAACTATTCACTGGAACATTTTTTTGTTTAGGTTCTTTTTTGAAGCCAAAAGGTCAAGCTTTCTTTTGAGGGTATTTTAAAAAAATACCCCAATTTGCTAGAAAAGTTAAATAAACAATTAAATTGTTTAAAAAATGCTTGAAACGTTTTTCGTTTTTTTCGTTAATAAAATATAATAAAAGAGTAAGAAATATTCTTTCGAAAACCCTCATAAAAAATGTTAAACGCTGAAATAGAAAGGAAGTTACAAGCTTTTGAAAATACCCGTGCAGGCGTTGGGGTTGAAAATGTCACCCCCATCACTTGGAGAGGGGTGGTTTTTGTGGTCTATAAATTCGTCCATTTAGTACTATTGGGTAGGTGAACATATTCCCTGAATTTAAAGAAAATCAAAGAACATGACTTTTAAAGTTGGAGCAGTTGAGAAGTAATGCCCCGTATGTAAAACAAAATTGAAACTCAAGAAAATTCAAAAACTCTGTGAACAAGAAATTTTTTAGAACTTTTTTTTCAAGCGCAGGTGACCGAGATGGCATATCAATTGATTCTAAATTAATTTTACTTTTTGCGATCTTAATACGCTACTTTTCACGACATTGAAGTTTGACACAGATATGGACTTGAAACTTATGTGAAATCTCACATTTTTCTTACTTTTGAGTTTTTGAGTTTGGAAATTTGCGATCTAATTGATCAATCTAAAATTTAAAGCTTTTCATCTTTGAAGACACCTAAAATCAATTTAAATAACAAAATTATTATAAAGATTTATAGTCTTCTTATATTACTGGGTTATTATGAACGTATTTTTTATTTGCTTTTTCAACTTCATTGTCATTCCAGATGTTGGACGATTGTCCAGTCATTCTGATATTAAAGGCCTCGATTCATAATTTTTTTTTCTTTAAATACATTCTCAAATTGATTATGGGAAAAAAATCTTTCAAAAAACAAAGCTCCAACAAAAACCTCTACGGTGCAAAAAACTTGTTCACTTCAAAGGTATGAATTTGTGAAATAAAATTTGGTGGAGTAGCTTAAAGAAAAAATAATTATAATAAAATATATTTTGAAAGCTTATCCTTTGAAAAAAATGTCATTTCAGGTCCTTATTTATGAGCGTACATTTTCACTTCAAAGAATTTTAAAATGTAGTAATACTTGAACGATCTATTATGTTTACTCCGAATTAAAAATTGTTTAATCCGGAATGAAAAAGCCTGCATGCTTCAAATGCATATCCACACGCACACAGCAAATGTACGCTAAGCAACAAATGACCTCATTGTTCAACCAATGCTTAGAAAAAAACGAAAAAAAAGTGGCATCGAGATATTTTCGAAAGGAATACAATAGTATGGTCCATTTTTCAATCCGACCATTACTTTTTTTATAGCAATTGCGGAACTATAAAAAATAATGTAATTGTTCGAAAATTGTTCAAACAAAAAACAAAAAAAACGGCATCTAGATATTTCATCACCGAAAGGAGCAAGTTCAGAAAAAAAATTAAAATGTTAATCCGTATCGATATATGAAGAGCCAATATTATCGTCACGGAAATTGAGTAGTTGCATTTTAAGCCAAAGAGTTGAATTTTCATGCCAAAAAGACGAATTTTCAACCAACAAGATTATTTTTAGCATTTTTAACCATGTAAAATTACTTTCCTATCATAGGAGATGAATTTTGAAACTTGAAATTAAAAAAAAATCAATTTACTACAAATAGTTGCAATTTTAATTTTAAAAAATTCATTTCGAACCAAAAATGGAATCGTTAAATAATGTTTTAGCATAGTAGTAACTTTCACCCAAGGAGTTGCATTATCAACTAAAAACAAAAATTTTCAACAAATAATGTAATAGTGCATATTAAGAAAAAAATATTCTAATGTTCAATCAAAAACCGTTGAATTCAACCAAAAAAGACGACTTTTCAACAAAATAGTTGAATCCTTAACCAAAGTTTGCCCCAAAAATTAAAAAGCAGACATAAATTGTAATATAATTAGTATAATATATTTACCAATAGAATTAACGATAACCGCTGAAGCGAAGACAAGAGTACCAAGGAACCTCATTTTTTCATTATTCTATCTACCACTCAGAAAGTCGTGACCGTCGTGTAACTGATGCATTTTTTTACCAGATATTGGATTATACATACTATTCGAAAGATGTTTTGGAAGGGAGAATCTTATTTTTTTGGGTCATTTGTATTTCATCAATCTGTTTTTTCAAATTTGAGGCCAAAAAATAGTGCTGATTCACAATGTACACTGGAACCCCGATTTACCGACGGTCTCGGGCGTGGCATACTTAGCGTACTACTTGACCTACTTGGCTTCGACGGCAAATCAGGGCATTCCGGAAGTAAACAGTCAGGACCGTATGAGGCATTTCTAGTAGGAATACATTTGATACAGCGAAATATGCGCGTAAGTGTTTGCAAATACACGCTTTGTAAATACGAAACTGCGCAACTCGGCGGAGCTCAGAGCGCCACCCTCTTCACCCCTTGGACCCCCTCATCCATGAATGCTACGGCGGAAATTCTAGAAAGCCTGTATGTCAAGGGCAATTAAATTAAAGTTTCCGTGTAATAAATATTTTCGACGAATAGTAACGCAGTCAACATATTTACGACGCCAGAAAAACTTCACACATACAGCAGCCTCTCATGAAGGGAGATGGTATGTCAAGATCCGTTATATCAAGGTTCCAGTGTAACCAATATTTTCGACAAACAATAACGCAGTCAACATGTTTACGACGCCAGAAAAGCTGGCCTCAATTCCAGGTATGGCCTAATTCATATTAGAAGCCGGATATGCTACATTTGACCCCCTTCAGGACAAGCTTGGACTTTTGATGACAACATGCATCTTTTAAATGAGGAATTAATTTATACTGTTCTCAGGCACTTTCAATATATTGGAAAAATCTTTTTAAAAAGTTGAAAAATAAATATATGTAATCGCCTTTAACGGACATTTTTCAGGGTTCCAGAAAACGTAAAACTTCTTTACGGAAAATAAGTAAAAAGAAAAACTTGAGGCAGCTAATTATAATTTGCCAGGAAAGGTCAGGGAATTTTCGATAAACTGAAGTTCAAGTTAATATCATTCTTTTTTTGAGAATTCAACACTTTTGTTAAAAAGTCATTTATTTTGGTTGAGGATTCAACTATTTTATTGAAAATTCATATTTTTTGGTTGAAAATTCAATTAATTAGTTGCGAGTGGAACTACTTTGTTAAAAATGCATCTTTTTGTCGATGATTCGACATTTTGGGGGAGAATTTTTGTTTCAAATTTGAACTATTTTGTGAAAATTATATATATTTTTTTGTAAATTAATTTTTCCAACTAAAAATTTAACTATTATTTCAGGATCGAAAATTCAACATCTTGGATGAGATTTTTTTCCTGAATGACTAAAAAATCTTTCTTGGTTAAAAATTTACCTTTTTCGTTGCAAATTCCCTCTTATGGTTTGAAAGTTTCTTTTCAAAAATTTGTATTTTAAATTCAAAATGGTTTCAAATGACGAATTTTCTCGTTCAATATGTATAAGTCTCTGCTCTGCATGTGTACTAGGGTGGTAAAAAAAAAGAACTTTTATGAATAAAGCTCGGAAATTTCTTCGAATACACACAAAAATTAATCCATTTCTTTTTTGTTAACAAAAAAAGTTATATTTAGTGGTGGCGGTTTTTGTAAATTTTATTCAGGATCCTAAGTGGTAGCTGAATCGAGCTGAAACTCAACATTTCTCTCCACAATTAGCCATAGAATACGTATGAAATATTACTTTTCGAATATCGCCCCCATAAGTATGTCTTATTGGG
Source organism: Andricus quercusramuli (assembly GCA_932178445.1). Taxonomy (NCBI): domain Eukaryota; kingdom Metazoa; phylum Arthropoda; class Insecta; order Hymenoptera; family Cynipidae; genus Andricus; species Andricus quercusramuli. The sequence goes on from CAKNXH010064171.1 coordinate 18,780, forward strand.
TCCCAAAATAACCCCATAAGTAAAAAAAATGGGTTTTGCGAGTTTTTGGCGCTAACTATGATTTTTTGTAGGTTTTTAATGTAAATTGTTCCTGATAGATAAAAAACTACTTTATACTGATAATTCGATGTTTACATAAATTGTTTAAATAATTTATTATTGTTTTTAGCAATTTTCACCTAAAATGTAGACAGATAGTCACGCTTACTTAAAAAAAAATTTACTTCTTGTCCAATTTTAGATTAGAGGGAGATGATAGTTCATTAATGTTAACAAACATAATTGTTCAAACAATTGATTATTATTGTTAATAATATTATCTTCGAATACTTCTACGAATTGCGGAATTTTCTGAAATTTTCAACTTTCTGTTAAATTTTCATTTGAAGTGAGTTAATATTTAATATAATATCTAAAAAATAATGGTTTAAACAATTTATTATTGTTAATAGTTATCTTCTCCTATATTAATGCCTAATAGTTGCGGTTTTTTCTGAAATGTTTAACTTCTTACCCACTTTTTACTTAGTTAATTAATGCAAGTTGATGAAAATAGTTCTTTAAACAATTTATTATTGTTTATATGTATTTTATCTTAGATAAGTGCAAGAAAATTGCGGTTTCTCCTGAAATTTTTTACTTTGCTTCGCCTTCTTATGAACGAATGATAAATAAACACTAGAGAGAAACATGTTTTAAACAATCTCTTTCTTGTTCATGAATATATTTTTCTGGAGGGGGCTGATATCAAAATATGGTCGATTTCAAATTTTTCTTATACGCTTTGCAATAAACTTCTTGTTGTAATTTAAGAGAGCAAAAATAATTCATTTGAAAAAATAAAATAATATTTCAAAAATGATTCTTGTTGAGGTTCACTTATTATTTGTTCATAACTAAAAAGTCAAAGCAAAACTAAGGATTTTAGAAAAAAATCTTTCGTTGAAAATTGAACTACTTTGTTGTAATTTTTTTTTCGTCAAAAATTAATTTTTTCATGCAAATTGAATTTTTCCATTTTGGTTAAAAATTTATCTATTTTGGTTTACAAATTCAACTATTTGGTTGAAAATTGACGTAATTTGCTGGAAATTAATTTCTTTTTTTGGTAGAAAATCAATCTTTTTTGTTGAAAATAACACATTTGGTTGAAAATTTATTTATTTTGTTTAGGAGTGATCTCTTTTATTAGAAAATTGTTTTTCTTACTTGGACATTCTTCCTTTTTATTGAAAATTCAATTATTCGGTTGAATATTTAACTGTTTTGTGAAAATTTTGGATTCAAAATTTTTTTGGTTAAAAAATAATAACTAGTTTAGTTTTGAACCAAGAAGATAAATTTTCAAGCAAGAATCTTAATTTTCTACAAAAAAATAAAATTTCAACAAAATACAGGAGTTTTCAGCTGAAGAAAATTAGAATAAAACCAATAAAAGAATTTGTTTAGCTTTCAGTTCAAAAAATTAATTATTAACCAAAAAAAAACGAATTTTCAAAGAAACAGTTAAATTTTCAACTAAAATAAAGAATCTTCAATCAGAAAACTGCATTTTTAAACAGTTTTCCATAAGAAAAAGAAATGTCAACCAAATTGTTGAATTTTCAAGTAAAAACCAAAAAATAAGGAAATTTCAAACCAAATTTTTAACTAAAAAAGATCAATTTTAAATCCAACATGGAAAATTTACATCGCCAGTTGAAAAAATTGATTTTAAACCAAAATACAAAAACTTTCAACAAAATAATTAAATTTTATACTAACGAGATAAAGCTACCACAAAGAAAGTAATTTTTGAACACAGTAATAACTTTTCCTCAAGGTGTTGAAATTTCAAATAAAAAAGATCAGTTTTCAGCGAATAATGTAATATTAGATATTTCAACCAAAAACCATTTTAATTTTAAATCAAAAACCGTTCAATTCAACCAAAAAGACGAATTTTCCACCATATTGTTGAATTTTCAACGAAAAAAAAAACAATTTTACATCAAAAGTGGAAAAGTTATATTTTGAGTAAAAAAAACTTCAGTTTTAACATAAAAAACAAATTTGCAACAAATAATGATTTCTCAGTCAAGAAAGGAAAAACAAGGTTTATTCAAATTGTTGAACATTCAAGCCAAAAGACGAAGTTTAAATAAAGCAGTTGAATTTTCAAACCGATAATATGAATTACAACCCGATGCATTTTTAACCCAGAAGAGGAAATTTCAAACCCAAAAGATTAGTTTTCTACCAAAAAGACCAATTTTAACTAAAAAAGATGAAGTTTCGATGAAAAATGAGAACTTTACATTTTCAGTTTGAAAAATTAAGTTCAAACCAAAAATTAAAAAACTTTCAACAAAATAATTAAGATTTCAACAAGTGAGATGAACAAACTAGTTGAATTTTCTACCAAAGAGATGACTTTTCAATCAAAATGAAGAATTTTCAACTATATAATTGAATTTTCAAACAGAAATATGGATTTTTAACCAATGAGATGAATTTTGAATTAAAAATATGGCAGTTATATTTTTAATTAAAATAATAATTTTCGACAAAATAGTTGAATTTTCAACTAGAATTATGCATTCACAACCACAAAATGAATTTTCAACAAAGAGAGACAAATTTTCACCTATGTAGGAACTGGTAATTTTTCTGTTAAGGAAATCGATTATTAACAAACAAAAGGAATGCATTTTTGAGAAATATTTGAATCTCATCTAAAGTAAAGAATCTTCAACCAGAAAACTACATTTTTAGAAAGCAGTTCAACATTCAATCTAGGCACGTGCAAAGTTGCTACGTGCAAAGTTGTCCGTCAACCCCTCAATATACGTAACGAAAAGTTTTCAATTTTTCTGAGCAATAGTATGATTTTATGAAAAATTGTCTGTAAATAAACAATTAAGTTGTTAACAAAATTGTTTCAACGGAAACTGATAAGCCCTGTTAAACCAATAAACCTTATACCCTCGTTTATACGTCTATCTAACTTCCCATCTATCTTTCCGTCACTAGCGAGTAGGCTACCAAGATGTACGTACTTGTCAACTTGTTCTATTCTTTCATCAGTTAGGATAATCTTGCACATTGTTTTCTGACCTTTCCCTGAAAACACCAGAATTTTTCTTTTAGTTACGTTAATTTTGAGACCTATGTTTTTCATGCTTGCATTTAGTTTGCTCAACATTCTTTGCAAGTCCTCGATTGATTCTGCCATAACAATCTTGTCGTCTGCGAAATCTAACCCACGTACAATCGTTGTTTCGATATCTACACCTTCCTCGTCGAAGAGGGCCATTTTTAGACACTTTTCCATGAATATAATAAATAGCCATGAGCACATAACGCATCCTCGTCTAACGCCTTGTATAATATCGAACCAGTCACTCAGTTTCCCATTAACCGTTACACTCGCTTTGCTACTTGCATATATTGTTTTCGTTGCTTGGAGGAGAAATCCATTGACTCCGTACTTTTTTAGGACTTCCCATATCTCTTCTTCTGTTATTAACATAACCTAACGAATAAGTATTTTTGAATATATTTTACTTACGGTACT
>CAKNXH010064172.1:0-13585 GCA_932178445.1 Andricus quercusramuli
ACAAAATGTTGTAAGATCAATAGTTTTTAAACTATTGAGAGTTGTAAAGAACCAACGGGAGCTCGTTATTCCCGCGCGTATATAAGCATCTTGCGCGAACTCTAGATCTAGAACGTGATGCACTTCAAGTCAGTAATTCTAATGTTCCGCCAGAGACAAACAATTTCAAAGCAACGTGAAGTTCTGAAAACATATCACCCTCACTTGTTCAGTGAATCCCTTGATTTAAATTCTAGAGTTCGCGCAAGGTGCTATGTACGCGCGGAAATAGCGAGCTGCCATTGGTACTTTACAACTCTCAATAGTTTAAAAACTATTGATCGTAAAACATTTTGTCACAGTAGTTTTTTGTTCAGTTTTGTACAAGGAACGTGTACGTACAAGGAATATGATGAGTTCAGGATCACCCCGTATGTATACACACACATACACACACAGGGTGTCTCAGAAGTATTGTCGCTCCACGTAATGGTGGATAGGACAAAAAATTCAAATCGAAAAGTCCCTAGGTCTGGTACAGATTTAGGGTACTACAGGGCATTGAAATTGCATGTAGGTGCACATCTAGTTGCAAGTGTGCATGCGACCCCGAAAAGCTATTTCTTCTACGGCGATAACTTCAACTTGCTTCGAGAATCAAGAAAAAACAAATGAGATTACGCATGTGTTTTTCTATTTAAATCAGGTAGGCTCAAGTTTTATCGAACCATAAAATAACTTTGTGAAGAATCAATTATTTTATTTAAACATGATCGAAATAAAATATTGGCTCACCGAAATTCAGTGCATAAAAAAAATGGGAATGTATGCTATGTTCTCCGAAATTTGGTGAGAGTAGGACAAATAATTTCAGTGAGCCTAGATAATTCGTACATTATTGCAAATAATCAGTTACCGTCCCTGATTAATGTAGAATTAAATTAAATGTTTTGAATTATCTGAATTCTTCTGAAAGCATGGAATTCTTTTAAAGATCCTTGAATTTTCTTGAATAACACAGCTCCACAAAAAAAAGTGGTCAGCCCCAGAAACCAGAATATGCTTACCCTACGTTTTTGAGGTCGCCGAATCCGGAGGCGGTTTGGCTCCATCACGCCAGATTTCGTCGCTAACTTCCAAAACATGGAAAATCGCCGATTTCAGGTGAAACATGATTCCCGACTATGAAAAGTGGTCATATTCTATGTTTTCGAGGTCGCTGAGTAAGAATCCGGAATCGGTGTGGTACTATGCCGTCACACTTCGTCCCTAACCAAAAAAACCTGACAAATGGTAATTTTATGTAAAACATGCATTTTTTCAATGCAAAGTGGTCGTATCCTATGTTTTCGAGGTCGCTGAGTACAAATCCTGAGTCTGTTCGTTAGCACGGTCGTAGCATTTAATCTTTTGATATATAACTTCGGAAAAACTTTGAATCCAACAGACCAGACTCTACTCGTCCGAATTCTCGCTTAGCGGAAATTTAAAGATAGTCAAAAATCAGTTGATGCCGTCGACATCATTATGTAGATAACAACGGTGCGAACCAGCATGTCGCACGTTTTCGCACTGCATAATTATATGTTTGATCCCACAGCGATATCAGGTGATGCATGTTAAATTCAACTAAAATCTTACATAAATTAAAGAGTAAATCAAAATTTTTCAATGATTTCAAAATAGTTTACAAAAAAATTTCCTAAATTTTACATATATTACAAAGATTTTACAAAGATGTCAAAAGATTGCAGGCAAACGTTAAATTAAACTAAAGTCTTACATAAATTAAGAAAATTAATGAAAAGATCTCAAAGATTTCAATAAAAATTGACAAAAATGTCACAGATGTCTCAGATTTTACATAGATTTCACAAAGATTTCAACAGATTGCAAGGAAAAATTAACTTGAACTAAAATGTTACATATATTAAAGAACAAATAAAAAGATTGCAATGATTTTAAAATAATTTACTAAAATGTCGAAGATTTCTTGAATGTTACATAGATTTCAAAGATTTGACGAAGATTTCAAAATATGTCAAAATATTTCACAATCTCAAAAGAGTTCACAAATATTTCAAAGATGCTTTTATGCTGAAAAACAAGATATTAATTGAAAATAAATAAAATTGAATAAAATAATTAACGGTAAACAGAAGAAGGAGATTCACCGTCTCTCTTATATGTCAAGTATATTTTTTCATAATTTCACCATGATGAGTTAATATACATCGGGAGAAGCGTAGCTGAGTTACAGTGATAGCAGGGAGATATTTAGGCAGTTTAAATATTCACTGTAGGTTCACTGGTGGCGAGCGGTCTGGAAAATCTGGAAAAATCAGGGAATTTGAAAAGTCTGGAAAAATCAGGAAATTCTGTATAAATCAGGGAATTTGAATTTCAGCCCACAAATGTAAAAGTAGATTCTAAATGAACCATGTAAATATAATGCTAAGTGAACCATGGTTGAAAGACAGACAAGGTGTTGAAAAGTAGGGTATCATTTGTCCAAGAAATCATTTTACCCAAATCTTATTTCACCAAAAAAGAACTACATTCGGTGACCACTGTGTGAAGACTAGGTGGGAGTACCGTGTTTTTAAAATGGATGCATGATATCATGCATCAATTTTATGAACACGCTATTTGCATTTAGTCTTCTTTCTTGGTAAAATTATATCTTGGACAAATAATACCGTCCCTACCATGTTGAAACTCGTAGCCTCTCTCAACAACCAATAGTGTCGAAGCGTGAGACCACTAGCCCTTCTAGCCAATGCCAATGCTCTTGCGAAGTTTAATGGAGGTATGTTACTGGCTTGGATATTTAGTTTGTCCTACGGGAATACAGCCATCTTTTCATTAGATGACGTCACAACTTCCAAGAGCGAGGGATTCCCCATATTATATTGATTCGTTTTGATGTCTCCGTGAAAACTCTTTAATTTGGATGTCCTTAGTTTTTCGTTTTCGGTAAGTTTCATTTACTACATTATACGCATATGTGTTGCCGTCTTCTATTCCTCATCAAAGTTACAAGTTCGTAGCTTGTTCCGCTTGATTAAAGGCTAGGTTTAGGTTAGAAAACAAAACAAAAGATTTATGTGCTTTCATTTATATCGGCATTTGTGAAATTGTATATCCAATGGCAGAATCTGAATTACTCTTGAAAGCTATCAATATATTTATCCTTAGGAACTCATGGAAAATATTCAATTTGTGTTTTTACGATCTCATCGTATACGTGAACAGAATAAACTATTTGTTTCTGATTCGACACGAGTTCGTTTTTTGAAGTTTTGTTTGTTTTTTAGCAAGAGTTGAAAGTGATGTGACCTCGGCGATGTGTATTAAATGTGGGAATGGAAAATCATTTAGCCTGAGCAATATGGGACGAAGAGATCAGTCACATGAAATGTGACAAGCACAACAAAGCGATGAATGCTTTGACTACCATGCATACACTGCAATCTTTTTTTTGCAACGAGTCTTCTCAGCAAACTGACTATATTAGTGCTGTCAATGAAAAGTCTGCTTCAAACCATCTTGTACCACAAATTATCCAAGTTGCAAATTTGCCTTCTAGACTTTAGAGTTTTTCAATCAAGGATGTCACCAGAGCAGCAGTAATATGGGTCATTGAAATTGTTATGTTTTTTGAGGCGTGCCAGAGCATCAGATTTGCTCATCGCATTTTTGGAAGGCATGTCATCTCTTCCACCGAAAAAGATTCTTCAAATTTCTATGGATGGTCCGAACGTTAATTGTCAGTTCCTGAAAGACATCAAAGGCCGTATCAAAACGGACAAGGAGGATCCTGAAATTTTGGAGCTTGGTAGTTGCGGGCTTCACAATTTGAATGGTGCGTTCAAAGGTGGTTTCAAAGAAACAGTATGGAACTTGGAGCAATTTTTAAGGGCAATTTACAATCATTTGAAGGATGTTCCAGTTCGAGGACAAACCTCCGACGCTACTGAATGGTCCATTTTACCACTCAAATTCTGTGCCGTTCGATGGCTGAACAATAATAATGTCGCTCAGCGGGTTTCGGACAGGCTACCCAACATTATTAAGTACGTTCAGTACGTTGATAAGAACTAAAAAAAATCGAAAACTCTGACTTGCAATAGCTTCAAAAGCAAACTTAGTTTTTTTTGAAACCCTTGTCACAGGACATCGAGCCCTTCTTGACCGAATTACAGCCAGACTCACCTCTTGTGCCATTCTTGTATAATGTCCTTACTGGTATCATGCGTTATCTACAGACAGCTGCAAAGATTCACCTCGGAGCTGCCACCAAAGCTGCCCCACTGAAGATCAAGATTTGCACTGCTCTCAAATTCTGAAGTTCCGTCAAGACTGCAGGAATTGCATAATCAAATTTATTAGCAAGTTGCAGGAACGCTCACCGCTTGCGTAAACGTTGAATTAATTTTTGCAGCGCGAAATGTGTTGAGGAGTTGAGGAGCGCCGACAAGAAGCCGAATTTCAGAACACGGCAGCAACTAAGAAGAGGCTTTTTAAATCTGCAATTAAAGGAACTAGAAGCCAAGAGGGCCAGAGAATAAGAAAAAGTTCGAAAAGAAGTCGACTCATTAAATGATGAAATTCAAGTGTTGCAAAAAATGTCATATGTGTTTCGTTTACTTATTTTATTTTACGCGTTTTTTATTTCACGGTTTGTTCTGTGATTGGAAAAGTTACATTTGTGCTAGTTCGTGCCAATGAATAATGTAATTTTCAAGTAGAATATATTTCAAATGTTTTTCTCATGCGAACGACTCATTTATCAAATAATAATAAGCACAGTAACAGGCTAACAGACTCTGTCAAAAAATTAAGAAGTGATCAGCGAATTTCAATTTTCGTTCAGGGAAAATTCAGGGAATTTTGTAATCCTTTTTTACTCGCCAACCTGGATTTCCATCCTGAAAAAATAGTATATTGAATTATTTTATATAGCAGTATACACGAAAAGTTGTTTAACCCCTACCGGACGGCTTAATCCTTTGATAAAAGGGCTAAGTCCCAGGAAGACCTGCCCAATGATGTCTCGAAGCATCTTATAATTTTTAGAAAGTGGGAAGTAATTTCCTGAGAAGAATTGTCCGGAGAAGGTCTGTCCAGTAGTGCCTCGAAGCATCTCCCATTTTTTTTAAAGGTTAAAAGTGATTTCCTGTGAATACTTCTCCCTGGAAGACCTGTACATTGGTACGTCGAAGCATCTCATTTCTTTGGAAGTGAAAAGTGATTTCCTGGGAAGACTTGTCCGGGGAAGACCTGTCCAATTGTGCATCAAAGCGTCTTATGTTTTTTTGGAAGCGGGAAGTGATTTCCCGGGAAGACTTATCCAACATTATCAGAGCCGTATCGTCTGAATGTATATATGGGAGAAGGGATTTCTATTATTTCCTTCACCCGAATCGTTGTGGGAGGGAATATCAGGGGAATTTCGTATACTGGTCCCACTGGGGCACCGTTTTTGACGTTATAGCGGTGACGATTTATTAAATTAAAATCTTGAGCGCTTAGCATTCGGGAATTTCGGGATGCGCGCAACATATATCATAATCAAACTCGCATTTTGTACTGACCTCGCTCTTCCGTGGTCCCTCCTCTCCCAACTTATATAGGGATTCATTGTTTTAACGGATTTAAAGCGTTTGGCATCGTATAGCGCAAAAACTGTCCATTTTTCCTAATACTTTGGTAAACACTATTTTTTGTTAAGCCGCATAGTTTTTGTTTTAATCGTAAAAAAGTTACAAAAATGAAAAATTGAATTTTGAAGTCAAACTATGCAAAAAAGGTAAAGAACAAAATTCTTTAATTATCTAAAAAATTGTGTGTGTACATTCCTTAGTTTAACTAAAAGAAAATGATACTGAATAAAATTTGCGTTTTATTTTGAAGTATGTAAATAAGCAGTCTCGGTGCGAGGTACAGACATTTATAACACATACATTAAATATATTAAGAGTTCAACATAATATAAAAAATTTCACATTTTGGACACACATTAATCGAGTGCGAAGCGCAAGTCACATGATGAGAATGGAGTTGTCAAAGCCGAAGGAGCTTGTAACAAAAGGGAATTGAAATTACCAAATTAGAGTTGTCAGTGGTTAGAGTTTTAATCTTAAAGAGGTCTATGCATAAACGGGAGGGAAGCGTAAAGGCCAAGCACAAAGAGCGAGATAAATATGTACCTCATCGAGGGCGAAGCGCGAGATCCGACCGGCGCGCTCAAACCTGCGATCGTCGAGCCTAGCGCGCCATGAGAATGTCTCACTGGAAATGAGAAGTATGCCGATTCAAATCCAGTCAACGGCGAATTTCATAGAAATTCTTTCTCTCGCGTTTTAAAAAAATTAGCGAAATTACCATTAGTGGAGACTGCGTGGAATCCTACTTATCGAAACTCCTCTGGAAGATAAAATCAATATCTTAAATCAGCAAAAAATTTGGATATTGAGAGAAATAAAAATGTCATCTTAACGAAAAAAATAATTCTAATTATATATTTTTCTAAAGATATGTACGTCTCTGAGTACAAAAATCAAGATGACTAATATTTGGATGTTGATGGTGAACATCCAAATATTATTTTAATTGAGGGTCGATACAACTCCTTTCTTAAATCCAGATGAATATTATAAAAATTATTATTTATCCATATTTAATATTGACATCGGTTTAGAATTGCCGTCGTTAAATACAAAATAATTTTCGGTGAATCAGTAATTGATTCAGTTATGGTAGTTTAAGTATAAATTACTTTTGGATGATGGAATAATCGTTGACTCATTGTGAAATACTCGTAGAAACTGGCCTGACTGACTTTGCGGCTTATCATACATTCAATCACTTCTTAATTGAATTTCTCCACTTGACAGAGTCTTTGAGCTCGTGAGAATTTTAATTTCAGTTAAACAATATTAGTCTTTATACGTCACACATTATCAATTTAGAAATTCTTTTTTCTCCTGAAATTTTGACGAATTGATGACGTTTGTATCAATTAATGTCTTCCAAATCAAGAACACATTCCTTCCTATTCACAATTTGAACCCTCAAGTAATTAAAACATTTTATTCACAGGAAAAATTGGACTGTTCTACTTAATTTTCTACGGAGTGCTGGCTGCTTTAGTGGCTATTTGCTTTTGGGGCTTCTACCAAACAGTTGACCCAAGGACACCGACTTGGCAGTTGGAGCGATCACTTATTGGAACAAATCCTGGTTAGTAAAGAAAATCCTGATTTATGAATATATTTTTTAAATAAGAATCGAAGAAACCTGTCATCAATTTTCCACCTATACTGACCGTTTTCATTTTACCACTTTGTCTTTATCTACATACGTAGTTCTTTTTATGACATATTCAAGCCTGATGTCAATCATGTCATCTATGCAACATATAATTTTTCAATTTTTTGTTTTAGGTTTAGGATTCAGGCCACTTCCACCAGCGGAAAACGTGGAAAGTACGCTGATTTGGTATAAAGGAACAGATCCAGGAAATTTTAGGCATTGGGTTAAATCTCTAGAGAAGTTTTTGCAACGTAAGTTTAATACAATATACCAGTATCTTCTAAAGATGGAATTAAATATTCAAAAGTTTACTTACTTATGGCACAGTTTAATAGCATGTGGTCCTACATACTACCCAAATAAAGTTTAGTTTCATTAGTGCGTGTAGAACCCACCCAAATTCAGCACTTTTCATTGAAAAATTCTACATAAATACACTTAGGAATTCTGTAGCGAAAAACATGGAAAATAACTATTCGTTTTCTTTTTACACCAAAAGTTGTAAGGTTACAAAAAATCGCGGTACCAGTTCGAATTGTAGGACGTGCGGAATTCCGGGAATGCTGAGATGTTCGCTGAGTAGTGGCCAACTGTTGATAAATATCAAATTAAAATTTGATATTTCCGACACACTAGTGCAACGGCGACATTGGAAGTGCGAGAGAGAATTCACGAACAATTTTTGAAAACATTTTACTTTCGCGTCACTCTAGCACTAACCGAGCGAAAACGCAACGTACCAATATTTATATGAGTTATAGTTTCACTAGCTCGACGTAATTGAGAGGATTTGACTCCGAAAATGGACATGATTCGAAAAGAAAATTTCGACATCAAAGTGACAGAAATATAATTCATATTTGTACAGTAAGCTTTTACACAGGTGCATCGATATAATCACAGTTTCGCGCATGGCCTATAATCTTCGCTTAAACCGACGCCTGCTCGAAACCCACACAGTCAGGGCGGTATGAACCATTTCCAGTAGGAATGTATAATATTAAGCAAAATATGCGCGTGGGTACCCGCGCACTGCCCGCTTTACACCTACGGAAATGCGCAACATTACTGAGCTCGCAACGCCTCTCTCTCGGCCTCTTGGACCCCCTTAACATGAAAATTGAACCGACCGAAATTCTAGGAACTTCTTGAACGGACTTCCTTATATCGACGCTCCAGTGTATGTGAAATTGAAGTTCTTAAACGAATTATGATTCAAAACTATTATGCGACTCGAAATCATAAAATAATTCCCGAGATTACTCTCGGAGGTGCGAAACTATCACTGGTTCGTAAGCATACAGCCATACCCGCGTGCCAAAATTATGCCAAGGCACTTGCGAGGTGGATGCAGAAAGCTGTCATCCTTTGGTAGCTTCGTATCCTCAAGGCGCACGAGGGTTACAGTGGCAGCAGCTCCCATTTAAGGGGTAACACCACTGTAGAAATTTGAAAAAATCAATTTTTTTTATTAGCTTACAAAATTATTTGAACCTTGTAGAATAAAGGACAAAAGGCTTTATACGTGTTCGAAATCGATTTCATTGAAATTTCGAGCCCTTTTACCGAGCGTGCCGAGCCGCTCCGCGACTACCTGCGTCTATTACTACTATTATTACTACTATTACTACTATTACTACTGCCTAGTTTCGTATCCATCCATTTTTAAGAGTTCTATGGCACTAATAGAGATATCGCCACGCTTCCGTTACAAGTATTTTCAGTAAAAAATGCTTTGGTACACGTCAGCAACTCACGTTAGTACAGCTTAGGTGCACGTGTAATACGGACTTTAAACGCGTTTTTCTCAAAACACGTTCTTTGAAATCGGCACGCAGCATAACTCAAACAATTTTCAATATTTTTAATCGGGTTTTTTCCTACATCTTCATAATAGTATTCCAAAGAGAAACACGTAGCCGATTCTCGATAAATTAATTTAAACCATTTTTATAAACAATTAAGTGCCGTTTTTTTGGGTCGAAAAACGAGTTTTTTTTTAAATGCTTGCCAATTACACAAAAATCAATATTTTTCAAATGGGCTACGTGTTTCTCTAGCTATTCTTATGCAGACTAAGAAAAAAATTTCATTTTGCTTCAGATTAAATTTTGCACCCTGTGTGCTGCGTGCCGCGGAGCTCCTTCAAAAAAACGCGCATTCCAAAAATGTTACCAGTGCCGCCATTTTGAAAAAAAATTTCATTCAAAATTTGTAATTTTTTTCTCCAATATATGAATAATAACTTCCCAAAACACTATAATTGAATTCCCTATCTTTCCATCAAAAAAAAAATCTTGAAAAAATGTGTTTTTTTGCCGTTTACAGTGGTGTTACCCCTTAAGGTCATGATAAATCTCCTTTTTCTTCATCTTGGCAGTGATACTGTAGTCGACTGGAGCCGAGAATTCGATCACGAATATAGTTCGTTTCTCGAAGCCTTGGAGCAATTTTAGGCCTCGAGCGTTCAATGTAGACTGCTGTCCGAAAATCGTAGTTTCAGAAAATTTCACTCGTCTCGTTTTGGACAATTGACTCTATCTCCCTCAGAGCTATCTACCTCAGGGTAGGGTCGCGGTCGACACCGTAAGAGAGACAAAGATGGTAGTAAAGCACTCTTAGGGCCAAATTGTGTCTGCGAAGTTACGGTGTACCCATATGAGTGGGATACCCGGGCAGTATGTGCCTTACGTACTCAGGGTGTGCATGCCAAGCTCTGCAACTATCGCTGAGAACTTCGTGACGTCAAATGCGACTACAGTATAGTAAGATTAAAATAACACCGTCCTAGTACGCAAAAATGAAACCCTCTATGCCTGAATTAAGACCGGATGATTTGAGGAAGGCAAACGTGAGATCCTTCGACGTGGACTGATCTCTTACATTTCTGTATATTTTCTTGTTAAACAGCTGTTCGAGGAAGTTTTTGACATCGGCGTTCTTCACTTGGGCTTTTAGAAGTGAGGTGTCCAAGTTAGTAACGCACTTTTCTTACTTCTGATGTTAAGATCTAGGCAAAGGTTTCTAGGCTGCGTGCACCGCGGCTTTCTAAAGGAATGCTTCTTTGCCATTCATCTCGTGAATCCTTACCATTATTAGAAGAGGATCTCTTCCATTTCCAACGATGTGAGCTGAACGTGCTAAAACGTGCATGACACGCTCTGCAACTATCGCTGAGAACTTCGTGCCGTAAAATGTGGCTATGGTATACTAAGGTGGAAATGACACCGCCCTAGCACGCAAAAATGAAACCCTATGTGTCTGAATTAAGTCTGGATGATCTGAGGAAGGCGAACGTTACCTCCTTCGATGAGGACTGATCTCTTACAAATCGTTTGATAATTGTAGTTTTTAGACAAAATCGTATATTGTACATTTTTACGGAATTTAGCCTCACTATGTGAGCACGAGCAAGTACAATTTTTGGTTTCTTAAAAATTGTGCAATGCAGGCATATTTCAAAGTGCGTATGCGTGAATATTGTTCTCGGCATTCGCGCACAGTTGGCTGGAATTAAGCACTTTGCGCATTATTTAGAAGCATGGAAAGTCCTACTAATTATTATTGAACTGTTTTCAGAGTACAAAACTCCTGGAACAAGACCTGGTCTTGGGGCCAACATCGCCAACTGTGACTATGACCAACCCCCTAAACGCGGTCAAGTATGCAACGTCGATGTGATGAAGTTTGCACCTTGTAACCAAGAAAATCAATTTAATTACCACAAGGCATCCCCATGTGTCTTCCTAAAGCTAAACAAGGTACTATTTCATGATAAATAATATGTCAATGAAGGAAAAATCAAAATTTATTACTTTTGTGGGTTAAATCTTTTGCGGCTTCTTATTTTTCATTAGTGGTGGTAACCCTTTTTTAAGTGAAGCGGATAAAGTACTTTCGCCTACCCTCCCGTCCCCGTCTCAACAAAATATACTTTTTCGAACAAAAAAAGCTAATTTTTGCGAATTCTGGGTCATTCTATACTAGTTTTGTACCCTCCCCTACTTAATGTACATTTTTTTTGCTTTTTCTAGTCACTGCTTACGCCTAATATATCCCCTAATTTACGTGACTTCTAACCCCTCATAATAAGCCAGATGGGCGTCTGACCCCCCGCCCCTAGGGTTTGTGCCCTAGAGTTCCATAATTTATGGGGTTTCTATAATTACCCCTCAAACTTAACATTCGTTTTGTGCACAATCATTTATAATAATGTATTTTTTCATTAGATTTACGGATGGAGGCCAGAGTTTTACAACGAAACTAATAAGTTACCAGAGAAGATGCCTGAGTCTTTGAAAAGGTACATTCGAAGTATTCCAGAAAAGCAACGTAACACAATCTGGGTGTCTTGTGAAGGTGAAAATCCAGCCGACCAAGAAAACATTGGTCCGATTGACATAATACCACCTCATCAAGGATTCCCTGGGTACTACTATCCTTACGAAAACGCAGAGGGATACTTGAGTCCCTTGGTCGCTGTACACTTCAGACGACCGCGAAGTAAGTATCTACTTGTATATCCTATTAATATCTACATATTCAACAAAAATAATTCACAATCATGAACGTGTTCCTTACGAATATTCGCGATTTTTTTAGATGAGGTCTAAAATTATTATAATTTTCTGGTTTAGGCTTTCAGTGATATTTGATCCGTGATGAGTTCATCGGTACTATATTCGCGTCATGGAATCAACCGGAAGTGGGCATATTTTATGTTCGGAGAAAAAACGTTAAACGTACGGTTTTGGCATTCGCCAGGTTTAAAGGCCCTGGTATTCTTGAACGCTGATGCGAATGCGTTGGCGCACGCGTAGCTAAATATAATGAAAAAATTGCGCACTGATATCCTGCCCTTGTCCTGTGTAACACAACTCACTCTTCTGCAGGGTTTATAAATCGACGGAAAAATGCAGTTGGCGTAGACGTAGGCGTTTGTGTTCGATCATGCGAGGGTCTTAAATGAATTTTTCTTGGTTTTAAAAGTTTTGAAGTATAAAGATAATAAGCATGTGCATGACCGGACCCCAATCCGACTAATATCGGGTCAGGTCATGGCCGGTTTTATATTAGCCACTTTCGGTTGTGATACTTATGGGACGAAACATAATTTTTTGAGTATCTTCGTAAACAAATATTCTGCGCCACAAGTATTTTTGAATATTGTTTTTTTTTCTTCAAAATCTATTCCACTAAAGAATAAAAATTTCAGAAAAAATGGTCGATTCTATTATTTAATTAAATAACTTTCGAAAAATAACAAATAATATCAAAAAACACTTATAATGAAAAATAATTTTTTACGATGATATAAAAAAAAAGTTTAATGCCATTCATATATCGTAGAGTTGGCCCTGGGTATGCGGCAATCAATATCACCCACCCAACTTGAAATTATTATCACTATTATTATCATTGTACCATTAGGCGTAAATTCGTTCTTTTTTGAGCTCTTTACACTATCAGTGGGTTCTAGAATTTATCTGATAAGGTCAATAAAAGGAATACGTGGGAGAAAGGATTAATTTTATATGAATCTAGGAGTCGCATGATGGTTATTCAAACAGCATACTTGTTCCACAACACCGTTCCGATCCGGGTCGCTGATCAATTTCTCTAGCAATCACCCAAGGTTAAGAGCTTTACAAAGTCATTGTACATCAAGGCTCATACATGAACACACAAAGTGACTAATAAACCAATAGAATTGATCTATTTGACTTAGGCCCATGAGTATCCAAAAAGCTTCTATTTCAGGCATTTATCACACCGCTGACACTCTTCGTCACACACTTCCTGTTCTTATAGATAATTTTTCGCCAAGAAGCAAAGTTCCTTTTGTGTAACGCGTGTATGATTTCCTCGCTTTCTGGACGTGGTTTGGAGCAGAAAAGTATATATTTGTCGGTGGCGGGGTACTTTGCCCATCTAGACCGGTAAAGTACACTTACAAAAAAACTGATTTACGTGTTTCATTACCTTACGTACCAGGCTTATCAGAAAGATTAAGAAATGCTTTAAAAAATTTGACATTAAGATATACTTAAGAAGTGGCAATAAATTAGAAAATTATATCTCTCAAAACAAGCACTCGAAAGGAACGAGGGTAAAAAAATGCCGCCAAATAACACGAAAAATTAAAATATTAAAATCTATTAATGAAAATAAATGTCTGTATTCGCTAATAGTATTTGGCAAATTTTAGTGATCTCACAACATTCTTTTGTGGAATTTTTATGTTTCCTTTTATATATATATATATATATATATATATATATATATATAT
>CAKNXH010064172.1:18980-31493 GCA_932178445.1 Andricus quercusramuli
TCGCGACCCTGCCCTGCCGAACGCTCCAAGGGATATAGAGTCAATTGTCCGAAACGAGAAGTGCCAGATTTTCTGGAACTACGATTTTCGGGCAGCAGTCTCCGTTGCGCACTCGAGGCCTGACATTGTTCTCCAAGACTTCGAGAAACGAGCGATATTCGTGATCGAATTCTCGGCTCCGTCCGAATACAACATCACTGCAAAGGAGAAAGAAAAAGAGGAGAGGTATCAAGACCTTAAAAGAGAGCTGCAACGACTGTACCCAAAATATTCGGTACGAGTAATTGTCCTTGTGATAGCTGCTCTCGGATGTGCTAAATTATCACTGGTTCGTAACCTTAAAGCCATGCCCGCGTGCCAAAAATATGCCAAGGCACTTGCGAGATGGATGCAGAAAGCTGTCATCCTTGGGTCGATTCGTGTCCTCAAGACACACGAGGGTTTCGCCGGCCTGTCGTTGTGATTTCGTCGTGCCCTGTGACCACCCATCTCACGGATGTGAGACGTGGCCATAGGTGTATTTTACCGCGGTTCTACTGGGGACTATTGACATTTTCTTTTTAGATGGCAGTTGCTTTTAGTGGTACCCTGCGGTGGTTGTTTAACTTTTTTTTAAATTATATATATATATCATACCAATATGATTATATTATTCATTAAAATAATTATTATCCAAGTTGGGATGCATTTCAGCTATGATTAAAATAAAAAAATGCATTTAATTGAGTGTCAGTTTACTTACAGTTGCCATTGATTGAAATTAAATGTGAAATAATATACTATGAATGCGATAACCACATCTTGAAGCAAACGAATATAAGAGAGATCGAAGACTACGGTTACAGTATCGATGGCTTCACGTAAAGCGTAACTAATAAAGCAAGACAGAAACATTCACATGGACGCACGAACACAATAAACGGGATCAAAGTTATGAAGAACCTTGATCGCCCGTAACATTCCGTATCCCCACCCCCCCTACCGACAATGTTCTATGAGGAAGGCAAGGAAGTCACCACAGGTGTTCCTAAACCTTGGGGTGGAGAAAAACCTGAATCTTGAACTGGTGAAGTTTTTTCGGCAACTCGCACGAAGCACGAACATTCATAATAACAATACAACCATATAAGCTACATAAGTAGTCATAATATTTATATCAACGGAAACATTAATTATTTATCTTTTATTACCCGTTTGCAAAAAATTATTCTGTTTAGCACACTATTAGAAGTTATGGTGTAAACTTCAAAATTCATAATTCGTAAAAGTTTTCCGGCTGGTTCGCCTTCTTACTTGGCGGCGAGGCTCGACTGGGCCTACTGATAACTAATAAAAAAGATTCTGAAAAAATCAAAAACATTTAAAATTGTAGAATTAGCAATGTGAATACTGGTTTGCCACAACACTCTATGAACTTTGATCATTTATTTGATTTTGACTTCAATAATATAAAGATTCTAGATACAGAAAATATTTCTTACAAAATACCAATTTTAGAATCAATTTTTATTAAAAAATATAATAAAATGCCTATTAATTAAAAAACAGAAATGCTCAATATAAATCAATGCTATTATAGCATCGCCAATTAATAATGTTGAAATTCCTATTACTTCGGTGAGGTCCTATCATCGTGAATTGACAACGCCGATTGTATATATTAAAGGAACTAATTTAACTTCAAAAATGGTTTTTGTCTTTTCTGTCACTTGTTGTCCGTCGTAACCGTTATAATTCACTCTTCATTTTTTTTTAATATTACCAAAAATGTGGTACATGACTTCAATTTTTTTGAAGTTCCAAAAATTTACTACGAACTGAAACTCGTTGGAATCACCATTTTTTATGTTTGTCCGTCTTTCTAAACATTTTTTATATAGGGGAGCGGCGGCGAATGCGGCGCGGTGGCTAATGTGGCGCGTTCGAGTTTTCGAATATTAACGCATTTTCTGCCTGTGGAGGTAGTTTCATTACATGTATATATGTTTTCGGCGTTACATTATTGAAAAATTGGGATAATTAAATTAATTGCCTGATATTTATGACGAAAAGTTAGTTTTGGTTCTATCGCTTGTATTGTCAGAGTAGCTAAAAACAAGTAAAAAATTACAGAAGTTTCCTGTAAACTTACAAAATTTTTTAGAAATATACTGTTCCGAGTTTCTTGAATGCTTCAAAGTTCAACATTTTGAGTAAAATTGATGAACTTTTATGCAAAAAATCTTCATTTAATACTTTTCACATGCGACTAATATGGCGCATTCGAGAATAAAATCGGCAGATAACTTGGCGCACAATTTTGTGGTTTGTTTTGCTCGGAGAATTTTGTAGTAACAAAATGCCGCTTTTTGGTTAGAAGGTAAGAAATATATACTCAAAGTAATAAATTTTCGTTTCCAGTATGCATGAAAAAGTTTTATCCTAATAATTATCGCGTATTTTAGAGTTCTTTTAGAATAATTGTATTTTGAAATCGTTTGACCAGTTTTCGGGTTAGGTTTGTTCTGACAGAATAAATATTTAGAAGGTTTAGAGTAGTGATATTATTTGAATGTTAAATCATTATAACTGTTTTTGAAAAGAATAAATTTTACTTATTATTAATATAATTTTGATGTATTGTTTATGAAACGTCTCTAAGCTTATCTTAAAATACAAAATTTTGAGTACTCCTCAAATTATTGTGAGACAATCTGCTCTGTTGAAGAAGCATTTTTTCTTGAAGTTTCGGCAGATATAATCCCTTAAATATGTTAATAATATTAAACGTCAATACACTTATCTTATTTTCATTAAATTTTACTGATTTTTCTTCATCATTTGTTTTTTATTCAATAATTATGAACTGAAATCGGAACGCGCCACATTACCAAACAAGGGAGGACAACTTAGCGCAGATGCTCTTTTTGGAAAACACATTAATTAACTGTCTTAATTAACTTCAATTGAATTATCTTCATGCTTATAGTATTGGTAAGATATTAGCCTGAACAAAATATATTTTATGATAATATTTTACTTTATATTTGAATTTTAATCGTGCATTTTTCTTTATATGCGCCGCATTCGCCGCCGCTCCCCTAAGAAATTTCAATTTAGGTAATTTTTTATATTTATTTTTATAAACCTTCATTGACTAATTGTGACACATTTTAAACTAGGTAAATTACCTCAAGAAGGCTAACAGACTGGCTGAAACGTCGTATTTTGTATTATCAAGGCAATTAAATTTGACTTTTGGTTCTACTAACCTTGAGTTTCATTTTTTTTTAAATGGATCGTAAGACAGAAAAAGAAGGAACCTATTTCTTCCTGTTTTGATATTTGGAATGATCGAAGAAAGTTTGACTTCTTGATTTCATGTTTTTTTTTCGAATTCTCTGAAGTTTTTTTTATTAAAGTACACTTGACGATCGCGCAGTATTCGCGCACGTATGCATTCGTTACTAAGCCCATGCGCACTGTTCTGTGCGGTACTTTCCCCTTTAAAATAACCTCAAACCTGAGACGTAATTTCATGAGAAGACTCGGAAAACATATTCATGTTACATAAAATATCGTATGCCAAGGCGGCGTAGTCGTTTTACTATTCTCTGAGAATTTGTACCTTAACGTTATAAAATCCAATTTTAAAGCACATTCTATGATTTTTTTTAGCCGGAATTCTCATCAACGTGGAATGCAAAGCTTGGGCCAGGAATATTATCCACAGCCGAAACGACAAACTAGGATCTGTGCACTTTGAGCTTATGATAGATTGAAGAAGTAACCAACATTGCTGTACTGAGATCGCCAAGTACGAATTTCAGATAATTATTGTTGTCATTGTAAAACGTAGGTCATTAGTGTTCTCCGATAATGCGACTTGCCTTTCATGCGACTCGAGAAGATAAATAAGAATCAGGCTATCCCGAGCAAGCGATTGCTAGATCGTCATTTTTTTCAATATTTGGGATCTGTGCGCATGAAAAATTATCAAATAAGTAATTGTAAATTGAATCCAGATCGTCACGATATTTCTCGAGTATAAGTATTCATCACGAAGAGCATAGCTATTGTCGCAAACGCGTTGTAATAATTAAGTAAGAAATACTATTAAATGAGATTATGGCAAGACATAAATCATCGCTGCAACCTAGGTTTTGTATCAAGTTTCATGTAGTTTAAATAAATCGACACCTAACATTGATTTTTTGAGCCCTTTGCTTCGACACTTCTATTCTGAGATTCGATATGAGGAACCTTGTTTCTAATGGGGTCGTTGCATGATTTTAAGGTAATATATTTTTCAAACACTGCATAAAATTCTGAAAAGCTTAGTGCATTTAAACATTTTTTTGAATATTTCATTTTTGAGGAAAAAAAAATATTGAGGAAAAGGTATCAAAATCCCTATTCAAACATTCTGTAACTTGAATCGTCACATCATGCAAACCGCTCAAACAATCACTGAAGTTGCTCCATTGACTAATGAAGTATCTAGCAGATAGCTGGCGAAAATTCAAATTACGATTTCCAAAAGAGATGTTTCTTTACTAAAAATTGTCTAAAAGCAGCAGCCAGTCGTAATGAAATCTCACTAAAAAATACAATATTGCTTAAAATATAAAACTTCAAAAAGGTAGTAATAAATAATGACATTCAGGTGCGTGAGAGTGAGATGTTTCCAAGGACAACCTCAAATTTTTGCCAATCACACGTCGGAATCATGAGATCATTTTTCCTCCTCCAATCTCTGCCCAGAGCCTCTGTCAACATAAAATTATGTCGGTAGAGGTTGGAGTGAGTGATGATGAGTGACTCAAGTCACTCGACGAGAAAAGATTTCTCATCATCCACATGTCGACTTTTGGCACGTTCGCACTGTGACACTTTACAAATTCTGGTTTACTGTTTACACTTGCAATAGCTAGCGGCCACATTGATTCCCCCATCAACTGGACAACCGCGCTTCTAAGAGTGAATTACTTCCGTCAATCCGCCCAACCAATCAGATTTTCCCGCAAAGATTGAAAAAGTATACTTCTTAAACATTAAAAAAAAAATTCAAACTTATTTGAAAAAAACTTTTCTTTAGGAATTACATTTATTTTTAGTATTCTTTTAATTTAACTGTGCAAAAAAATATTTGAAAATATGTAACAACCCCATTTGTAAAAGGAATAATTAATATAATTATAATTTTCGTAAGACTTAAGGGCATGTGATAATTTTCTTGTAAATTTGCCTTTAGAATTGAGTTTTCAAAAGGAAACATGAACATAGAGCTCAAAAAATGTAATGTCTTTCACGAACACTCGATTTTCTATGTCGGGACTGTCTTCATATTTACGTGTTACTAACAGTTGGATCAAATATCGAACACGAATAAATTGATTGTTTCTAGACGGACTTGTGTTACGAAATGTGTTATAATGATAATAAAATTATTATCACAAGTCATTTTAAATACAAGGCTTAGATCATTCCGGATTATTGATTTATTCGTATTACAACCGAATGGTCATATCAGGTTGTAAAATATCTTTGAAAGCGCTGAGTTTTGACACCGAAATGCCTTAAACGAGAACGTTCCGAGAAATATGAAGCGATTAGTGCTGCACTATGTGATCTCTTTTATAGAACCTCTAATGTGTTCATCTCACGTAAACGGACACGTGCAACAAATACTTTCGGAGTAAACGCTGCATGGTAATTGCTGAGGGAAAATATCTTTGGAAAGATTACATCTGAGTTAATATTATTATTTTTTTTTTGTGAAACGACTTTAAATAATTCCGCAAAACTCAGATGTTATCCGAAAATTGAAGATCCTCTATAAAAGTTCATAATTAGAAATCAATTCCTTTTCCTTTTCTTTGACGTTTTTACAGATTTTATTTGTGTAACGTTCGGGACTATGTTTTCAAAAATAGATCTCCTCAAATCGATCAGTTAGTTTACATTGCCATGCGTTCAAGTTCAAATACCGGCTTCCTTTCTTCAAGAAACCACCATCCATGAATATCTTTCATATTTTAGAAAATTGTATTATATTTTTTGTTAAATAGAGTAGGTTACAAAGTATTATCCCCAAAATATCCCGTAGAATATAATATCCTTTCTAAAATATTTTTAAAAAATTGGGTAGTTATTCGAAGTATTACAAACTTTTATGTTATACAATGTCCGATGCATGTATAAGTTATTAATCTCTTGTAGAGATTATAAACAAAAATTGTACAAGATTGCGTACGGGGTGTTAAAAGCATTAAACGCTGTTAGCGAAACAAGAGTTTTTCAGAATCTTTAGTTGGAATTTCTACACTTTTAAAGGTGTGTCATCGTCAAAATGTGATCTAAATATTGTAGTTTAGTCTCTATCTCCAAGTAAACTCTAATTCCTACATAATGGTATGCAGATAAATATAATCTGAAAAGTTTCAGTTGAGCAAAATCATCCGTGTTGTTTCGGACACAATATTGTTTACGCGCATCACGTAAGTTTGCTATAATTGTACATTTACATCTATTTAATGTAAAATAGTGCAAAGAACAATTTTTTTAAACAAGATAAGTGATTCACGGCAAATGCCATAAAACGAAAAACACAACTGTTGAAAAATGCTGTTGGACTGTTAAAAATATCGGACAACCTTTGAGCTGCACGCACTTCATTATATTATTTCATTATGAAAGTAATAATACACAACGAAAAATTCTTTCGAAATTGTGAAGAATGAGATATGTACGACTCAAACTATCTAGATATCATTTTTTTCATGAAAATAATACGAAATTTTTTTGTATAGTACGCGGCTAGCAGTTTTGCAAATGTTGTACTCGTGTCGGTAATAGAGATCTGAGTTTTATTTATATCTCTGCGTGAAAAAATTTCTCTACATCTTTCTAACAATGACATAGTAATACATTTGAACATCAAGGTGTTTAAAAATATATTAAGAACTCTGCTTAATTATATTTGTCTTCGTAAAATTGAGTTCCTCATAATAACTGAGAGATTTTTTCACCAGATTTTGCATTTTATCCATATATCGAGTTTTGGATATGCATTTGATCCCCATGATCAGCGAAATAACTTTGATTTGATCTCCTGTGTGAGAGTCTAGTAGAATTATATTTAGGTGGACAAAAACAGAAATCAAGACGACATTATAGCCATCAATAAGACTCGAATTTTCACGTTAAAAGAAAAAAACGTTGCGATTGTCGAACTAGGTAAACATTGCCATGTGCAGAGATTGATCGATTTTTTAAATTTTAATCATATTAATTTTTAAAAGTTTTCTAATACTACAAATATTGTATTGTTCTTCACTTTTATATATCTGTAAATACCAAAATGACCCAACAGTTTAGGTATATAATACAATTTATCACAATGTAGAAATTTGAAAACTTTTTATTGTCCCTTTCAACGTAAATCTAAAATTAAGCTTTAACTAGCTTCTAATAGATAAAGTAAGGTATGGATTTTATTTTTGTGTGATTAACATTGGTTCGAATTTTAATTATCACTTCTAGTTGGTATTTTGCAGCAGGTGTTGAAAATATTGTGGGTTGAATCCTAAAATTTTGTTGTTCAATTTTTAATAGTCGCCAAAACAAATATCTGAAAATATCTAATATTTCTTCTAATACTCGTGCCAGTATTCTGTTGCCAATAGTCTTTTTTGTAAGGGATACATCCACAGAACATTTCATGTAACCAGAAATAAATAGATTTTTCAAATTTAATTACATTACAGAGCATCACATGTTCTGAATTCGGGAATTACTAATAAGAATCTTAATTCTTAAAAAATTAAAAATGCGATAATAATAGCGCTACTAGTTTACACTGCAACTGTATGATTTAGACTTATCGTTATTTCTAATCTATAATACATTTACAGCGATTGCATGTATGTAATGCTTTTCTCTGTAGAAGATCTTGTAAAATAATTTTCTTAAGTCACGTGGCAATGAATGAAAATAAAGTGTTGAGAAATATAATGTTTATAGTTCTTTTCCTCTGTTATGTATGTATACCGTTAAGCCATTTCCCTTTCGGGGTAGGCGTGACTCTACCCGATTCGGGTAGTGTTTCTAGGTGGATAGTTTCTTGTAGTAAACAACTACAAGGAGGACCATGATGCAAAACTAATCGTAGGTGGCAGCACCGAGCCGAGTACTAGACCCTCTGCCGATGAGAGACGAGAAAAATATGGTGCTAGGTGCACGGTTGCTTATAATTAAATATATGAGGATAAATAATCTTATAATATATATGTCTAGTGCTTATATACGAAGTTATTTTATACTTTTAATGGAAATTATACATAAAATGGGATATATGGTAAACTATAGCAAACCTAACCTCACTTTGCATGTGACAGTCAGAAAAGGATTCATCAACCTTTTACGAATGATATATGATAAATATTGATGAAAAAAGTTTGAAAAATATATTTTGTTATGTTTGCAAGGTATAAATGGCACTTTATACTTATTAACAAAATTTATTTTCTTGAAATTCGAATCTCATTGGTAGAGGGTTTAGTACTCGGCTCGTTGCTGCCACCTAAGATTAGTTTTGTATCATGAACCTCAGTGTGGGCTCACGACACCCACGACGAGCCAATAGCACGCAGTATTCCCGATCGGTCACCCATCCAAATACTAACCACGCCCAACACTGCTTAACTTCAGTGCTCTAACGAGAACTGGTGTTTTCAGCGTGGTATGGCCCTTATGACTTGGAATAATACTATCTAGAATCTTACAAGTATTATTATTATATTCTCATAATTATTTTATGATATAAGGTATTAGATTATTGTGAATTTGGACCTACCTAGTTTTAATCAATTCTTTCGCCAATATTTATGGTTTTTGCCATGAAAAAAAGAATGCAATTTTCTGACGAAACCAGGCTATATACGATAAATAGTTTAAAAATCAGATTTTTCGTTTTAGAGAGCTCTACAAAATTCCCTTTTACCGCTTCTAATAGGAATAATAGTTTTTTTTTGTTTTACACCTGGGAAATCCCATAAGAAAATCAAAATGTTTAATTTATGGTTAAACAGTGCAAAATAAATTACAAAAGAAAAGTTTCTCGTCTTAACAAGAGGTACGAAATTGGCCTTAACCATTTTTGGTATCACCCATAGTTTGGCCGTAAAATACGAGATTTTTCATTCTGATCATTTATGATAGAAAGTATGATGCTCGTATTCAAATAAATTTGGACCTATTCTGCCTATCCAGTTTTTACCAATTCTCGACTCGAATATGTCCCTCTCCCTAGTCCAAAGAAGCGGTAACTTTCGTTCTATACTCTCTTCTGTGTTACAAAAATACAGGTCAACTTCGTTAGCTGGCTTTCTACCGAAAATATTTATGGTGTTAACCATGCATTACTGCGAATAAAGATTGATGCAGTATAAGAAATCAATAAAAAATGATAAAGAATAATGTTTGTACTTTATTTTTTAATCTCTTAATAAGCAGTCCCGGACGGTGGTACATAAATGGATACAATGTGTATATTAATGTGATAACAGTGTGTGTGTGTGTGTGTGTGTGTGTGTGTGAAACATAAGTTCCTTGTAGATGAACGCAAAACGCGAAGACCCATATTCCTTCCCGACCCAATATCGACAAGATGATTCCCTAACATTCTACAATACTAATTTATAGAAGTTGCTATCTTCAAAATGCCGATTCCTCTTAGGCTAAGTTGAAGTTTATGTGAAATTGCCTACAAGAATTATACAGTTTTTAAATGTCAAGTTTTCCAGAGATTGTATCAAGAGTCGTAATAGTATATTGCGTGACGAGGGTCGAAAGGCAACGATTTCACGAGTGTGAAGTTAGCTGCCCGAGCGAAGCGAGGGCTGATATCACACGAGTGAAATCGTTGCCTCGGCCCGAGTCATGCATGCAATTTTTTATCATCCCTCAATCGTTATATTTGCTTCTAAAAACGAAATAAAAGACTGAACGAAATTTTTCTTCAAGGAAAATAATATTATATCCAGATAATTTCATTCTTATTCTGAAAAATGAGCAAATTTCGAAGCAATATTTAACATGTATTGAAAAACGAGACAAAATGGAAAACATTCGTTCTCTTTTTGAAGATGAAATTGGAAGATATATTAAAATTTTCGTCTGAAAATGAGACATATCCCTGGCGGACCGGCCGAACGCAAACATTAAGCTACAGCGTAATGGTAAAGTAATGGTAAAGCAATGGTAAAGTAATATGGCATTATAATTAATAAAAGAAACAAAATAAATATGTAAACTGTTGCAATTATAATAAAACCTTAAAATTTACGTTAAATGATCATGCCGTAATTGCAACAAGTTGCTTTCTCAGCTTTGAAAAATAAAAAAACAAAGTGGCTGTCATTCAACTCGTGCCCCTGCAGACTGGCAACCCACTTGAAGCCGCGTTAGCGGGTTGCCAATATGCAGGGGCCCGACTTTAGTGACGGTCACTTTGTTTTTTTATTTTTTAACGCTGCAAAAGCAACTTGTTGCAATTACGGCATGACCATTTAACGTAAATTTAAAAGTTTTATTATAATTGCAACATTTTACATATTTATTTTGTTTCTTTTATTAATTATAATTCCATATTACTTTACCATTACTTTACCAGTCCTTTACCAGTCTCTCACTTTGTTCTTGATACCACAAGCTTGTTAAGCTGGGGACTTTCGCTGTCTTTATGAAAATTTAGACAAATTTGAAGAAATGTTCACTGCAATTAAGAAAACTGAAAAAGTTTCGTTCTTTTTAAAAGTTGTAGGACATTATTATTATTATTATTTTCCTTCAACTTTTTATTTTATTAAAACTAAAAGAAGAAGGTTTCTTTTTGTTTTTGCTGCGAAAAATGTTACGAGTCTTTAGCATTATTTACAAAATCAAACAAAAAAGGAAAGGACTTTATACAGTAAAGAATTCTTGTACTTTATATCCTAAAGTTCAATGAGTAAATGCCTCGCTGGATGTGGTCAAGATTATGTACTGAAAAATTGCAGACTGATTTTTAGGTTGAAAATTTTCAGCCTTCTATTCCCACTAGAAAAAAAGTGGACGTTCAAAAGGACGTACCCAAGAACTTCCTTTTGTATTCCTATTTGGGATGTCCTTTGGTACGTCCTTTTGTACGTCCTTTCGCATGACCTTTTAAACTTACTTTTTTACGTCCTTTTGTACGTTCACTTTTTCAAGTGGGTTTCATTGTAACAGTTTTATTTCTAATAACACCGGACAACAAAATATTTTTGGCTGGACAATAATTGATTAGGACTAGCCGCATCTTGAGTTCGAATCTGATCGTGGAATATTCCCATCGCGTCACAGTTTCTCAGAAATCAAGATTTAACTTCAAAATTTATGAATATTTACACCATCCTATCTTTAGCTTCACCCAGGAACAACGACGTAGACGTAATAGGACTATGTTCCCTTTGGGGTGCTTGGTTTGAGTGAGTTCCCTTGTCTCTCACTGTTTGGGGTGCTCGATTTGAGTGAGCCCCTTACCTCTCACTGTTTAGGGTGCTTGATTTGCGTGAGTCCCCTTGCCTATCACTGCTTGGGGTGCTTGATTTCAGTGAGGTCCCTGGCCTCTCACTGTTTGGGTTGCTCGACTGGAGTGAGCCTCTTGCCTCTCACTGTTTAGGATGCTTGATTTGAGTGAGTCCCCTTGCCTCTCACTGTTTAGGATTCTTGATTTGAGTGAGTCCCCTTGCCTCTCACTGTTTGGAGTAGGTGATTTGAGCGAGTTCCCTAGCCTCTCACTGTTTGGGGTGTTTGATTTGAGTGAGTTCCCTAGCCTCTCACTGTTTGGGATGCTTGATTTGCGTGAGCCCCTTGCCTCTCACTGTTTGGTGTGCTTGATTTGAGTGAGTTCCTTTGCTTCTCACTGTTCATGGTGCTTGATTTGAGTGAGCCCCCTTACCTCTCACTATTTGGGGTGCTTGATTTGAGTGAGTGCCCTTGTCTCTCACTGTTTGGGGTGCTTGATTTGCGTGAGCCCCTTGCCTCTCACTGTATTGGTGTGTTTGATTTGAGTGAGTTCCCTTGCTTCTCACTGTTCAGGGTGCTTGATTTGAGTGAGCCCCCTTACCTCTCACTGTTTAGGATGCTTGATTTGAGTGAGTCCCCTTGCCTCTCACTGTTTGGAGTATGTGATTTGAGCGAGTTCCCTAGCCTCTCACTGTTTGGGGTGCTTGATTTGAGTGAGTCCCTTTGCCTCTCACTGTTTGGGATGCTTGATTTCAGTGAGTTCCCGTGCCTCTCACTGTTTGGGGTGCTTGATTTGAGTGAGTCCCCTTGCCTCTCACTGCTTGATTTGAGTGAGTTCCCTTGCCTCTCACTGTTTGGGGTGCTCAATTGGAGTGAGGCCCTTGCCTCTCACAGTTTGGGGTGCTTGATTTGAGTGAGTCCCCTTGCCTCCCCCTGTTTGGGGTATTTGATTTGAGTGACTTCCCTTGCTTCTCACTGTTTATG
>CAKNXH010064172.1:31503-70980 GCA_932178445.1 Andricus quercusramuli
ATGGTGCTTGATTTGAGTGAGTCCCCTTGCCTATCACTGCTTGGGGTGTTTGATTTGAGTGAGTACCTTTGCCTCTCACTGTTTAGGGTGCTTGATTTGAGTGAGTCCCCTTGCCTCTCACTGTTTGTGGTGCTTGATTTGAGTGACTTCCCTTGCATCTCACTGTTTGGGGTGCTTGATTTGAGTGAGTTCCCTTGCTTCTCACTGTTTAGGGTGCGTGATTTGAGTTTTAGGCAAGGGGTCTCACTCAAATCAAGTACCCAAAGGAAACCTAGTCCTTTTACGTCCACGTCGTTGTTCCTGTGTAAAGCTAAAAATAGGATAGTGTGAATATTCATAAATTTTGAAGATAAATCTTGATTTATGAGAAACTATGACGTGATAGGAATATTCCACACCCAGATTCTGACTGAGCGACCCCAAAAACATAAGATGCGACTAGTCCTCATCAATCGTCCAGCAAAAATATGTTGTGGTCCTGTGTAATAAATCAAATTTGCAGTAAAATTTTGCTTCATTTCATATATCGAAACACCATTTAAAAAAATTTTGTTTTGTTCCTGAAAGATATTTGGAGTTGACTTTGAAAATTTAACGTATTTGGAGAAACTTTCTCTTTTTTCTTAACAATGTCATCGATTTTAACGAAAAACTATTAACCTGATGCTTGGATAACCATCCATCTGAGCGCAAAAATGACTCGAAATTTCAAGATCATTACTATTACACTGGAGATATTGATATTCCCAGATAACAAACGTACCTGGACCATAACATGCCCGATGAACGTCGACCGTGTGCCTGCTATAAAGCATCGCATGGTCGGTAAATGTGCAGGAGACCGACGTGCGTGCACAACGGCTTGAATATGGCTGACAAGTGGCCGGCATGTTAGATGCTGCACTGTCAGACGAGCGTAATAGCCAGCAATAGCGGACACATTCAGCTACTCAGGTGCCTCATAGCAGTCCTGTCAATCGCACCGCGTACCAGCACATACACCAGCCACAGGCGAACATTTTGTTATCTGGGTTTTTACTTGACTTCGTTGATATTCTGAAAAAAATCGGTTCTCAGTTCTGCCGTACAAGGTAAAAAGATACATAAGTGACATTGCGGTTTAGGGTTATTCTCTTAAACTTGGCAATGGAAAATTCGACCTAAGCGACAATGGCACTTATGTATCTTTTTAGTTTGTACGCAGGCCTGACGAGAGGGGGGGGGGGGGACATCGTCCCCGGGACCGGACTTTTTGAGGGAGCCCGGAATTTCCGGAATCAGTCTGAATTCTAAATTTTAAAAAGAAACTTGGTTTATCTTTCCCGAAAATAAAATGTCTGGGTATTACCTACGTTAAAGTACAGACGATACATACTTGCCAACCTGCCAATCGTCAGAATGTCAGAACAGAAAATTCTTGTATGCGTTTTAACAAAATTACCCTCAATGTTTGTTAAATATGGGTTTATTATTTTCAATCTAGGCAGAAAACCATTTTGCCGGACAAAAGTGAAGTATAAAAGTGAAAACGTTTTTAATGTTCCATTTTTTCTCAAAGGTCAGTTGAAACGTGTGATTGCGAATCAGTGCGAAGTGTCAAAAACATATTTCATCTAAATAAAACTTGGATAGAAGACCTCGAAAATAACATTCATCAAGACGTCAATATGTAACAGAGTAGTCATAGATATTAAGTGATGATTATGACACAATTCATTGTATTATTTATTGGATACCCCTTTCGAGTCTCTAAACACGCTGATCATTTGTGTTGGAAACCTTCCCCTTGACTTGTTTCTCGTTAGATTCGTTTCTAAAAACGAAATAAAATTGAACGAAATTTTTGTTTAAGAAAAATAATGGTAAATTCACATAATTAAATTTTTCTTCTAAAAATCAAGTGAATTTCGAAGCAACATCATGTGTCGAAAAACGAGATAAAAATGCGAAACTTTTGTTCTCTTTTTGAAAATGAAATTGGAAAATATTTAATTTTTTCTTGGAAAGTAAGATACATCCCAGATAACCAAATGTCCGCCTGTGGCTGGTGTATGTGTCGGTACGCGGTCCGATTGACAGGACTGCTGTGAGGCACCTGAGTACCTGAATGTGTCCGCTATTGCTGGCTATTACGCTCGTCTGACAGTCGGGCAGGTTATGGTCCAGGCACGTTTGTTATCTGGGATTAGATTAAAAGAAACTCTCAATTTTTATGATACAAAAAACTTGTAAAACTGGGAGTTCGTCTGTACTTATGAAAATAAAGAAATATTTTAAGAAAAGCTCACTGCAATTCAGATGCATGAAAAAGTTTTTGTTTTCTGAACTTTAAGGATATTATTATTTTGCTTCTACTTCTTTGTTTTTTAATACAAATATTAGAAGGTTTATTTTTATTCTTGATGAGAAAAATGTGAAATCTCTGTAGCCTTATTTGTAAATACAAAAAAAAATAGGAAATGACTTTACGCAGTACAAAATTCGTGTACATACTTTCCAACCTGAGGTTTAACCAATTTTCTAGGCGTGGCCAGGCTTATCGACTGATAAATTCCAGACTGCTTTTTAGGTGTGACTTTTTCCACTCTTCCATTTTATTGTATGTAATAGTTTTTTTCTGAAAATGTATCAAATTTGTAATAGAATTTTATTTTGTTTCAGATATCGAAACTATAATTGAGAAACTTTTATTTTGTTACTGGAAAATATTTAAACTTGACTTTGGAAAACTAAAGGTATTAGAAGGAACTTTCTTTTCTTTTTCTTTGAAAATTTTCTCGGTTTCAACGGAAAAACTCGGATGATGATGCTCAAATAACTGTCCATCTAAACGTAAAAATGACTCAACGATTCAAGTTCATCACTATCACACTAGAGAAATTAATATTTATATTTAAATTTCATTCAAGAAGAAATGAGCCAAAGAGATATAAAGTGTAAATATATTTATATCGAGGTAGGTGAATGTGTATACAAAATCCATGATTCGATGAATATTATTGAATATTGGATGTTGAAATATTAATTACATTTGTAATAAAATATATTTGAAAATACACTAATCTAGAACCCACTATCTATAGGTCACCAGATCTAGATACAACAATATTATACGCGCAGTGCAATTCAATGAAAACTAATTCTTCTGAGCATTTCATTACTTTAAGTTATTGACAAAAATATTCTTCCTTTCACCATATGCCATGTCACATTTTTGAGTCAGATTGCGATTGTCTACGGAACTGTTCCAAGCTATGTGTACCAAAATTTCGGTACACGTATATCCATGCTCTTTCATTATTTTGCTTCTAAAAATGAAGTGTAATTCAAAGAGAATCTATTTTTGCTTTGTTTCGCATACCAAAATTTCATATTATTCATATTTTGTATCATATAAAATTTCATATATTTTGTTATCACACAAGATATTTTCTTTGTTTCGTATAAGGGAACGAAAATGGAAAATTTCTGATTCTTTTTCTTTAACCAGAAGGTATTTCCACTTGCTCTACAAAAACGAAACGTATTGCCAGAAATTTTCATTTTCCTTACCTTTCAATAACCTTGTTACTGATGTTGAAAACTGTTTAGAGACTTTAACTTTGTTAATAATACATTTGTTTTAATAACGAAATGACCATATAAAAATTTATTTTTGTTTATTATCAAATTAAACTGAGCGAAACAGACGTTTCCTAAATATCCCTCAAACATTTTTTAACTTTTCGACATGTTCTCAAGATTTGGTATGGATATTTACATTTATCTCTGGTTACTCGAACTATTTTTCGACATTTGGATCCTTGAAAGTTTTTAAAGAGAAGTGTATAATTTCACATTTAGTATAAACGAAGGTACTTCTTTAGTTCTAGCGATATCAATAATTGGAAGAACAATATAATTTCACAGAAAAAATAGGAGTGAATTTTTATTGCGGGTAATCTTTAAGTAGATAAAGATGAATTTTCTCACATCGAAACAAATCAAAATTCAACGGAGTTGACATGGTCACCATTTCTCATGTGGTGGTTAAATCTTAACACGTAAAGTTAATTTTTGTTGCAGGTAAAGATTACTCTGAAATTGCTGTAGAGATTACATTCACCTCTAAAAGAAACCACCAAATGCGGAAAAAAAACATATACTTCAACGACTTCCAGA
Organism: Andricus quercusramuli; assembly: GCA_932178445.1. NCBI lineage: Eukaryota > Metazoa > Arthropoda > Insecta > Hymenoptera > Cynipidae > Andricus > Andricus quercusramuli. The sequence goes on from CAKNXH010064172.1 coordinate 35,665, forward strand.
CCACTAACTGTTTTATTAAGTAAAATTCTGCATACAAATTAGGGTTGCGTTTCGAGTGTAATCTGGTCTCATCATCAGACCTTTTGTTATTAAGAGAAAGTAATGTGAAAAGACTATTGTATATATTGTCCAGAAAAAATAACATTTTGGCCTGAAAAAATTAATTCACAATGTATTTATATTAACATTTAGAGCACGTAGAGTTACTTGAAATTTCAAAAATTCCATTTTCAAAGAATTCTACACGCTCAACTTCTGCGTTTGAGATGGAACATCAATTCGTAATAATTTTTTTAATTTAATTATGAACTATTATTCATTTATAAGATACAAAAATCATACTAACTAATCGAAATTGATTTTACTATTCCAAGTTCAAGTGTGCATAAAATCTTGACTAGATTCTCAAAACTTGAGACTGAAATTTGTATGTTTTTACTTTTATTTGCATTTTAGAAATCATAGGCCCCACAGTCAATAGCTGCATAGTTTCATATGTTCGAACAAAATATACATTTAGCAATATATGCATTTGGACCTTTCAAAGGACTATCCTATAGTTCAAAATCGTAATAGTTACCGTATTATGTAACAGTCATCGTATAATAGTTTATCGTAATAATAATAATAATAATAATAATAATAATCACAACTGAATTGAATTGAAAATCGTTCAAATATCTCCTTTTCTCCGGGGAAACCCCGAACACTATTACGCCACAGCGCTCTGAACTCGCCAGTCGGGAAACGATCAAAGTTAAAAAACGATCAAACTGCACCATCTTGAAACTAGATACCTGGAGTGGGCCAAAAGTGCGAAAATTCGACAAAATCAAAGAAGAACTCCCTGGCGGACCGGCCGAACGCAAACATTACGCTACAGCGTAACGGTAAAGTAATGCTAAAGTAATGGTAAAGTAATATGGCATTATAATTAATAAAGGAAACAAAATTAATCTGTAAACTGTTGCAATTATAATAAAACGTTGAAATTTACGTTCAACGGTCATGCAGCAATTGCAACAAGTTGCTTTTGCAGCATTAAAAAATAAAAAAACATAGTGACCGTAATTGCAGTCGGGCCCCTGCATATTGGCGACCCGCTGACGTGGCTTTAAGTGGGTTGCCAGTCTGCAGGGACCCGACTTGAATGACAGCCACTTTGTTTTTTTATTTTTTAACGCTGAGAAAGCAACTTGTTGCAATTACGGCATGACCATTTAATGTAAATTTTAACGTTTTATTATAATTGCAACAATTTACATATTAATTTTGTTTCCTTTATTAATTATAATGCCATATTACTTTACCATTACTTTAGCATTACTTTACCGTTACGCTGTAGCGTAATGTTTGCGTTCGGCCGGTCCGCCAGGGCTCCGAGGAAAGATTTACGAATATTTCCTCGTAAAAAGCAGGCAAGTAACGATATTGGTAAAACTAGAGGCTGAACTGAAGTAGGCCCTATCCTACGTAAACCAGTATTCGCGAAAACCTGAAAATGAAATTTGGGTAAGCAATATACCGCTGTAAACCCTAGGGAGCAATTCCCAGAAGTAGAAGCAAGTGACAGCAAGCCACCGATACGTCGTGCCGGTTCACCACCGTCCTACGCGGACAAGAAAAAGTTAGCAGCAGCAAACGGGTGATACGTCGCGCCCCTACGCCTGAATCATCATCTCTATGCACTAGAAGGACGAAAATGCAACGAAAATTGTGAAGCGTACGCGACACGGATATCCTTCTGTTGAAAGAAACAGATAAGATGGTCAAACTGGCTTTCCAAGCGTACAGTAAGAACCCATCCGTAGATTACGATACCGAAACGAGCGACTCTGACTCGGCAGACGTAATAGATGAAATTAATACTCCTTTTAGAACAGCGACAATGGCATCCACCGCATCCTCTCCCACTCCCACTCCACCAACAATAGACCAGCTGTTACATTCCATCTTCGCTAGGATGATCGGCTTAGAAAATAGTATGAACTTTTTTACAAGGGAAAATGCAAATAGGATGGGAGAAATCAGAACTTTAGCCAGCCGAGTCGGATTAAGAATCCAGATACAGGCGGACAGGTAGGATCTGGAACTAAAATCAGACGAAGAAGAAAGAAGTATTCCCAGTCAAAATCATGAATCTAGCCATCCCATAAACATAAATAATCGCCCCGATGGCTCTAGGCCCTACGCGAATCCCCGAGAACCTAGCTATCACAATATAGAAGCACGTAACCACCCCGTTGGGCCTACATCCCACGCAAATTCCACAAAATCAAGATCCTAGTTACACTAGGGAGGCACAAAACCACCCTGCTAGTGCCTTACCCCCCGCGAACCCTCAAAACCGAGAACCGAGACAGTACCTCTTAGGAAGAATATTTAGAATACAAACTGACCACCAAGCCTTGAAGTGGCTTTACAATGTAAAGAATCCTTCATCCAGATTATTACGCTGGAGATTAAGATTGGAAGGTACAAGCCAATTGAGCACATAAAAGGTCAAGGAAACAAGGTGGCTGACTGTCTTTCCAGACTGTTTCCAATAGGAAGGGACCTCTTACAGGAAGCCGTGAAGGATGCCGAGATAAGTCCCGAGGAACTGGAATCCAGAATACCAGATATAGAGATCTATGACGCCTCCGATGTCGAAAAAGACTTGACAACTTCACCTCCAGATCAGATAAACTAAAACAGAAACCGAAGATAATCAGCGAGGAGGTGCTAACAGGAAATGATAAGAAAACGGAGAGAGAAGGAACGCCCCAACACCAACGCGAGAAAACCTCCCTGAATGCGATAAAGAGTTGTACGAGCGATTCCAGAATTGGCTCAAGGAAAGAGGCGATAACTATTCCTTGAAAAAACCAAACGCAGGAGGAAAATTGTGGAGAAAAAATTCAGTACACCCTCAAATATTAACGCCGCAAATGCTAACAGACACCATTCAGGAATTCGAGACAGTACATAGAATCAGGTATCACCTCGACGCCGACCCCGAGGGTTATCAGCACATTATCGACATCACTGAAGTCAACGTAGCTATTATCAGAAAATCCCTCGTATATGTCATCAAGATACCTATATTAGACAAAGAAGAGTACACTATCAACCATGTAATTCCTATTCCACAACAAGTACAAAATACCCCCCTTGCCCTCCTCCCAGAACACGAGTCTATATTTCAAACTAAAACTGGATACGTACCCACTGAAAAAGACACACTGAATAAATGTAAAGACTTAGCCCAATACCAAATTTGCCATCGGAATCAACCAGATTATAGGATAATATACACAGGCAACTGCGACGCCAGTATAATTAAAAAATCGCAAGAGGAAGTCAAATGTATCTTCTCACCTTTTAAATTACATAGCGAAAGTTATATTTTAATTAACAAAGGATACATAATACTAATACCTACACATAGACTTAGCTTAGATCTTGTATGAGAGAATTCATTATCCACAGTAAAGCTAACCGAAAATACTCTAGTTCAAGGACCAGGATGTACAATTCTAACAGAGAATGTACAATTGTGCTTAGAAAGAAACGTATAGCATAAAAAATATTTTATAAACAATAAAACATATAATGTACCTTGCGATAAAAATTCATTAGATATACTAGATTACTAGAAGACCATTTAATTACTCTACCTAGAGAAGTAAACGTTGATGTACTTAAACAAATGAGGCTGAGTTTAGATGATACTGAGAATTTGATAACAAGGGGACCCTTAGGTCTGTTTTTTTTGTTTGAATTGATACTCTCCTCCACGAAAGGTACGTACCATAGGTTTTCTGAGAAAAATAAAGAAGACGCAATTTTGACACATTTTCGAGAAAAATGTATTTCGAAAATTGCGAACGGATGGTCATCGAGCCGGTGTAAAACTATTTCGAATTGTCGGTAGCTCCCTGGTAGAGCGCTCGGCTGATAGCCGGAAGGTTGCGCGTTCGATTCTCGCTATCCATACTTTTTCTCATTCATTAAAATGCTTGTTTATTCTATTTTTGAATAACATTTGATAAAATTATACCATTTAATGATTATTTATTCCTTATTTGCAATTGTTTCGAAGGCGGCTAGTAATCTAGTGATTTTTTCGACAAAATGAGTATTAGTGAAAATGAAATTTCGGACAAGTGAATACCTACCCCAGTAGTGGCATCCCTGCGTGTCAGCGGGACTCCTTTTTAAAAAGTTGAATCTTATCTGCTGTGACAAGTCGGCGCCAGGCGCGGGTAGAGAGGATAGAGAGGGGGATTAGGCCACGCCCATAACGGTGCCCCATAGTTACCCTAACTCAGGGGTCTCCACAATCGACAAGTGCAGTGTGACCCAGGATCGCTCCACCTGTTTCAAGATCTACCATTTTTTTTTCGAAGGAAAACTGAGAAAAAATTTATGACCTCTCGGGAAAAAATCCCTGTTGGAACGGCTCAGTTCTGAAATTCGAACATGGAGGACCCTTTTTTTTTAAAGGCTCGAATTAGGTAAAGGATTTTGACAGTTCTGGGTCAGAGCTTGGTAGATCCGACCTACTGTCCTGGGATCGCTAGTAGATACAGGATCTACTTTTGGAGACCCCTAACTACTATGGTATTTTTGGAGGAACGTATAAAACAGACTTATGGGGTGATATTTGAAAAGTAATATTTTATTCGTATTCTATGGCTAATTGTGAAGAGAAATGATGAGTTTCAACTCAATTCAGCTAAGATTGAGGATTCCGAATAAAATTTACAAAAACGTCTATTTATCTTATGGGAAATATATGTTAAACTACATGGTGCTTGCGCCAACTCTAAATATAAGTTTTTTGCAAACGAAAAAATGGATTTATTTTTGTGTGGTTTCGATCAAATTTCTGGGCTTGATTCAATTTTTGACAATAATTCTATTACATACCAAATTCTAAATTTTTAAATTTTGTTGTACTTCTATATTCGACTCCTAGATCTGCTCGAATTTTTTCCTAGTGTATTTCTATGATATAAAACATCACATATGCACTCTATATTATACAATACTCTCGACTTAGGAACAGTATCGGGGGATGCCTGCAAATAACCTTGTTCATAAATTGCGAGTATTGAAACGTAAACAGTCAGGGCTACATGAACCGTTTCCATAATATTGCGCAATACACTCAACTAAGCACGCGTGCACTGCGTCCCTTCTGAGGTGTGAATCGCAACCAGCAATTCTAAGAATTCATAAACCGCGCGTTCACGAACTATGAGTTGGGTGTATTTTTAAAATCGGGGTTTCCTAGTACTACTTTTGTTCATTAAAATAATTGAAAATTGATGTAAGAATATAGAAGATTCCTTAATTTGATACGAATCGATTGACCAATTCAATTTAATGTATTGGAGAGTACGGAAGTTACGATCATTTATAATATTTGAGGAATCAGTTTCTTATAGTTGAACTTCTTTCAGAACTATAATTCAAAGTTGATGCAACAATACAGAAGATTCCTTTTTTCAAAAAGAGTAAATGAACCTACAATATCAGTACACTCTATCAAAGTGTAAACAAGTTATGATCATTTCTATTATATGTAAAATAGATTTTCATAGTAAAAATGTTTTCATTCGCATAATTTAAAGTTGATGCAAGAATAGAAGAGATTCGTTGATTGGAAACGAATCAATTGAACTCTAATATCAATACATTGTATTGACGAGTACCCTTTGTGGAAATTGTCCAGCTTAGCCTTTTTTAATCAATAGCCTTCTAGAGGCCTCACAAAGGCGGCCCACTTTGGAAAAGCCCAGCTGTACCTTCGCGGGGGCTAACTTAGACGCCCTCTTTGCGCGTCTTAAAACATTTCCAAGTCCGATCATCAGTTTGAAAATAAACTAAAAAATTACTTCAAGAAGGAAGGTTCGATTGAAATTATTAAAATTCACGTGAATTGGTATTCCTAAATTCTCCGATTCAATAATTTTTATTCAATCGCTTCTTTTTTCCTGGGTAATGAACACTATCGCAGCAATAGAATCTGCTAAAACAGTGGAATAGGTCAATATTAGGGGAAGAAATCAGTTGTAGTAAAATTTAAACCACAACTAAAATTAATTAACTAGTCACAAATTAAAATTTTCGTAATCTTTATACTTTGGGTTAATTTTGAAGATAGATTTCCACATCATTTTTTTAAGCGTATAATGAAACTTTACAAAATGTGCAAAATTATGAATTTAAACAATTTTATGAACATGTCTTTTCTGAATGCAGACATATTATTTGAATTTTAACAATTGTCGTTATAATTTGGAAAAATACAATTATTGTATATCACTACAAGAATTTTTTCGGGTACTTGAAATCTTTGTATAGAAAGTTTTCAAGCGACAAAAATACACGAGAAAAAAAAATCGCCAAGACCCCGGAATCGAAATGGAAAAAATTTTATTTTGGTATTCTTTATAACTTGTATGGAAAATACTATTTCAACGCGTAAAGAGCAGAGTATAAAGGAGTTTTTTGGAGTTAAACTCAAAAGTGTCGTTTTTCCAATCTAACTTTAGAAATTTTGAACAGGCACCAAAACGGAAAATTGCATTTGCATTTGTGTTAAAAAAAATTTTTAATCAGAATTCGGAAAATTTTGAAAATAATTATTCTTCCTTTGAAAAATAGTATGTTTAATAATACCGGCTCCAGACATTTTACTACTCCAAAATTTAAAAAATTGCCTTAAAATCTTGTAGATGCTGATTTGAAAATTTTGTTTTCCAACAATATTTGAAAAAATTAATTTATAAAAATCATTTTTAGTTTTCCTAGGAATTTTGATAAAAAAATTGTATTACTTTTGAAACCTATCAAAATGCCGAATTTGGTTAAGTTACCGTCGCGTCGGTGATGAAAGGTTACGTTTATTTTAATTATCAATAAGAAAAACGGAATTTTGCGTTCACAAATGTATGAAAGGACGAAAGTTTGTCCATAAAATTATTACTGACGATAACAGTAGTGGATCGTTATCAAAGTTTCTGAAAAAAGTTTTAAAATTAGTTATTAACAGTTGGTTACGTTGAACGAAAAAACAATTTTTTCCTTTAGAAATATCTCAAAAATACGTTTGTTGGTTAAGTTTGTTTTAACAATTATCAATGGTTATCGCTTGGTAGCGCATAACCATTACTAAATAACAGGCTGCTAATACCTTAAACGCAATTTTTTTTCTTCAAACCCTGGCGGACCGGCCGAACGCAAACATTACGCTACAGCGTAACGGTAAAGTAATGCTAAAGTAATGGTAAAGTAATATGGCATTATAATTAATAAAGGAAACAAAATCAATATGTAAACTGTTGCAATTATAATAAAACGTTGAAATTGACCCGCTAACGTGGCTTTAAGTGGGTTGCCAGTCTGCAGGGACCCGACTTGCATGACAGCCAATTTGTTTTTTTATTTTTTAACGCTGAGAAAGCAACTTGTTGCAATTACGGCATGACCATTTAATGTAAATTTTAACGTTTTATTATAATTGCAACAATTTACATATTAATTTTGTTTCCTTTATTAATTATAATGCCATATTACTTTAGCATTACTTTACCATTACTTTACCGTTACGCTGTAGCGTAATGTTTGCGTTCGGCCGGTCCGCCAGGAAAAGTATTTGGATGATACAAATTTATTCAAACAATTGTTCTTAACAATTCAAACTGTTGATTGTCATGTCAGCTACCTAAATGTCTGGAAGTCAGTTATTTACACTTTATTAGGTTGATAAAATCAAGTTTTTACCTTCAAAAATATCTAAACAGTGCATTTGTTTATTAAATTTGTTTAAACAATCATCAATTGTTATTGGATCACTAAATCTGATGACATTTGCATATAATTTTCACCCGATTAAATAGAAAAAACCTGATTTATTGCATCATAAATACCTACTGTGGATAATTGTTTATAAAATAAGAAATTATTTATTTTCTTTCATGAATTCAATTAAGAAACGTTTTTTTTCTATAAATTGTTTCGATTCAGTGCGAATCAATTGACGTATCACCCCTTACGAAAATAACTCTCAAAGTTTGAAGATAAAATCTGAAAATTAAGTGTTAACTCTGAATATTCAGCATATAAACTTAAATTCCACGATATATCTTCAAAAATTCAGAGTAAACACTTATAGTCGAAGATATATACTGGGCAGTTCAGAATATATACTGAATGTTCAAGATATATTCTAGTTGATTCAGAATAAAATCTGAGCTGGTGAGTTTTAATACTCGAAGTAAATACTGAACTTCAATATTTATTCTGAAGTTAGTATAAAAACTGAATCGTTGAGTGTATATATTTTAGAATTAATAAATTATACGATGAATCTTCAAGAATTCAGATTAAACACTTGCCGTTCAGCATATATTCTTGAAGATTCAGAATAAAATCGATTAAGTGTTTATCCTTTTGGCAATACTAAATTTATTTATTCTAATGTTCAGCATAAAAATTGAATGAGTGTTTATCTTTTCGAATAAAATTAATTTCACAACGAATCATTAAGAATCAATTATACAATCATTAGCTCAGCTATATTACTGTATATTCAGGATATATTCTGAAAATGTCAGAATAAAAATAACTGCTATACCCTTTGAAAGATGAAGAAATATCTAAGGACGAACAAAAGTGACATACAAAGTATTGTTTGTTGACAACTAAGCAAAAGAATAATTACTTAATTTATCATAGTTCTCTTTTTTTAATGTGTAATCTGTCATATAAAGTTTGTTTCATTCAATAAATAATGCTATTGATTCTAACATAATTGTTGCATGATTCTTTTTTAAAATACGTCTAATATTCTTTTTGATTTTGAGAAATAGTCTTTTTATTCGTGATTAATGCTCAATAAAAAATCTTCAAATATGAGGGTAAACTCTTAAATTCACTCTGAAAGCTTTAAGTATTTATTCTGAAAAATAGTTCAGAATAAATGCTCAAATTAGCGTTTTAGAGTGGATTTGAGAATATATCCTCAGATTTGAAGATTTTATTCAGCATTAATCGTGAATGAGAATAAACGCTGACAATTAAACTGAACTTCCAGTGTAAATGCTCAATTTCAGAGTTAAAACCCAATCCAGTTTAAACACTTGACGAAATCATACTGAAGCAAGATCGATTTTTTTTATCATTTTTTTGAGAGTTTTTTTAGCATTTATGCTGAAAGTTTGGGAGTTATTTTCGTAAGGGACTGCCAATACCCATGAATCCATTTGCACTCAGTTATTTCCCAGATAACAAAATGCCGGCCTGTGGCTGGCGTATATGCCGGACCGCGGTCCGATTAAGAGGACCGTTGTGCCGGCACCTGAGCAGCTGAATGTATCCGCTATTGCTGGCTATTACGCCCGCCTGACCGTCCGGCGACTAACATGCCGGCCACGTGCCAGCAGTACGCAAGCCCGAAGTGCTTTCAATTATAGGTTTTTATGTACAGGGTGTCCCACCACCTATATCACCCTTTGTACTATGTAATAGTGCACAAAAAAGTCCTGTAATAATGAGTTGTGCGAAGCTTTGTTTGGGCACAAAAAAGCTTCAATGTTGGGCCTAATAAACCAATTAGGAGCGAGCTTCGAGCTTTAGCGAACACTTGTTCGCTTGTATCTCACTTGTATAACACTTGTATCTCAAGCGTTAAGATAGTGTGTGCGTACACGCGCTCGCTAAGAGTCGCTCCTCAGTGGTTGATTAGGCCCAACTTCAAAGCGTTCTTGTGCCCAAACTAAGCTTTGCACAACTTTTTATTAGAGGACTTTTTTGTTTATTTTTTGTGCACTATCAAATAGTACAAGGGATTGTATAAGTGGTGGGACATCTTGTATAATAAATAATGACTGTCGGGTCTATAAAATAAAGGGCAAAACATATTTTACAAACTATTATTTATTTGAAGTAATTGTAAATAAATATCGAAACTTCAATAAGAACATGGGCTTGGTTAAAACAAACAAAGGTAAAGAAAGCTATACTTAGTTGAAAAAACGAAGTTAACAGACTATGCTTTGGTATGAAGTTACAAATAATTAAAACTAAAAATTTAGTACAAAACGGTGATGTATTAATTGTGCTTCTTAAAATTGCTTATCGTCCTCATTGCTTGAAGTATTCGAATCCTGAGTTTCATCCTCAGACGATTCCTTCGAAGCAATCATTTCAGTCAGCTCCCTAATTTTCCTATTGATCTCTTCTATCTCTTCACTCTGCAGGTTGGACGTTGACTGTACTCCTGCATTTTTCTGTCTGTTTCGAAACCTCTGTTCCGTACTTTTCAGTACTTCAAGCATAACATTTTTAAAAATTTCCTTACTTTCTGGATCAGGAAATAAAGGGTTCCGTGTCTTTCGTTTTGTGCCACGTAAATTTGGTTACCAATTGGTCAGACATGACTTCCTTTCAGAAGCCAGTGGTCGGGCTAAAAAATTTAACGAGATTAATAAATTATATAAGTATATAGATAAAAAATGTTTTGAATTTTCATCCAAAATGGCTGGCTAAGGAATTTGTCCTTTTCTTTTAGGCCTTAGAAAAGTGTGCCAAAGCCTAATCCGATAATTTTTTCGAAAGTTACCGTGTCTACAGACTACAGACATATTAAAATCGGTAAAAATCGGTGTTTGATACTGAGGGGGTCTCAAAACGTGGATATTTGATGAAAACCGACTAAGTCAAATTTTACATAAAGCCAATACCTTCACATTAGGATGAGAATGTAAAAATACTTTCAAAAAGTTTACTAAATTCAATTAAATGTCCTTTGAGCATTTAAGTGAGTTTAAAGCAAAAACGCGAATTTGTACATGGAGGTACTGATGTACTACTGACATACTGCTTCCCAAGAAAATTCGGGTTCCTTATAGTCATCTTTACATGGTCTTAAAAGTAGGTTTTACGCTGAAGGCTTCTCAGATGGTGATATTATTTTTTAAGATAAATTTCCATTACAGCCAACAAATGGAATATCACTTCTATGAAAATAGCGTGATTCTTCGAGAAAACTTTTCTCCCTTTTTGTTTATTTTAGAAACAACTCTCGAAAAGAACCCGAGTTCTCGCGGGATACTTGTATACATATTTAGCAGACTGCAAAATTAAAGCATCTTGATCATTCACTGGCTGTCTGCTCAGATCCTACAAAAAATTCCCTAACAATTCCAGGTTTTCCAGGTATCTCGAATTTTTCCAGGTATAATTTTGCATAGTATAGAGCCATTCAAATATTTCGCAATTTTTAAACAATCGACTTGGAATAAGTATACAGTTTCACAAGTTGATTATAAACGTTTGCTTTTGTTAATTTCTAGGAATTTAATTAATATTTTCAATTTAGAAAGATTGGACAAAATTTATTACAAAATATTTTTATATATATTAGCACCGTCGAATAATCAAATAATTAACTTTTACTAAAAACATAATTAATCATTTCTCAAATTTATCTCTAAAGTTGATGAATTTGAATAATAATCCACAAAAATTTTCAATGTATCATCTAATTCTAATACTTTAAATTCTGTGCATATTTAGGTAAAATCAATGTGGGTATTATCGAACTCAATTTAAGAAGCTTCAAATTCCCAACTTTTCAAGTGAAAATATTGCATTTTCAACAAAAAGGATGATTTTTTAACCCAATAGTTGAATTTTCATCTAAAAAGATTATTTTTCTACCAAAAAAGACATACATGAATTCTCAAACAAATATATGAATTTTAAATTAAAAAGGATCATATTTCAACCACGTAGTTGAATTTTGACCTCAAGAACATCAGTTTTGGGACAAAAAATGGAATAGTTCAATTTTCACTTATAAAAATTAATTTCACCAAAAAAATATATTCTCAACCAAAATTATGAATTTTCAACTAAAATTATGAATCTTCAACTAGAAGAATAGATTAATTTTCAATCAATACGATTAATTTTGATCAAAAGAGTTTCACTTTCAACCAAATGGTTGAATTTTCGTCTACAATTATGAATATTTAACTGGAATACTTGAATTTTCAATCAAAAGATTAATTCTTAAACAAGAAGAACATTTCCGGACAAAAAGATTCCATTTTTATTTTTAAAAACACAATTTTTCAACAAAATACATGCATTTTCAACTGAAATGATGAATCATAAACTAAAATAGATTAATTTTAAATCACAAAGATACATTTTTAACAAAAAGTTTAAATTTCAACCAATGAGACGAATTTTCAAACAAGAAGATTAATTTTCAACCAAAAACATGAATTTTCAACCGGAAAGATGAATTTTCAACAAAGAAGATTTATTTGTACCAAAAATAGAAATTTTTGAAGCAAAATGCATGAATTTTCAGCTAAAAAAGGTAAATTGTCAATCAAAAATTGAATTGTTAAATTTTCAGTTACAAAAGTAATGTGCAGCCAAAGAGTTGAATTTTCGCAAAGATTTCAGATAGATTTCAAAGATTGCACAAAGATTTAAATGATTTTCCAAATATTTCAATTGTTTCAATCATATTTCAAATATTTCAGAAAAATTACAATGATTTCCCATAGATTTAAAAGATTTTACGATGATTTCAAATATTTCGCTAAAATTTCGGCTAGATTTAAAAGATTTCACAAATATTCCAATGATTTTCCAAAGATTTCACGAAGATTTCAAATGTTTCGCAAAGATTTTAGATAGATTTCGAAGATTGCACAAAGATTTAAATGATTTTCCAAAGATTTCAATAATTTCTAAAATATTTCGCAAAAACTTCAAAATATTTCAGAAAAATTATAATGATTTTTCAAAGATTTCAAAGATTTTACAAATATTTCAAATATTTCGCCTCTGAGTTTAGGAATATTTTCTTATCATCTTTTACAGGGTGAGAGGGGGGGGGGGGTCTTAGAAAGGTCCTATAATCCATTACGTAATAATTTAAGTACGGCCCCTTACTCGGGAGTGATGAGATCATACTTATAGTTCCTGTCACGAGTATTTTTTTTTTTGTAATAAAATATTGTTAAAATATACGTGTACATTTGTGGAGCCAGGAGCCCAGGTCATTTGTTCAATCGTCGTCTCCCGTGTAGCCTAACGATGCAGTTAGTCGAACGCCACGCGTCGAGCGATACACACGTGTAACCCACAGTTTCCAACAGGTTATGGGCCGGGTAGTGTGAGGCTTCCACTACGCGAAAGTCGTGATTTATTTTTCTTTCTCCGGAAAGACGAGGCCAGCGCAGAAAAGAGCGAGGAAAGTTTATGGTGTATTCGTAGCTGAGACAACTCGAACATGGCCTAAATAATGTAGTTAGCGAGAATGATAAACATTGTTCTAAAGGCGAGATAAACAATGACAATAACGAATTAATTAAAAATATATTCGGGAGAAAAATTCACGAATTAAATGATAATACAAATGAAAACAAAATGAATAACATTGTCAATATCGAGTATGAGAATAACGGAATTTCGGAAAACAAAAACATTACCAAACCAATGTTGTGGCATTTAAAATTGAGTCACGCGTCTAAGTCCTATTTAATTAGTTTTTCGAAGATGTTTCCTGGAAAGCTGAGCACTGTGGAAATAAACAATGACACCAGTGTGTCAGAGTGAGAAGCTTGTTTAATGTCCGTGAGCTGTAAGTTGCCCTTTAAACATGTGAGAACTAGGGCTGATAGGCCGTTACAGATTTTACATGCCGACACCATGGGACCTGTAAGTCCAGCAGCCCATCCTAAAGAATTCAGATTTGTCCTAGCATTAATCGACGATTACTCGAGAGTTGCCTAAAAACTTCCCATGAAGCGTAAAAACGATATCGCGGACTGTATTAAAGACTGTATCAGAAGCTTGAGAAACGCTATAGGATCGGATGAAAAACTCTGCTATCTCAGATGCGATAGAGGAACTGAATTCACCGGAAATGAGACAGTTCAAGTACTGCACGACCTAGGTGCGGAATTACAACTAGCATGTCCTGATACACCAGAACATAACGGAGTTGCTGTGCGGTTTATACGCACATTAGAGTCTAAGGTGAGATCCATGATGTTTGACTCTGGCTTGCCTCCGAGTATGTGGGATCTAGCTGTGAGGGCCGCAAACTATATCTATAACCGAACACCACATAAGTCTGTAAACATGCAAATTCCTATTCCTGTGTTTAACCCTAAATACAGTATACAGAGATATATCAAAATCAGATAACACAGAAAATGTACAGAATTTAATTTTTGAAACTACAGCTGATATGTCCAAAACGTCAAATTTAGAGTCAAGTGATCAAAATCCATTAATAGAATCAGAGGAAGTTTCTGAGAAACCTCCAATTAAAAGGAAAAGAGGCAGCCCAAGGAAAAATAATTCGGAAATTGGTGTTTACTACACCACGTTCGAGAAACTTGAAAATGTAGATATAGATGACTTTAAGAGTGATTTTGCATATCACACATTATTAGCTGATATTCACGGAGATCCTAAAACTTACAGAGAAGCCATAAATTCGCCCGAAGGCGATAAATGGAGAGAGGCAATTCAAAATGAACTCACAGCTATTAAGAGTAAAGGCGTGTATAGTGAAATAGAGAAATCTAAAATCTACGACAAGAATCACAAACCCAATATAGTTAGTTCACGATGGATTTTCAAACGAAAGGGCAGTGAGTCTGAGAACTTCAAGTATAAAGCTAGACTGTTGACTAGAGGTTTTCAGTATCGTAATGAGTATGACTTGAGAGAAACATATGCTCCTGTTTCGAGATTATCATTGGTAAGAGCCTTTCTTGCCATTGCCAATAGAAACAAGCTAAAATTAAAGCAACTAGATGTTGACTACTACTACGACGACGACTACTGACGACTACTACTGCCTTTTTGTATGGAAGTCTTGACGAGGAAATATATATGCATATTCCCGAAGGAGATTTTGTCGATCCTGAAACTAAGCAAAAATTCTTATGGAAATTAGAAAAATCACTTTACGGGTTGAAAATAAGTCCGAAGAAATGGAACGGCAAATTCTCAACAGTCATGCTAAACTTGGTTTTCAAGTCAGCGAAGACGTTAGAGATTTGAATTCACTACGAGATTCTCTGAGTAAAGAATTCACTATAAAAGATTTAGAAGATCCTAAAGAATTCTTAGGAATTAAAATCGAAAGAGATCTAAATGGAAACACCATTAAACTGAGTCAAGAAAAGTTGATAAACGAAATGCTTAACAAATTCGGATTTGCACAAACTAAACCTGCAGTATCACCCATGCAAACCAATCAAGCTGCTG
The DNA here is from genome assembly GCA_932178445.1 of Andricus quercusramuli. NCBI lineage: Eukaryota > Metazoa > Arthropoda > Insecta > Hymenoptera > Cynipidae > Andricus > Andricus quercusramuli. The sequence goes on from CAKNXH010064172.1 coordinate 50,968, forward strand.
ATCATAAGAGAAAAAGTCGAGAAGAAGACGAGTATACAACTGCACTCACTTCTAATACAAAGTATCGCGAAGCGATAGGATCCTTACTGTCCTTAGCAAATGTTACTCGTCCCGACATTGCATATTCCACCAATGTATTAAGTAGGAATCAAGTCAATCCTGCTGAGTCTGACTGGCTAATGGTTAAACGAGTGTTTCAGTACTTATATCAGGTACGAGACACTATAAGTTAACGTACAAAGCTAAAACAGAGAGTATAACTGCTTACTCAGATGCAAGTCTTCCTGATTGTAAGAATTCATTGACAACCTGTGGTTACATAATAAGATTATATGGAGATCCCATTGCATGGAAAACTCACAAGCAAAGCAGCCCCAGATAGCAATATGCGCGCATAGTGCGACGCACATGCGTCGCATGCGTGCGGATTTTGTCGCACGGCGTGCACGCAAGCAATGACGCAGATGCGTCCTCATATGCGTGACAGGTGCGTCGCACGTCGTGCGTATATCACGTCATGCTGGTATAATGCGAGTACACGTTGCAGGTTCTTGCGGACGGTATATATATATATATATATATACAATATTTAAATATAGATTGTTGAATAAAAGGCAGGTAACAGGATAAACAAAAAAAGTTTCGTGCGAAAACGTTCTGAAACAAAAATTTTGCTGCGGGAGGAATGGGAAAAAACAAAATATTCTTTATCTACCTTGTCTTGAATCTCTTCATAATTTCGAAAACTGCGCGTTCTCTACTATAATAATCGGGAGAATGTATGGTAGGGAAATTTTTCAGTATGTTCAATGTATATTTTCTACTTATTTTGATTTTTGAAAGTGCAATCTACGGCGGTGTTTTGTTTACCGCACCAGAAATTGAGGTTATGTGCCACTATTTGATCAATATTTTCAGAATTTCACGTAACTCTGACTGGATTTGTGTCAATTATGAAATAAAGTGTTCTCTTATTTGCTATACACGTTTGGATAAACATATGGCAATGTTTAAAAATCATTTCTCTCTTTTCACTTAAAAAAAATACATTGCGAGTCAAAATGATCTAAACGATACATTGCAAAATATAAGTATTGAAATATCAAATGAAATATAAAATAAACTGAACACGAAAAACATTTGCACTCCGAAATAAATTGTACGTACATATAAATTATGAAATATATCTAAGTGCCCACGAACAAGAAGACTGCAAATTGTCAACATTCAATAACGAATCGATAAACGACCTAGCCTAACCACCGCAACCGAAAGGAACACCATGTTATATGGATTTTTCTTGCCACGTGATCAGGCAGTATCACGATATGCGACTCATATGCCTCGCACATATGTGCCTGCACGAAGTGCGAGCGGTAACGCTGCGTTTCGGCACGCACGGCGTGCCTCACATGCAGTGCGAGTAACGTGCGTCGCACGCTTGCTATCTGGGGCATTGCGCTATCAACCTGTCAGGCGGAGTTAGAGATCCTCAAGGGAGAGTTGAGACGCGGGGTACTCAAATTCTGATTGGTGCCGCTGTACCGGAACCCGCTTTTCTAAAAATGGCGCGATTTTCAAATAGAGTGTTGATTCCACAACAGATTTAATACAAAATAAAGAGAATATTGTTGAATTAAACATTTAAAATAAATGAAATGTTATTAAATATCACTTTCAGACATATATATTATACAAATTTCCATAAATGATATTTGATAAATAAATACATTTTGTAGGTTGGAAGCTGGTTGAACTCTGAAATTGCATCTTTCATGATTTGTCACTTGCTTTCCAATCTGCTTGATTGATATTCTGAATCCACAATTCTCGAAGTTTGGGATCTCGCGGAATTTGTTTCTAGAAAAACCCGTTTTTAGATAAATTATTGCAGTATAAAATACAGCAATTTACCATTTTTGCAAAACACTTGAATCTCACAAAAATATTTTCAATATTTCTCTTCGGAAAGTAGGTTATACACAACCTCTTTTTAACTTCTTTATTAATCACAAAACTCGCATATCACTTCACACATCATAGCTTCAATATAAATAAATTCAGTGAAATTAGTTATAATAAATAATGGGCCTACATGACGCAGTTTTCATTTTTTGATCCTTTTGCTTAAACACGAAAATTTCTCTAGGCTCGCTCGCGTGCTGTCACGTATTGCGCTACACGTAATTTTTCGAACTTTTCGCGCCGCAGTGAAATATCAAGTTCCGGTACAGCGGCGAGCATTGGAGGGGGAAACGTGTCTCAACTCTCCCTAGAGGATCTCTAGGCGGAGTATGTGGCAATGAGTGAGACTTGTCAAGAATTGATGTCTATACACAATTAAATTAAATTCATACTGAGTAAAGGTCTGTATCCAATAACTTTGTACTGCGATAAGCAGGCTGCACAAGTGTGTGCTAAGACCAATGGAAGTAACAGATTGAGACATATGGTGGAGAGACGAGAACATTATATCAAAGAATGCGTAAATAATAAATTACGTTAAAATGCTTTGGATAGCGTCAAGAGACCAATTGGCTGATTTCTTCACCAAACCATTGCCCCATAAATTACATGAAAAATTGACCCTATTGATATTTAATGTGACCGACTATTAACTGATATTTGTATGCTTACAGAGACAGAGGAATGTTCCGAGATGACTGAGTCATGGGAATGATTCACTGGCTTCTTACAAAGCCACCTATCTTCAGAACTTGAGCAAAGGGAATCCAAATCGTTTCGAGTTCCTGTAAATGTACAAGTTTTCTGACCGGGATGAATAAGATTGAACTGAACGTATTATCGAAGTGCTACTAAGCATAGTCATTGTAAATTGTATCGAGTATCAAAGTCAGATTTATTTTCACAGCGCTAATTGTAAGGGAGTTTATTTTGTTATAAAAAAACGGAGACTAGATTGAGAGGGAGTGTTAAAATATACGTGTATATTTGTGGAGCCAGGGGCCCAGGTCATTTGTTCAATCGTCGTTTCCAGTTTAGCCTAACGATGCAGTTAGTCGAACGCCACGCGTCTAGCGATACACACGTGCAACCCGGAAGTTCGGTATTAATAAAGTGTTTAATTAAAATCTCGCATTTCTTTTTCGGCCTCACCTGCCCACAGTTTGCAACAAATATCATTTACAAATTCATTTGTGATTTATTTCAAATAATTGAGAATGACAACTAAATCAAGCCCATTTTGTTTTTCCTCTCTAGCTTCTATGATTCTTTCAGAATTTCCTGTTTTGAATCCTATCACAGGAAACGTTTTTTTTTGTTTAGCCTGAACTCTTTCACTTTTGGGGGTTTCGTAGTTGTCATTTTCAGTGCCTCAATTATTTTAGTTTTGAAGTAAATGGATTTAGTTAGGGATTTGTACATACGATATTGAATTTCCCTTCTCTTTGAAGAACTCGTTCAAACATATCTGAAAACGCTACGCCGACATTTGCTTTTAAACTAAGCAATTGAGAAACTCCAAGTTCAACCTTCCTGTAAAAAGTCCTTAGTATTAAGAGGAAAATGTTGAAATGGTTAGGAAATCTAACCCACAAAAAAGCCATTCGAAAATCATGCAATTACCCAAATTTGCAATTATTACAACAACAAAAAACGAAAATAGGAATAGAAAAGTTAGAATTACCTGAAATTCTCTCACAAAAATGTAGTTCGCCTTGAACAATGGCCCGATCATCAAAACACCCTTATATTAACGACAGTTAGCCATTTGTTTTTAAAAAATCTCGAGACTAAAAAAATCGTTTCTACGTACCCACTCGACGCATATTAGATGACTGCCCACATATCTGACTAACACTGCTTTAAGGCAGGTATATCATTCCCAGCCCATCGTGCTGCTAACGGTCCTCTCACGCGGACAGGCGTGCTGGCAGAGGGCGAACCATTGTGCACACACCGTGGTCTCCTGCACATTTTACCGACCATGCGATGCCTCATTGCAAGCACGCGGTCCGACGCCTATCGGTCGGGTTATGGTCCAGGCACGTTTGTTACCTGGATTGTTTATAACAAATTCAATAGATTTTTAAGCAGTTTCTGAGCCATTAGACAACTCTTCCGGATAGTTTAATTGATTTTAGGTATTTTGGATTAGGGATGGTCGATTCTGGAACGATTCTTCAAAGATCGATCTTTTTGACTAAAAAGATCGATCTTTTAAATCGATTCTTTGCGATTCGATTTTTTATTGGATCGATTCTTTACTCCCAGAATCGAACAATCGATCCTTTCATTTTTATTTATTCATCTGTCCGTCCTATAGTTTCGTGACCACGGCGTACATTTTTTATCTTTATTGCTCTTATAATTTTTTCTTTTGTGCCCCAGACTGCATCTTAATCTAAGCGCGAGCGCAACCTGCACTCAAAATGTTTATTACCAAAGTTTAGAAATGGAATAGACCTCTTTTTCTATCCTTTATTGTTAGAAAGGGAGGTCCGAAACTGTGTATGGCATGAAAGTTGCATTGGTTGACTTTTTTTACTTGCGCGTGGCGAGACCATAGTTTGTTCGACCATGACAAACTAGTATATTTGAGTATATTTTAGTAGACAGAAGCAAAAATATTATCTTTGACAGAAGAAAGAAACCCAGATAACAATTATGTACGCACGATGCGCGCATTGTGCGGGTATTCGTGCGGGTTATCCCGCATGTCGTGCACGCATATGATCACACAGCTGCGACATCAATTGATGCGCACATGGGTCACACGTCGTGCAGGCACAACGCGTGCGGGCAGATTGCACGCACGAAGTGCAGGTTTAATGGGAAGGTTAATAAATAATTTATTTAATTGTTTTTCAATGTAAAATAACAAGTGGTAAATGTATTTTATGTCGTTTATTATGGTATTAAAGTCGTGCTACACATGAATCTATTTTAGAGTGAAAATTGTGCCTTTCATATTAATTAATTCATACAGCAAATATAAGATTCACAATAAAATAGTAAGCACCTAATATATCAAGATAATATTTCATTTTTTTCATATTAATTGCAGGACTTAAAAATGATGTAATGTAACTTTAAGAACCGTAATACATAATCAATAATTTTACCAGCATTTGTGAGTATGGAAAAAAGTTCAAAAAATCTGAAATATGCTCAAAAATCCACTACAGCTAAATTCTCAAAGATCAACCCGACCATTCTAAACTTGAATTAATAATGAAAATAAGTTTTTATCAGACGATACTAAGGAGAAATAAGTATTTTTATATGAAACAACTATGATTTCTATTGAAATGCTACGCAACATTCTCAAGCGAAGAAGTATGAGGTTATGGTTACGCACTTAGATAGTGCATACAATTTTTTATATGTACATACCGCTAACGCAGCACGATGCAAAAGCTCTTATAAAAATCTACAATAACCTCAAATCCAAGAATTCAATTATGGATTAGATTGTAACATATTTCATAAAATGGATAAAACTAGACACAATAACAGACGCCGGGAGCAGGAATGAAACAATGACTTCTTCTTTGCAAATGGAGGAAAAATGACACATTACGAACTAGTCAAGCGAGCGTTTAGCGATTGTATTTGCGACGCGTATCGTTGATATAAATCAACGATGTGGCGGTTCAATAATTAGTTTTTCAAATATTTTCAATATATTACGGTAATTTTTTATTTTTTATCATATCAAATTTAGGTGAATTTACGTCATCCCCGGCCATCACGGTGCCTACACTAAGTGCGTCGCATAATATCAACACTGCGTGACAGCGTAATGCGACGCATTCTGCTCGCACTCTGGTGCACATCACTTGAACAAGGCACGTGTTGGCAAAATTAATGGATTTTCGCACGCACGACATGCCTCGCATGACGTGCGGGTTACATGCGTCGCACGATTGTTATCTGGGAAAAGTTAAATAAATAATAATTGGAAAATGTTTATTCTTTACTTATATTACGGCAATAAAACTGCGAAAAATTCACGCATCACACTGTTGTTTTATCATAGCTCACGTTTTTCATGTACCTGAAGTTCCGAACTTTCAAATGAACGATACATTCTTCTCCATTTCTATTTTACCCATAAATATTGTTCCAACTGCAATTTAAAATATGCATTGGAATTACTTTTTAATAATAAATTATTTACAATATAAATGAAAAAACATTCAAGCATTTTTCCTGGTTTACGAAGTTTTTTGTGAAAAAAGAAATAAACAGTGTCTAATTGTCGATCTTTAATCATTTTATTTGAAATTGGATAAATGGAATGATGTATAGGTAAATATAAACTATTTGGGACATTTTACATCGATTCTTTCATGATCGATTCTTCTCATTCGATTTTTTTGCTGAATCGATCTTAATGAACTCGATTCTGGATCGATTCATGAATCGATCTTTTCGAGAGAATCGCCCATCCCTATTTTGGATTGAATCCAGATATTTCTCGTAAACCGGTACCATTATAAAAAAAATTTCCTTCATTTTTCTTAATAAATGAAAATGATTTTAAAATCTTTTTTTTAAATCGATCACCACAGATTTATGTCGGATTTTATTAGCTTTTAATAAAAAAAGACCATTCAAATCGGTTGCAAAATTGCTTATGAATATCAATTTGTCCACAGACATTTTTTTGTCCCACTCTGTGCTGGCTGACAAATATTTAAGTTAAAAACATTAAAAAGTCGATGAATTATCTTCGAATGGAAATGAAGTTTTTTCTTCATAGCAACAAACGAATACAAAATTATTATCGTTTGATTGATTAAATTATTATCCTTGGTGAAAATTCGCAATTATTGGTACAACACAATTTTTTACTCATATATTTCCATTGACTATAATATATCTTTCAGTTGTAATAAATGCTCAATAAGTTTCCTGCAAATTCCATATTAATCAAGAAACCGTTCTCTAATTATCGCCATTAAAATTTCGAAGAATACTTACGTACGAATTTCAGACAAGCGACATGTAAAAATGTATCCCTCTTAGTAATCATGATAATTAGAGGAAAATTTAATTGCTCACTCTTTTCTCGTATCTGCTGTTAAATCACGTGAGGGGCCATCTGCACACCACGTAAAAATTTATTCACCATTGTTTGAACCCCCCCCCCCCCCTTTGTTGGCAAAAATAGATGAAAACATGGATATTCTTCGTATCCAAAAGGTAGAGAGAGCTAAAAGGAGCGCTGATTTGTTTGAAAATTTGGGTTTTCTTGAAAAAAAGCTTAAGAATACAAGGTAGGAAGTCCAAACAAAAAGTTAGATGACAAATCGGACCGTAGTCAGAAAGATTTAAACTCATATCCATGTTTTTTCTCAAAATAATCTAGAAAGTTAGACACATCTAAATGAAATTGAATTTTTAGCGGAATTAGGTCCTAAAAGGTGAAACGTTTTTATTTATATGAACATTTCCAAAATTAAAAATATATAATACCATGCTATTTGAGTCCCTGTGTATCCTCGATTGCAAACATACACATTGCCATCCTTGGAATTCAATAAATGGAGCTTTCCAACAACTATTAAGATCGATATTTAGAAACAATATCTCTTACAAAGTCATCTTGTCGAATGAATTATACAAAAAGATTTAACCAGAAAAAAAACATGTTTAAAACCATCAGTGGTCTTATTAATTCTTTCCTTTTGCTCCCTCGTCTTTCTGGACATACTGATGACGGGTAAGATATTTTGTTTAGTCAAACCTTTTTTCCATGATTCACTTCACAAGATAACTTGCTAAGGATCCCATTGGCTTAATCCCTAGACTTCATTGATGTTCTGAAAAGATCGGTTCTCAGTTAACATTAGAAACTTTTTAAATAATTGCAGTCGTTGATACATTAATTTACTTGGTTTGTCTTTCACAAACATTTCCCTCATCCTGCCGAAAGTAACTTTTGTATAAACATAATGAATTTTAGTATTAACAACTTTATAAAATGTCTAGGTATTACCTACGTTAAAGCACATACGATACATACTTTCCAGCCTGCCAATCGTCAGAATGTCGGAACAGAAAATTCTTGTATGCGTTTTGACAAAATTACCCTCAATATTTTTTAAATATGGGTTTATTATTTTCAATCGCGGCAGAAAACCATTTTGCCGCAAATGGCACAAGAACAATTCCTGAATGTAAGTATAAAAGTGAAAACGTTTTTAATGGTCCTGTTTTTCTCAAAGATCAGTTGAAACTTGTGATTGAGAATCAGTGCGAAGTGTCAAAACACATTTCCTCTAAATAACACTTGGATCGGAAAAGACCGCGAAAATAACATTCATCAAGACGTCAATATATAACAGAGTAGACATAGATATTAGGTGATGATTATGACACATTTCATTGTAGTATTTATTGGATACCCCTTTCGAGTCTCTAAACACGCCGATCATTTGTGTTGGACACCTTCCCCTTGACTTGTTTCTCATTAGATTCGTTTCTAAAAACGAAATAAAATTGAACGAAATTTTTGTTTAAGAAAAATAATGGTGAATTCACATAATTAAATTTTCCTTCTGAAAATCAAGTGAAATTCGAAGCAACATCATGTGTCGAAAAACGAGATAAAAATGCGAAACTTTTGTTCTCTTTTTGAAAATGAAATTGGAAAATATTTAATTTTTTCTTGGAAAGTAAGATACATTAGATTAAAAGAAACTCTCAATTTTTATGATACAAAAAATGGCCAAGCTTATCGACTGATAAATTCCAGACTGCTTTTTAGGTGTGACTTTTTTCACTCTTCCATTTTATTGTATGTAATAGCTTTATTTCTGAAAATGTATCAAATTTGTAACAGAATTTTATTTTGTTTCAGATATCGAAACTATAATTGAGAAACTTTTATTTTGTTACTTGAAAATATTTAAACTTGACTTTGGAAAACTAAACGTATTAGAAGGAACTTTCTCTTTTTTTTCCTAAAAATTTTCTCGATTTTGACGGAAAAACTCGGTTGATGATGCTGAAATAACTGTCCATCTGAGCGTAAAAATGACTCAACAATTCAAGTTAATCACTATTACACTAGAGAAATTAATATTTATATTTAAATTTCATTTAAGAAGAAATGAGCCAAAGAGATATAAAGTGTAAATACATTAATATCGTGGTAGGTGAATGTGTATACAAAATCCATGATTCGATGAATATTATTGAACATTGGATATTGAAATATTAATTGCATTTGTAATAGAATATATTAACAAAATACACTAATCTAGAACCCAGTATCTATAGGTCACCAGATCTAGATACAACAATATTATACGTGCAGTGCAATTCAATTAAAACAAATTCTTCTGAGCATTTCATTACTTTAAGTTATTGACAAAACTATTCTCCCTTTCACCATATGCTATGTCACATTTTTGAGTCAGATTGCGATTGTCTATGAAACTGTTCGAAGCTATGTGTACCAAAATTTCGGTACACGTATATCCATGCTCTTTCATTATTTTGCTTCTAAAAATGAAGTGCAATTAAAAGAGAGTCTATTTTTGTTTTGTTTCGCATACCATAATATCATATTATTCACATTTCGTATTACATAAAATTTCATATATTTTTTCATCATACGAGATATTTTATAAGGGAACGAAAATTGAAAATTTCCAATTATTTTTCTTTAACCAGAAGATATTTGCATTTCCTCTACAAAAACGTAGTATTGCTAGAAATTTTCATTTTCCTTACCTTTCAATAACCTTGTTATTGATGTTGAAAACTGTTTCGAGACTTCAACTTTGTTAATAATATATTTGTTTTAATAACGAAAGGACAATATAAAAATTCATTTTTGTTTATTATCGAATTAAACTGAGCGAAACGAACGTTTCCTAAGTATCCCTGAAACATTTTTAAACTTTTCAATCTGTTCTCAAGATTTTGTATGGGTATTTACGTTTATCTCTGGTTACTCGAGCTATTTTTCGACATTCGGATCCTTGAAAGTTTTAAAAAAAAAGTGTATAATTTTACATTTAGTATAAACTAAGGTACTTCTTTAGTTCTAGCGATATCAATAATTGGAAAAACAATATAATTTCACAGAAAAAATAGGAGTGAATTTTTGTTGCGGGTAATCTTTAAGTAGATAAAGATGAATTTTCTCACACTGAAACAAAAAAAGATTCAACGGAGTTGACATTTTAATCATTTCCCATGTGGCGGTTAAATCTTAACACGTAAAGTTAATTTTTGTTGCAGGTAAAGATTACTCTGAAATTGCTGTAAAGATTACATTCACGTCTAAAAGAAACCAACAAATGCGGAAAATCAATACATATACTCCAACGACTTCCAGACCATTAAGTGTTTTATTAAATAAAATTCTGCATACAAATTAGGGTTGCGTTTCGAGTGAAGTCTGTTCCTATCATCAGACCTTACTTATTACACTGAGAAATTTGGCAGAAAATTAATTGGTGTATGGAAGGCTAAGAAGAGAAAAACGAGCATAAGGTCTCACATTTATGTTAAAAATTCGTAAAAATTTCTTCTTTTTTATTAAGAGAAATTAATGTGAAAAGACTACACGATTCTCAACATCTTTCTTAAAGTTGTTAAACTTAAACATAGAAATCCCTAGACTTCTTTGATGTTCTGAAAAGATCGGTTCTCAGTTAACTTCAGAAACTTTTTAAATAATCGCAGTCGTTGATACATTAATTTACTTGGTTTGTCTTTCACAAACATTTCCCTCATCCTGCCGAAAGTAACTTTTGTATAAACATAATGAATTTTAGTGTTAACAACTTTATAAAATGTCTAGGTATTACCTATATATATATATTGTCTATGTATATATTGTCCAGAAAAAAATAATTGATAATGTATTTATGTTAACATTTAGAGCATGTAGAGTTACTTAAAATTTCAAAAATTCCATTTTCAAAGAATTCTACACTCTCAACTTCTGCGTTTGAGATGGAGCATCAATTCGTAATATTTTTTTTAATTCAATTATGAACTATTATTCGTTTATAAGATACAAAAATCATACTGACTAATCGAAATTGATTTTACTATTCAAAGTTCAATTGTACACAAAATCTTGACTAGATTCTCAAAACTTGAGACTGAAATTCGTATGTTTTTACTTTTATTTGCATTTTAGAAATCATAGGCCCCACATTCAATAGCTACATAGTTTTATATGTTCGAACAAAAAATATATTTAGCAATATGTGCACTTGGACCTTTCAAAGGACTATCCTATAGTTTAAAATCGTAATAGTTACCATATCATGTAACAGTCATTATATAATAGTTTATCGTAATAATAATTATTATTATTATATTACATATATTATTATATATATTATATTATAATCCCTAAGACCGGAGATTTGTCAAGTCCAAAGAACTACAGGCCCATAGCTTGTTTAAACACCAGCTACAAGCTATTCACTGGCATCCTCAAAGAGAGGATATTGACATCTATCGAGCCGGTATGGAGTGTAATAGTCGAACAACGTGGATGCAAGAGAGGGCTGGCAGGTTGCAGGGAGAACCTGTTAATAGACAGGTGTATTACCCAGGACTCGATCAGGTATCGACGCAATCTGTCCATGGCTTGGATTGATTACCGTAAGGCATTCGATAACACGAACCATGAGCTACTTATTAAGCTCCTTGAGTGCATGGAGGTGCATCCAAAAATAGTGAGATGCATAAAAGAGCTTATGCTCTTGTGGCGGGAGAGATTTGTCATACATGGACGACCTTAAACTCTTCGCTTCCTCAAAAAAGGACCTTAACATCCTTGTAGATGCGGTAAATAGGTATTCTAAAGCGAATGGCATGAGCTTCGGACTGGACAAGTGTGCCTGCGTCCACCTACACCAAGGAAGACTAGAAACTACATCATCCAGTGACGATCAGGATGTTAAACTCATAGGCGGAAATACCATTCAACATCTTGGTATTGGAGAAACATATACATATCTTGGAATACCGCAAGCGGAAACCCAAAATGTGCATAACTTGAAAACGGCCCTTGGAAAAAGGTATCGCCAAATTCTCAGAAAAATGTGGGCTTCCGAATTATTTGGAAAGAATAAGATCTAGGCGACCAATATGCTGGCCGTTCCTATACTGCTCTACACGTTTGGTGCAGTAAAATGGAACGTCGATGAGTTAAAACAACTTGACCGAGCACACGCAAGATGATGACAATACAACGAAGTCTTCATCCTAGATCTTCCGTACCTCGAATATATCTCCCTCGCGATAAAGGGGGTAGAGGATTGCTAAGCTTACAGTGTCTTCATCGAAGAACGGTTCTGGCTACAGCCTGCTCAGTTCTAAAACGCGCGGATTCCCTTATGCGACTCGTACATCAACATGAAGTCGCCAATGCTGCGGTGTTTCTATACCATGCAGCAGATAGGGCCGTAGAGGAACTTGACCTCCCATTTAATTCCAGCGAAATTACACATGGCCTAGCATCACTAACATCTCTGGTGCTCAAAAGTCGTATACAGGAAGCAGAACATACGCTCCTACTAAGAGAACATGCTGAGAAACCCCTTCATGGTAAGTTCTACGCCATCATACGCAGAGAAGAGCTCTCGATGGGTCTGTGGAACATGTTTCTCAAGTCTGCTGGATTGAGATCGGAGACCGAGGGATTTCTTTTTGCCTGTCAAGACGGCGTCATAGACACCTTAGTTTACCGGGAGCGCATAGTGAATGTACCTGTACGCGATACCAACTGCCGAGCGTGCAAGCAAGAGCCAGAAACACTTCAACATGTTGTCAGTGGATGCTCTAAATATGCACGCTACGCGTACATAGAGAGACACAGTGCAGCTCTAAAAGTGTTATATTACCATCTTAGGCATTTCTATGGTATTGATCTATTGCCCGTCTTGCCATACGCCCAGGGGGAACTCGAGTCAGTTGTGGAGAATGATCAGTGTAAGATCTACTGGAATTTCTCATTCTCCACCACTCAACGTATAAGTGCTACGAAGCCTGACATTGTCCTCCAAGATCTGAAGAACAAGATCATTTACGTGATTGAATTCTCGGCACCAGCCGATGGTAATATCACGGCAAAGGAGGCTGAAAAACGGGCGAAATACCAAGCACTTCTTTTCGAGCTGAGTAGGCTGTACCAAGGCTACAAAGTCCATCTTATAATTCTCATAATCGGCTGTCTTGGAGGTATGAAAGCTTCATTTATCAGCCAACTCAACAAGATTCCGGCTTGCCAGCGTCAGGCTCATTCCATCGCGAACCGGATGCAAAAGGCTGTTCTCCTGGGATCACTCCATCTGGTCCGTCAACACTGTTCCTCTTAAATTCTACAAAGATTGGTAGCTCTAAAAAAGTATCTAGAGGTGAAACCTTCATCTCCAACTGTCTTGTCTGCCGCGTAAGGTCATCCACGGCTAGAGACCTGACTCCAAGGAACAGTGTTGCCCGATGTTCTCACGCGTAAATTTCGCGCTCTTGCTTACCTTCTAGGACAGAAGGAGCAGAAGCGGATGATGTACACGTTCCAGTAGCTTTGGGATTGGTTTCTTTAGGGAATCATGATCGAAGCTTCCGGAGCCTACAACTAAATATTATTATTATATATTATATATTATATATATATATATATATATATATATATTATATATTATATATATATTATACATTATATATATATTATTATTATTATATATTATCATTATAAGAGATCAGGTCACTTGATTGCATTAAATCATGCGTCCGTGACTGATAATAAATACCGGAACAACCCCGTGCATAATATTCGAACAAACAAAAAAATTCAACTCTAACCAAAAATGCCTTCGACTGAAAAATGCCTGAGAAAAAAATGAGCTTCCTCATTTTTTTTATTATTATGAGAGCCTCGGTGGCTCAGTTGGTTAGGCGCTCGGCCTTAACCTCAGAGGTCCGGGATTCGATCCCTGAGCCGGTACCTCTAGACATTTTTCTATGTACCTTTACCGAGGTTCTGGTGGTTCGATACCCACCTTAAGCTGTAGGTCCCCCCATCATACACTTGACTTCGACCCAGTCCGTGAATGATGGGGTAAAAACCAGGCTTTGCCCAATATGTCAGCGCACACGCTCTTATCAGGTCACTTGATTGCATTATAATCATGCGTCCGTGACTGATAATAAATACCGGGACAACCCCGTGCATAATATTCAAACAAAAAATCCAACTCTAACCGAAAATGCCTTCGACATATTGGGTAATAACCATGTTAAGCCTGAGAGAAAAATGAGCTTCATAATCACAAATCACCCTACCGAAGGTGTCCTCGCATTATCGTCGCGGTAGGGCTTGAGCTTCCCTCTCATGAATTTGACGGCTATGTTGGCCGTAGCATTGCTACTGGCAGGGTTTCCCATGCCAGCAAGGCAGAGAACGAAGAGGAAAGTGACTAAGAGGAACACCAAACCCATAAATGATAACGGAGAGTATTTTAAAAATTTTGAAACGCTTGTCGCTACCCGAGAATCGTCGAGGCGCCCCTGGAGCCACCGCTGGGGGCCACAGCATGCGGGACGGTGGTGATGGTGAGCTGCGAGATGGTCAGGCAGATCTCACTAATCAAACAGCTGGCCAGCAAGAACATCTGCGACATACGGTAAGCAGTGAAACATCAACTGTGTCTGCTGACGATTCTTTGGCTAGCGTTAGCTATTTGCAGCTAACCACTTCAACAGAAATACCGTGGGAGAGCACCAAGCAGGATTGAGGAATTTATTTGTCTCTATTATGAGAGTGCGAAGTTTGAAACCTCACGCAAAAAAGGACAACATTTTAGAACGAAATTTGCCGCAAAGTATCCTAAAAAAGAGAAAGTCGCACTAAGGTGAAGTCGCACTAAGTCGCTAAGGTGAAGGACATCAGGACTAATCTACTCATCTCAGAAGATCGAGCAATAGAGTGTCGGTGTGTCCCCACTCCGTCACTTCATTCCACGCTCCGCGGCAACGAAAATTTGTCGGCTGGGATGATTTCATTGTCTCCTTCGTGCTCTTTCGTTTGATTTCAGTAGCGGCCACGAAGATGGGTGCGGCGTTGAAGCCGAGGATTGCCGAGAATGCACGATTCTTAAATTGTAATTTCTCATTCTCGGCAACTGGGCTATTTTCAAGCTTTTTCAGCTTTTTCAGATTTGGAGAATTGGAGGATTTAGAGGTTAGAGTCGACTTTTGTTTACAAACAAAGTTTGACAACCTCAAAAAAGCTAAAAAAGTTTTAAAAGATGATGATTAGGTTTTTCAGGTATTATTATAGAATCTTTTCTAGTATAGGATCTATAAGGAATATAGTATAAGTTACTACAGGTTTACAAATTTGTAATATAAGGAATATATTATATAAGAAAACTTGAGGTTAGATTGATATAATGTATATCATTCTCAAGCCTCAAATGGTTTTCAATGTTAAAATTTTGTATTTCATTTTTTAATTGATTTTAAATATTGTGAATTTCGAATGATAATAAATTATATATATTTTTAATTCAGTAAAATAATCATCATTTCTTTTAGTGATATTTTCTTAAAGAAGCATGAAAAATATGAAAGTATAATAGTCGATATTCATATTCTAAACCATTTTCAAAAGTTTTAAGACTTTTTTTAAAAAAGATTTTAAACTTTTTTGCATTATAATACTTTCCTTAATTTTCATTGAATTAAATATTCAATATTTATAATATTTTATCAAGGAAAATAGAATGTATATGAAATTATAAAAATCACAGCTTTGTGATTTCTTATAAACACTCCATAAAACCTTTCATGACTTGCATATCTATACTTAATAAATAAATAGATAATGATTTACAGGAGAGAAAGCCTTACACTATACATATAGATATGCAAGTCATGAAAGGTTTTATGAAGTGTTTATAAGAAATAACAAAGCTGTGATTTTCATAATTTCATATACATTCTATTTTCCTTGATAAAATATTATAAATATTGAATATTTAATTCAATGAAAATTTAAGAGAGTATTATAATGCAAAAAAGTTTAAAATCGTTTTTAAAAAAAGTCTTAAAACTTTTGAAAATGGTTTAAAATATGAATATCGACTATTATACTTTCATATTTTTCATGCTTCTTTACAAAAATATCACTGAAAGAAATGATGATTATTTTACTGAATTAAAAATATATATAATTTATTATCATTCGAAATTCACAATATTTAAAATCAATTAAAAAATGAAATACAAAATTTTAACATTGAAAACTCCTTGAGGCTTGAGAATGATATACATTATATCAATCTAACCTCAAGTTTTCTTATATAATATATTCCTCATATTACAAATTTGAAAACCTGTAGTAATTTATACTATATTCCCTATAGATCCTATACTAGAAAAGATTCTGTAATAATACCTGAAAAACATAATCATCATCTTTTAAAACTTTTTTAGCTTTTTTGAGGTTGTCAAACTTTGTTTGTAAACAAAAGTCGACTGTAATCTCTAAATCCTCCAATTCTCCAAATCTGAAAAAGCTGAAAAAGCTTTAAAATAGCCCAGTCGCCGAGAATCAGAAATTACAAGTTAAGAATCGTGCATTCTCGGCAATCCTCGGCTTCAACGCCGAACCCATCTTCGTGGCCGCTACCGAAATCAAACGGAAGAGCACGAAGGAGACAGTGAAATCATCCCAGCCGACAAAGTTTCGTTGCCGCGGAGCGTGGAATGAAGTGACGGAGTGGGGACCCACCGACACGCTGCGTTTACGTGTGTCGCTCCCACACGGGAGTCGTGGTGGGGGCCGCCAGCTCCCACGATCTGTGAACACTGCCTAAAGTCCGCTATTATCTCGTTAATTCTTGTGAGCCACGTGCTTTCGTCGTAGACTGGCAGGATTTCTAAATTCTGATCGTTCGACGGTAGTTTCTGAATTTTTCTCTATAATTTTCTTCCTGCGTTTGGTTTTTTCAAGGAATTGTTATCGCCTCTTTCCTTGAGCCAATTATGGAATTGCTTGTACAACTCTTCATCGTATTCAGAGAGGTTTTCTCGCGTTGATATTGTGGGCGTTCCTTCTCTCTCCGTTATCTTCGGTTTCTGATTTTCCTTCACGGGTTGTTTCTCGAAGTTTTTTTCTGATCTGTGGGTGGAGATGTCAAGTCTTTTTCGAAACTGGAGGCGTCAAAGATCTATATATCGGGTATTCTGGATTCCAGTTCCTCAGGACTTATCTCGGCACTCTTCACGGCATCCTGTAAGAGGTCCCTTCCTATTGGAAACAATCTGGAAAGACAGTCAGCCACCTTGTTTTCTTTACCTTTTATGTGCTCAATTGGCTTGTATGAATACTCTTCCAATCTTAAACTTCAGCGTAATAATCTGGATGAAGGATTCTTTACATTATGAAGCCATTTCAAGGCTTGGTGGTCAGTTTGTATTCTAAATGTTCTTTCTAAGAGGTATTGTCTCAAGCGTAGCGTAGCCCATACCACGGCCAGTAACTCCTTTTCCGTGGCAGAGTAGTTTCGTTCGACTCCGTTGAGAGTTCTGGATATAAAGCAGCAGGGGTGGCCATTCTGACTAAGGACAGCCCCTAGTTTTACGTTTGAGGCATTCCGTGGTAAGTAGGAATTCCTTGCTATAGTCAGGGTATAGCAGTACTATATCATCTAGGTACAAAAAAACAATGCTTTCCGACGAGTCGCCGTAACGCCTGATCCATCATGCGCTGAAAAGTGGCCGGAGCATTCTTTAACCCAAACGGCATTCTGTTGAATTCAAAATGTCCGTCTTTTGTGGAGAAAGCTGTATACTTTTTAGATTCTTCTTCCATAGGGATTTAATGAAATCCTGATGAAAGGTCGAATGCAGAAAAGAATTTTGATTTACCCAGATGATCTAAAATGTTGTCTATTACAGGTAGAGGGTAAGCGTCTTGGTCGGTGTCAAGGATTACTCCTCTGTAATCGGTAACCATTCGCAATTTTCCACCCTTTTTGGGTACAACCCATATTGATGAGTTGAAAGGTGAACTGGAAGGCCTTATTATACCTTGCTGGAGTAAAGAAGCTGCCTCTCTTCCTTCACAAAATTTTGTTGGCTCTCTGGCGGTCGATAAGCTTTAATGTTGTCAATTTTCCCGGATTTTAAAATAATCTTATGTTCGGTTAGATTAGTGCAAGGTATGGGGTCTCCGTCTAAAGTATATACATCTGTGTATTGGGAAATAATTTGCCAAATGGGACCGGCCAATTCTGACTCAACGTGGTCCATGCGGGTTTTGTCTAATAAATTTGGAATCCTTGGGTTATTAATTTGTTCAACTTTCTTTATTTCTTGTTCTGAGATTTTGGTTATTCTATGAATAAGTTCGTAACTTGGTGCGGTCACTCTCATCGGCTTATCAGAATAGTTAAAGAAGGGTGCCTTCAATTTCCCATTCTTTATCCTGTAGATTCCAGACGGTACATTTTCACTTTCCTCTATACAAACGTCTGCGTTAAGGTCAGATTCTAAATTGATATTGTTCACTTTCGTTGTTCACTTTCGCGGTTCTCGCGGGAACATAGGTAACGTCCGTATGTTGTGGTAATTTGACCTTTTCAAGTATTGGAAATGTCGGGATTATGGCATACCTTTGAAATTTCATAAGAAAAGGTATTCCTATGATACGCTCCCCAGGTAATGGGAGGTCGTTGTGAACTATGTGGAAAAGATGTTTTTTATTAAAATAGTTCACGTATACGGCTTCCGTCGATGTGTGTTTATCGTTGCCCATAAGGAAGTTCTTTTTCATCTGAAAGGGGGAGGTGCCGCTTGGTACTGTGTTTTCTTTGATAAGATTTATAGATGACCCGGAGTCGATGACTAATCTCTAAGTACTCCCGTTTACTCTTCGTCCCACGATTGACTGGAGCTTTCCACAAATGGCTGATACTCGGCCGTATCCTCGTAATTGATCTGCTCCTCTACTTCCTCTTGACTCATTTTTTCGTGGTCTAAATAATTCTCTTCCTGATGGTTCTGATTTGCGGGGGTCGCTTTTGGAATGTACCTATAGGAAAATTTCTTTGCTGCGGTGATTGATACCGTCTAGCAAAATGTCCCGGTTTTCCACACTTGTGACAAGTTAGTTTAGATTTGTCTGTAACGGTGCCTTGAGTCATTCCAGATTGGGGTGATCGGTATCAAGGTGTTGTTTGCTGCACTTTTTGTCAGGGTAAAAATGTTCTTTGAGGGATTTGGGGCGCATTTCGCATTGGCGCTCTGAACCCTGTCTGTGTTCTTGTGGGTTGTGCTTCGCGTAGCCACATCTCCATTTCTATGGCTTGATTTTGTGCTTCTGCTAGATTACTGGGCTTCTGAGCTTTTACCTGCAACCCTATCTCGCGTTTAAGGTTTTTGATTTAAAAGTCCTCTTCATTATTGAAAATTAATCTCTTTTCCTAGAAATGTGATCTTTTTTGGTTATGTTTGTCTTTTGGTTGAAATATTAACTACATATTACATTTTTCGTCTATGATTATTTTCTTTTATTGGTTGAAAATTCAACTACTTGGTGTGAAGTCGAAATGCTTTTTTGAAAAATTAATTTATTTGTTTGAAGATTCATCATCTTAGTTGAAAATTCGTTTTTTTCTAAATAAAAATATTATTTTAAAAATTATTTTTTTGTTTGCAAATTAACAGTTTTAACGGAAAATTTAACTATACAATTTTTGTTTAAAAATGTATCATTTTTATTTTATGGTTAAAAATTGATCCATTTTGTTGAAAATTCTTCTTTCTTATTTTTGAAAATTAATGCTTTTAACTACTACAATTATCTGATGTCGGATAACTTTCATCCAACTACCAATAAAAATGATCGCTCATCGGATAATTGGGTAGGTATTCACTTGTCCGAAATTTAATTTTCCCTAAAACTCATTTTGCCGAAAAAATCACTAGATTACTAGCCGCCTTCGAAACAATTGATAGATGGGCTTCTGCTTGCCAATTTTAATTGGGCAAGCAGAA